>OW240913.1:98448376-99048376 GCA_933207985.1 Pelobates cultripes
TGCTTCAGTAACACAATATATTAAGTAGAAAAATATCAGCCAGCACTCTAGCATTCAAAAAAAGTTACTTCTTTATTCAAGAAAATCTGAAAATATCAACATTTCAGTTCATAGTGTTATTATTATTGCCATTTGTATAGCGCCAACAAATTCCGTATGAACTTTCATTGGGGCAATATAAAATCATGTAATGAATAGAGACACACGGCGTCAGTGGGAAGGTCTCCTCTTCATGAGTAATGAGGGGCACGTCCCCCAGAAGCTTCCGCAGGCATCTTAGAGACCAATAGGAGTATGTTATTATGGTCTCCAGAGTAATGCAGAGTGGCCATAATCAGCCAGAGAGGACCAGGGACATGCTGATGAAGGGGATGTATCCTATCAGCAGTTCACACAGTAAAATCTTTCAGTTCATAGCATCAACTTTCACACATGCGCTCAGTGAACCGGGACATGCCATCCAAATTGATCTATTGAATTGATCTATTGAATCAGCTGCAGGGGTAAGTGATCATTATCTGTCATATATAATGTTTGCTATTCATTATATGATTTTATTTTGTCCCGATGAAAGTTGGTACTTTGAACTTAAATATTTTTTGATATTCTTGAGTAAAGAAGTATCTTTTTTAGAAACCTAGAGTGCTAGAGTGCTGGTATTTTTCTAGTTTATATTTTATATATATATATATATATATATAAATATATATATATATATATATATATATATATATTCAAAATCCTAGTGTTCTTTTAATCATAAGATTTTAGTAGGAAAAAAATTAATTTACTCAGCTTTGCAAACATCTACAGCAACAGTTATTTTATACACTCATATAATATAGGATATAAACAGTAGAATATTCCTTGCACTCACGCTTAAGTAGTCCAATTTGCCTTATTAGGCTTGCCGGGTGCCAGTCTTTAGGGTCCTTCAATGTGGTATACAAAGCAAAGCAGGCTGCACTCACGGACTTTCAAACTTCAAGTGTAATTTTATTCCATCCAAAAAACAAAAACGATCTCATATAATATAAATACATAAATGGCCCTGCAACTCCTACTTCATGTACACAAATAAAACCTGTAACGCTTTATTTTTTCATGGTCAGAGTTGGTCAGTGTGTATACTTTTCTTGAATAATTACAGTTAAGGTAAATTACAAAAGATGAACATAAATCAAATCCTCAAATAATTTCTTCTTTTGTTAAATTAACTGACTTTCTAAAAGCTGTGAACACAAGAAAGAAGAGACCATTAAAATCATATCTGCTACAAATGGAACATAAAAAAGTGGAAAAATGTAATTAGCTTTTAATGAAACCCTTTTTCTCCTATTTTTTTTGTTTAGTGGCAATTTTAGATTGCATTTTCTTTGCACTTGAAAACCAGGTAGGCTATGTTATCTAATTGAGCTTCATAGCAAAGTAACCCATTGAAAGCCCATTTAAAATTTCCTTTTTCTTTGTTCCTGGGGTCTTTCATTCTAGTCAATAACTAGGTAAAATTGGAAGTTATCTACATTAAATTGCATCTGCATTCCATGTAAAAAGGTATATGGATTTAGAAGAAATGCATCATCGTTCTATAACCGTTATGACAATGTGTAATTTAAGTGTGAACATTACTTGAAGTCTCTCATTTAAATGTATTTCCTATTTCCATTCTCTCTATGCATATTCTTTTTTTTCATATATTATCAGAAATTACTGTTTGATAAAAAAAAATTATTATGCTAGCTTATTCCACTTTCTACTTAAGACATTTACAAATCAAAGGTCTTCTTGGTTGGTATTACATACAATCAGAATGGTTTGGAAATATCAGCTAGACAGAGTGTGGCAAGTGTTGTGTATGGGTCCTAAGTGCTTCTCTTTGAGAAACACTGGATGGTGCAAACATCAGCCAGATTGATGACGTAGCCCTCAGTTTAATATATTTGGATGTCTTTCAAATAATATATTTTTGTGGAAACTTTAAAATATGTGTGTTTTTATTAAATATTAAAATATCAAAAATATGTCAATACATCAAAGAATATAAAAGTATGAATATGTTTTTCAAAACATTAAAAAAATTTAAAATCAGAATCAGAACAGGAACCAGTCATCATCACAGTGGGAGATATCCAGCAACAAGTAGTTCACATGAATAATGATTGGCTCTATACATGGTCAACAAAACAAGAGCCTTTATCAAGAATTCAATGGACAAGTGGAAAACAACATATACAGCATACAGCATATACCAAGGTGATGCGTTATCCTCAATGCTGTACTGCATAGGCCTCAATCCCCTTATCCAGATCATCATAAAGAGTGGATATGGATACAGGCTCAAGAGAAGAACTATGCTGTTTACCAATTGTTGGGACTAGATAAGAGTGGTTGGATCATAGCAAAAAGGGGGAGATGATCAGGACAGAAGGAGTTCAAGTACCAGAAGGTCAAATAGGCAATGTAGAGAACAGTGACAAGTATCTGGGGTTACAGTGAACACATGGCAACCATGAGGAAGAGGCAAGGAGGATAGCAATATCCAAGTACCTTAGGAGAGTCAGGCAGGTCTTGAAGTCCCAGCTCAATGGTAAGAACTAGATCCAAGACATGTGCCCTACCAGTCATCAGGTAAGCAGCTGGAAACACAACCTGGCCAAGAGAAGAGTGGTTCACCATGGATGCCAAACCCCAGAAACTATTCATTATGAATGAAGGATTCCACCCAAAATCCAGCACCCTGAGACTGTACACTAGCCAAAAGAAAGGAGTTCAGAGCCTGCTAAGTGTTAAGGTCACAGTCCCAGATGAAACACAGAGCATCCACAAGTACAACTCAAAGATGGCTCCCAAAGATTAACTGCTAAGGGAATGCCTGAGACAACAACAGACAGAGATTGCAGAAAAGGAGGAGATTTCATGGCAAGGCAAACCTCCATGGAGTGCATTACCTGCAGATAGAGGTTGTGGCTTACAAAATTCTTGGGACATGCAATCATGTAAATAAATGAAACAGAACAAAAGAGGGTATGTCTTGGATACTGGTCTTGCTGGGAAATGATAGACTATTTTATTACACATGCATTTCATGCTATTACCACTACAGCAAGCAGCAGCAGCATCTGGTTGGAATTGCCTCGGTTGATCTAGATATATAATTTCTAGTCTTTTTATATTGCTTTGCAGGACCAAAATGCACTTTCATGGACCACAGACAGATGTGATTCATAATATTAGAAAATGTATAGATAAAACAACAGGTCACATGCTAGACCTTTCAAGAGCAGCTGTAACTAGAAAGACCTTCAGCTATGCTACTATGTTCCTGCTTTCTCTCCATATATCATCTACCAGTTAACCTATGCAAAAATGCAACATGAAATTTACCAGATCTTCTGGCACTCAGTGTCCTTCACTGTAACTAGTACTTACTCCTAACTGTCAATATCTATATATACTTTCAGTACAAACTTATCTCCATCTTAGACTTATCTTACTCTTTAATTGACCACAGTAGCAATATTCTAGCTAAAACATCATCCTCATGGCATCACATTTTTTGAATCTTTATATTTCGAACAATGTTTGGTTAATTTTTAACTTATTAGCTTCAGCCCTTTAGATGTCAAATGTTTATCTTTACCTAGAATGCTAGAATGTCACCAACATGCCATTTCTGATGCTTTCAAGTTATACACTATTTTTGCTCATTCCCCACTTCACGTTTCTCACAAATTATGTCATGTCAATTTTTGGAGCATCTCTGCTATCCACCATTCTTTATTCTGGATACTACTGGAATGCTAATCCACATGTTCATAATAGTGCTGGATTAGTGGATTCATGCGACTGAACCTTAAAATTATGGTGGTCTAATTACAAAATTTGCATTTTAAAATTGAATGTGCTTAAGTGAGATGAAGGCCTGATGAGAGATTTTCACTGAAACTATACCTTTTTTCATTAATGTGTGGTACTGCTTTCGATCTATTAGTGATCTAATGAAAAAAAAATATCAGTTCTGTAGATACTTAACTTTCTTAAGTTAGGGTAAGGGTGGTAAACTGCTGTGTCAGGGTGTGAGACTCTGTCATTCATTTTTATGGCACACAAGGACAGAGAACCTAACAAGCTCTCCGGTGGATGAGCATGATAGATTAGATGAACATAACTGCTAGAATGTAGATATGCCTGAGATTTTGCTTGCAGAACAAGAAGTAGTATAGTCACTTTCTGTGTCAGGGTACGTGATAAGTATTAATCAAAGTATTCAGTTAGCATGTAAGGAGACAAAAGAGACCAAAAAATGGACTAAAATGCAGGAAACTTCAAGTAAGCAGGTTTTTAGGTACAGAACCATCATGTTAAATTTTAACATTTATCTGAGCTAGGGCACAGGTGGAATTTGGAACACCAACCAATACATACTAATATGTATTTGTTTGATTAGTTTTAATTAATCTGTTTAGCCTAAACATTAGTCACATGGATTTAGTGAACAAACCAGATAGTGTTTAAAAGCCAGCATTTATCAACCCAGTTCTTATGATCTTTGTGTTAAGCATAGCAGATGTGAATGTTTTACTTATTACCCCATGGGAATGCAATGCTGATAATCTCAGCAGGAGTCCATCTATTTAATAAACATGTTGCTGGTGATGGAATGGTGATTTATTGTGCCAGTAGCAAAGTCTAAATATACTTTGCTTTTCTTTTTTTCTCGTTCTTGTTTTTTTAGCATTGCTAAGTTGCTGCTTCGCTCATTTTTCATGATGAATTTTTATTTCATTTATGATCAGTTTTTCACCTCATGCTACATTTCTTAATTATTTTCATTATTTGTATTACAAAATGTATTACAACAATGATAGCGTAAGTGAAAGTGACATTTTTTGCATTTTTCACACACAAATGGTTTTGAAACACTAATATTTGTGTTCAGCAAAGTCTCCCGAGTATAACATTACCCCTCAGGCACAAGTTTTATGGTGTTTTCAAAAGTTATAAGGCTTGCGTTTCAGTTTTTTCACATTGAAATTCACCAGGTTGGTTATGTTGGCTTTGAGAGAGTATGGTAGCACAGGAATGAAAATTACCCCCCTAATGGAATACCATTTGCAATAGTAGACAACCCAAGGTATTGCAAATGGGGTATGTCCAGTCTTTTTAGTAGCCACTTAGTCACAAACTTAAAAAGTATGTTTCTTAAAGGACCACTCTAGGCACCCAGACCACTTCAGCTTAATGAAGTGGTCTGGGTGCCTGGTCCAGCTAGGGTTAACCCATTTTTTTCATAAACATAGCAGTTTCAGAGAAACTGCTATGTTTGTGAATGGGTTAAGCCTTCCCCTATTTCCTCTAGTGGCTGTCTCATTGACAGCCGCTAGAGGCGCTTGCGTGCTTCTCAATGTGATTTTCACAGTGAGAGCACACAAGCGTCCATAGGAAAGCATTATGAATGCTTTCCTATGTGACCGGCTGAATGCGCGCGCAGCTCTTGCCGCGCGTGCGCATTCAGCCAACGGGGAGGAGAAGAGGAGGATCGGAGGAGAGCTCCCCGCCCAGCGCTGGAAAAAGGTAAGTTTTTACCCCTTTCCCCCTTCCAGAGCCGGGCGGGAGGGGAACCCTGAGGGTGAGGGCACCCTCAGGGCAGTATAGTGCCAGGAAAATGAGTATGTTTTCCTGGCACTATAGTGGTCCTTTAATGTTGATCATTCAGCTAGTTAGTAGATAACTCCCTAAACAACTATGTGGTATTTCCATAGTTTAGGATATCAATTAGGGTGCTGTTTAGCTACCTTATTTAATATCCTTAAATATATCAATCCCACATACAAATAGCTTATTATAGAGTTATCTACTAAACAGGTGAAAAATCTAAACTAAGAAAAGGGGCTGTTTTTAATTTTCATCTTACAGAAGTTTAGAAGACAACACAGATACTTGTTACTTTGTAAATTTGTTACTGCACCTTCACTCATTCCTCATAGGAAATAATTCTGCCAAAATTCCAAAAATGAACAAAACCTTTTGACACAATTCCGTTTATCCGAATTAATATATTCTGAATTTCAGACGAACCAACCTTTAAAACTAATTAATCGAAATTATACAAAACAATTTTTCCCTATTTTTTTGTACATCATTAAATGTACAGTATGTTACCAAGGCAATGGCAAATGGCAAATGGCAATGGCAAGGCAAAGTTTTTTTAAACTATTGTTAGTTGTACGATTTTACTAAATGCAAGATCTGATAGGATTTACATTGATTTTAAAGTTTGTATCCACAGAATCTGAAATGTCACATATCTCTACTACATCTGTGTTTAACTAAATTGCAATCATAATCAGTAAGGAAATTAGTATTGCAATTCCCCAGGTGTAAATGTCTGGTCAATTAATTGATCATGTATTTAATTTTGTCTATAGAAAATTACCTTGGAGTAATTATCATATTTGTTTTCACTTAGGCTCAGGTAAACACTCTTCTCAAAGAATTATTTACCTTGATTTTACTTTTCCACTCTCCTTTCTACTACAATCAGCAATGCCAAAATAGCTTTCCAAGATGCCATGTTAAAAATAACGCAGGTTCTTCTAAACTGAGTTTAGTCATTTTAGTCTATTGTAATCTGGATATATGTAACTGAATATTACAGAAGTGTGGCTATATTTTTACGGGTACCATATGTAGGAAGTACATTTATCTGGGCAAAACTGACATTTTGACTTCTACTATACTTCTGAACTATGTGAGTACAAAAAAAGTCCATGCAGGCAGATATTTTAAAAACCTCTCCATAGAAGAGGAAAGTGTTTTTTTGAAGAGTGGTTATAAAATTTTGATTTAAATCAGAGGAAGATTAGATAATCTGTCCATCAATGAAAATGAATTCTCTATTTTAAAGAGTCAGGCAATGATGTGTAACATCTGTTACCATCATCTGAGTCTTGAAGGGGATAATTTCATAGTACTTGATTTCACTGTATAGTTGTAGAGTTTACAGTTATAAAGTTTAGATAAGCAATGTGAATGGCTTATCAGCATACCATTGATACAGAGGTTCAGGAGGTAGACTTTGGGAGTTGAAAAGTATCACAGTGTACACAATCAACATATTGCATGCAAAAAATAAATAAATCAGTAAATGTTGCACGCCAACATGGGAGAAAAATTAAAAAAGAGAGAATACCATTAAAAAAAATCTTCTATTAACTACCTAAGGATCAGCATGCAATAAATGTACAAGCAGGGGTTACATCCCTGCTGTTAAATATCTGAGGTTTAAGCCTCAGGTATCTTTTGATACCAGGTGTACATTATGCTAGCCAGGTCCACAATTAGTGGCCCCAGAGTAATAGCTACGCTACAGTGAGGGAAAAAAAGTATTTGATCCCCTGCTGATTTTAAATGTTTTCCCACTGACAAAAAAAATGATTAAGTGTATTTTAACAACGAGAGACAGAATTAAAAAAATCCTTAAAAACATATGTCAAAAAAGTTTTATATTGATTTGCAAGTCAATGAGTGAAATAATTATTTGTTTCCCTATCAATCAGCAAGATTTCTGGCTCCCAGGTGTCTTTTATACAGGTAATAAGTTTAGATTAGCATTTTATTAAAGGGAGTGCTCCTAATCTCAGCTTGTTACCTGTAAAAAGGACACCTGTCCACAGAAGCAATTAATCAGATTCCAAACTTTCCACTGTGGCCAAGACCAAAAAGCTGTCCATGGACGTCAAGGACAAGATTGTAGACCTACACAAGGCTGGAATGAGTTACAAGACCATCGCCAAGCAGCTTGGTGAGAAGGTGACAACAGTTGGTGCAATTATTCACAAATGGAAGAAACACAAAATAACCGTCAGTCTCCCTCGGTCTGGTGCTCCATGCAAGATCTCACCTTGTGAAGTTCCAATGATCATGAGAACAGTGAGGAATCAGCCCAGAAGTACACGGGATGATCTTGTTAATGATCTCAAGGGAGCTAGGACCATAATCACCAAGAAAACAATTGGTAACACACTAAACACACTGCGCCAAGAAGGACTGAAATCCTGCAGTGCCTTCAAGGTACCCCTTCCCAAGAAATCACATGTACAGGCCTGTCTGAAGTTTGTTATGAACATCTGAATGATTCAGATGAGAACTGGGTGAAATTGTTGTGGTCAGATGAGACCAAAATTGAGCTCTTTGGCATCAACTTAATTTGCCATGTTTGGATGAGGAGGATTGCTGCCTATGACCCCAAGGACACCATCCCCACCGTCAAATATGAACGTGGAAACATTATGCTTTGGGGGTGTTTTTCTCCTAAGGGGACAGGACAACTGCACCGCATCAAAGGGACGATTGGGTGAGAACCTCCTTTCCTCAGCCAGGGCATTGAAAATGGGTCGTTGACTTCCAGCATGACAATGAACCAAAACACACAGCCAAGTCAGCAAAGGAGTGGCTTAAGAAGAAGCACATTAAGATCCTGTGGTGGCCTAGTCAGTCTCCAGACCTTAATCCCATGTAAAATCTGTGGAGGGAGCTGAAGGTTCGAGTTGCCAAACGTCAGCCTCAAAACCTTAATGACTTGGAGAGGATCTGCAAAGAGGAGTGGGACAA
This sequence comes from Pelobates cultripes, assembly GCA_933207985.1. Taxonomy (NCBI): domain Eukaryota; kingdom Metazoa; phylum Chordata; class Amphibia; order Anura; family Pelobatidae; genus Pelobates; species Pelobates cultripes. Next base: position 98,456,990 of record OW240913.1, read on the forward strand.
AATCCCTCCTGAGATGTGTGCAAACCTGGTGGCCAACTACAAGAAACGTCTGACCTCTGTGATTGCCAACAAGGTGTAGGGGTACTTACCTTATCCGGGGGCCGGCCGAGGTCCTCTATTCCCGCCTCGCGCGGCTCGCTCAGGGCTCAGATGACGGCGGGCACTGACCGCGAGATGCGGTTACGTGTCCCGCCTAGCTCTAAGAGCGCACCGCGCGTCTCGGGCACGCTCTTAATGGGACAGTGGGAGCCGAAAACTAAAACGGTCTCCCATTGGCCCCTGTCATCCCACATTCCCCATACACTCACATTTAGGGGGCGTGGATATGACAGGGGCCAATCAAATTAAATACTAGGGTATTTATACTTACCTCTCCCTTAACTCCCGGCCCTATCGTGGTTTCTGTTTCAGTTCCCTTTAGCGCTTTTTTTGTTCAGTTGTGATTTTTTCGTACTTGACCTGGCTTTGTATCTAACTCCGTTTATCTCTTTATCCCTGTTTTGTCTTGTTTGCCGGCTTACTGAGTACTGGATACCAGAAGCCAAAGCCAGACATCTCCGCAGAACATGGAACGAGGTGACACAAGGGTTTTGCCACCAAGTCGAAGGGGTCAAATACTTATTTCACTCACTGGCATGCAAATCAGTTTATACATTTTTTGTGGGTTTATCTGTCTCTCACTGTTAAAATACACCTACCATTAAAATTATAGACTGATCATTTCTTTGAAAGTGGGCAAATGTTCAAAATCAGGGGGGGATCAAATACTTTTTTCCCTCACTGTAATACTGTAAAATATTAGAGAAACATATCATTAAAGCAAGCACTATTTTTAGTTATTTTTGTCCATAATGTAAAATTAAGGTTACACTATACAATATGCATGCTTTTACTGAGTGCTTCATGACTTCATGACTATTGACTATTACTATATTTGTGCTTTGTTATACATATGCTTAAATTGAGGTTATTTATCTCACACGGAAAAGGTCAATGTTATTGGCACAGTTATTTTTAACTTTTTGTGAATAATGAATAATGTGAATACAACAAAAACATGTTTCTATATAATATGCAGTTAGAGGTCTTTGAAAATGCTAGTTTGCTGTGAAAGGTAAAGATCGCAGATACATCATACATTCTTTACAATATAATTATGGGTGTCAGATAAATAAACAGTTGTAAATGGTTCACTCACATTTTCTAAAGATCTTAATACTCTATAAGAATCCATTTTTAGTGCATTAAATGTTTACTCGTGTTTATGTGGCAAGTAATTGCAGGCTTTGATTATATTAAAAATATTAAGTATGCATTTTAAAAGTAAAAGTGAAGCATTGAAACGTGTTGCAGTCATACTCTAGAATTGAAATTAAAGCATTAATTTGCTCTGTATTAATGTTTGAGCTAACTTAAAGGGACACTACAGTCACCAGAAAAACTATAGTTAAGGTAGTTGTTCTGATGAGTATAGCATGTCCCTGCAGGCATTTTCATGTAAACACTGCCTTTGCAAAAAAAGGCAGCGATTACATTGGGGCCTGGGGCCCTTCAAGCAGCAGTCATTCAAATGGTCTTCGTGCTCTGCATGGAGATGCTAAACTTTCCCCATAGATTTAAAGGACCACTATAGTGCCAGGAAAACATACTCGTTTTCCTGGCACTATAGTGCCCTGAGGGTGCCCCCACCCTCAGGGACCCCCTCCTGCCAGGCTGGATGGCAAGGAAAGGGGTTAAACTTACCTTTTTTCCAGCGTCGGGCGGGGAGCTTTCCTCCTCCTCTCCGCCTCCGATCCTCCTCTTCGCCTCCGATCCTCCTCTTCGGCTGAATGCGCATGCGCGGCAGGAGCTGCGCGCACATTTAGCCAGTCTCATAGGAAAGCATTCATAATGCTTTCCTATGGACGCTGGCGTCTTCTCACTGTGATTTTCAAAGTGAGAAGCACGCAAACGCCTCTAGCGGCTGTCAATGAGACAGCCACTAGAGGCTTTAGAGGCTGGATTAACCCATTTATAAAAATAGCAGTTTCTCTGAAACTGCTATGTTTATAAAAAAAAAAGATTAATCCTAGAGGGACCTGGCACCCAGACCACTTCATTAAGCTGAAGTGGTCTGGGTGCCTAGAGTGGTCCTTTAATGCTTCTCTATAAGAAGATGCTGCTTGGCCAGCAGGGTATTTGGATCTGCCCTCATCCCGCCTCTTTGGCTGAGATCATAAGAATTGATGATCTCAGCCAAGCAAATGCTTTGCTATCATCCAATTCCAATGATGTAAGAAAAGGAGGAGGATCGGAGTGGTGCCAGTGCTGGCAAACTTCTTTAATGGGGGCAAGGGGGAGAGTTGCCTATCTAAATAGTGTTTTTAACACCATAGGGTCAGGAATAAATGTTTATATTCCTGACCCTGTAACGTTCTTTCAAAGCATTTGGCAAAGGAGGCAGCTAAAGCTGGATTGGCTTTTAAAGGAAGGCTTCAAACACCTAAGGTACTTCAAAGGCTTTCTCAGGGCACCAATACTAGTTTAATGCAAATTATATATTATAAAAATATATTTATTATTTTGACGTCATGGACAAAAAGGACTACTTTTTAAATACTACTAGAATAGAGTAAAGTCGGTGGACTTTGTGAAAGAGATGATTGGAAGAAGGCCTCTAATACTTGTAGTGGGCATTATGAATATTTACTAATGCAATTTGGTTTTAGCAATGACCTAGCCATCTTCCAGGACCTAATCATTAATGCATTCAGAGATTTGTTACCCATATGCTTTGCTGTATATCTTGATGACATTTTTGTATATTCACCTGATCTTCAGACACATTATAAACATGTCAGATTGACTTTATCCAAGTTACTAGAAAATGTTTTTTGTAAATGGAGAAATGTTAATTTCCCCACTCTAGTGTTCAGTTTCTAGGCTATATCATTTCTGAAGCAGGTTTTGCTATAGACTCTTGAAAACTGAAGACTATTCTAACATGGCCTCTCGTTCAGGGTCTAAAAGCAACACAACACTTTATTGGGTTTTCAAACTACTACAGGAAATTCATACACAATTTCTCTTTCATCATAACACCTTTCACTAACGTGACAAAAAAGGATGTTAATCCCCTTGTTTGGTCGCCTTAAGCTCTAGCCGCTATAGAGAAACTCAAAACATCTTTTTCTGTGTTCCCTGTCCAGATTCATCCAGATGTTTCCAAACCATTTATAATGGAGGTTGATTCCCCAGAAAACGAAATTGATGCTATATTGTCCCAAAGAACTAATTAGGATCAACCTCAACATCCTTGTTGTTTCTTCTCTAAAAACTATCCAAGGCCGAGAAGAATTATGACATTGGTAACAAAGAATTATTGCCAAAGTTTTTGCATTTAAGGAATGGAGGCACTAAAGATCCTGTTTTAGTAATAACAGACCACAAGAAACTTTCATACATCGCAGAGGTCAAAAGGTTTTCCTCACGTCATGCACTCTGGCCTCTTTTGATCTCACGTTTCAATTATGTAATCACTTAAAGACTTGGTTACCATAACAAAAAGGCTGATGCCTTGTCTAGACATTTCAAAACCCAGGAGGTTAATCCTTCCCATTGCGCCTTCTTAACGTGTCATAGATGCCACTCGTATGACTATCTTATATCCATTGTTAGAAAACATATTATCTTATCAAAATTAAGTACCTACAAAGTTGCCCCTTGAAAAATTGTATGTAGCTGAAGTGGATAGAAAAGAAATACTCACTTTGTATCATTGCACAAAAGTTGCAGGTGTAAAAAAGACACAGTAAACTATACACACGTTTTGGTGGCCTTCATTAAAAACAGATGTCACAGACTTCATCAAAGCCTGCTCTATTTGTGTTCAAAGCAAAACGTCAACACAAAAACCAGCTGGTCTCTTTTTATCTTTAACTACGCCTTCTAAATCATGGGCACGTCTGTCTATGGCCTTCATAGTTGATTCACCAGCCTCCAAAGGCAATAATGTTATACTGATGGTTGTTGACAGGTTTTCAAAGATGGCTCACTTCATACCATTGAAGAAATTACCTACTGCTGAACACTTGGCTAAAATCTTCTCCAAAGAGGTAGTCATGCTTCATAGAATAAATGAGGAAATAGTGTTGGATAGAGGTTCTCAATTCATCTCTCGGTTTTGGAAGGGGTTCTGTTCTGAAATGGACATTTTTCTTTCAGTCTAATGGTGCTGCTGAAAGGGCTAACCAATCTCTTGAAACTTAGCTACGAAGTTTCATGACATTGCATCAAGATGCTTGTTTCCCTCATTCCCTGGGGGTGCTGGAAGCGGGGTACTGTAATACTCCCCAATCCGACGGTGGGACAGACACTGCATGCTATGCATGCGCGTCTGTTTGTATACTACAGTTGCACCAATGGCAGAACAGCATGACTCTAAGTGCCAATTCGGTCAGAACAAATGAACCATAAAGGACTAAAATTTGGTGGTTGGCTGGATTCGGGTCTTCAGGTACTCCATGGTGAAGCCAGCCAATAGTTTTAGTGAACTGGCTATATAAAGCCAGGGCTTCATGTAGCATGTTGCCCTGTTGTAGTTCTTGATTACCCAAGTGTGCACTTATATTGTATTTGGATTTCTTGTTACTGACTTTGGCTTTTTTCACTGTCTCTCTGCTCTCTGTATTCCTGACTTTGGCATGTTTATGGTTTGTCCTGTTTTCTCTTACTCTTGACCTCGGCTTTCTCTCTGACGATTCTATACGTTAATTTTGGCCATTCTAAGGCTTGGTAATATGTAGTATAAATTCTTTTAGCAGACTAGGGTTTGTGACCATTTGGGTTTCTCCACGTAACCATGACAGAAGCATAGATCATCATAGATAGCTGCATTGCCAGAATGGGCTGCGGCATCTGCCAAAATTACTAGGGATTGATCTGTTATCGGTGGAAAAAACCCTGGCTCAAGCTTGTTTATCAAGAGTGAATGTATTGTAATCATGTAAAGACTAGGGAGGAGGTAGCGTAACTTTGAACTGTATGGCCTTGTGAGATTATATGCATTGCATATTTCAATGAACCCAGTAGTGATTATAGGTCTCTGCGTGAACAGGAATTTTGCACAATGAATTTGTCAGTCTTCCTGAATTTGCTGATTTTTTTACATCAGGGAAACTGGGCTTGATTTCTTCTAGAATAGTGTGTCTACCATGAGGAGGTTGTGTAAAGCGGATTCCAGTTTATAAATTCCAGTGTAGCTATAGGCAATGATATGAACCCAGTGTAGAACACTTGTGGAAAGCCTGTGATCCATGCACTAAAACTGCAACTACGGGCATTAAGTGATTACAAAAAAGAGATAAAAGGGGTAGGTTAGCGCTAGTAATACAATAGATAGATATGTTTAGAATGTGCAACAAGAAGAAAGAAAGGCTGCGCCAAAAAGAGGATAAGATAAATACTAAAAATATAAAAATTACATAAAAAATGACAATAAAAAAATTATAAATATAAATAGTCCCAATGGAATGTCTGAGGTTAGATTGACTTAGTCACTGTATTCGCTGGTAGAGTGTCTTCTGTGTTTCTAGTAGTTCAAATCTTCTCATGATATGGAAGACACAAGAAGAGAGGACCAATCGTTCAGAGTGTATAAGGTGAATGTTAAATGGATTAAAATATAAATGAAACACTCACATTTAAATGAGCTATGGCCAGCTCAGGTAAAACAGGCATACGGCGGTATAATCCCTGCTTATAGGATATGTGGATGCTTGTCCTCCAGAGGATGATGATGTCCAACTCTCAGGAGAAGAGGAGAATAAAAACAGCAAATAGTGCTCTCTGATGATATGACGTAATAGTAGGTAAAATAAAATATACTCACAAATAGAGTGCAGACGTCACTGCACTCTAGTAGTAGCGTTGGTGGTATAATCCCCGCCTAAGGATAGGTATTAGAAAATGAATAAAATGCCAGGAAAATAAAATAGTGTGTAAAAAGATAATGGCACAGGAATCTAGCCAAAAATCATTTATTATATAAAATACACAATATTTAAAGTAGCGTTGGTGGTATAATCCCCACCTCAGGATAGGTATTAGAAAATGAATAAAATGCCAGGAAAATAAAATAGTGTGTAAAAAGATAATGGCACAGGAATCTTGCCAAAAATCATTTATTATATAAAATACACAATATTTAGATATAAATAGTCCCAATGGAATGTCTGAGGTTAGATTGACTTAGTCACTGTATTCGCTGGTAGAGTGTCTTCTGTGTTTCTAGTAGTTCAAATCGTCTCGTGATATGGAATATTTAAATATTGTGTATTTTATATAATAAATTATTTTTGGCTAGATACATATCTATCCTAGAAGGTATTTTATATAACAGAGAAAATTTAGAACGTTACATAACATAGCCACAAAGGGAGGAAAAAAGGTAAGGTGGGAAATACTCGCCTCCTGTCATTACTAAAAATAAGATAAAACTTAAGATAATTAGTACACTAAAGCTAGCACAATCTTCAATTTTACCACATGACAGGAGGCTTCCTATTTGCATTTTTAACGCTAGGAATTTACCAAAGTTAAAGAGGCATGAGAAGTCTGCCTGAAATAAAACGTTCTAAAGGTACTCTCGCGCGTCCAATCCGCACAATGCATAATGTCGGCAAGGAAGGCTCCTGCCGAGAATGCCTGTGAAGCAGCCGCACCCCTGACCGAGTGGGCCCCAAAACATGGTTCAACACCGGCTAACGATAGAAGCCAGCGGATCCATCTGGCCAAGGTCATAGTAGACACTGGGCCATGAGGCTTCACGTATGAAAACAGAAGCTTACCCGCCGAAGAAGTTCGGAGAGGAGCTGATACTTTGGTATATCGCATTAACGTCCTAACCACACATAGTCTGGGATCCGTTATGAAAAACAGGTAAAAAAACTGAAGAAGAGTCAGATTTAGTATGGCGCGATATCTGGAAGGTAACCCTTTCTGGAGTGAAGGAGAAACTGTCGACATCAAACGCCCTGACGTCTGCTACGCAACGAAACAAGACGAGACATAGGAGGAGGGTGAGTTTGGCTGAAAGTTGTTTCAGCGAAAGGTACGGGTTATCTGGCAATTCCCTCAGGAAGTGTAGTACCACATCCACCTGCCAGAAGCGTGAATATCTCGGTGTTGGAGGTCTCGACAACTTGGCACCCCGAAGTAACCGGCAAACTAGTGGATCCTGACCCACCGGAATGCCCTGTACCGGCACGTGCGCTGCCGATATGACCGATCTAATCACATTAAGGGATCGGTAGGACCGCCCTTGTGAGAACAGATGTGATAGATAATTGAGGATCAATGGAACAGGTGCTGTAAAGGGATCGGAATCCCTCTCCAAACACCAACTACTCCCATGCAGAAATATAACATCCCCTGGTGCCGGGAGCCCATGAATCCCAAAGGAGATCCTTAGTTGTTAGCGATAGGCCATGGACTGACCAGGAACCCCTGAAATTGTCCAGGCCACTAGGTCTAGCTTCTGATCTAGAACAAGGGGGTGAGGTTCCCCTCGTGGTCCCGTCAGAAGTAGAGGGAAGGACAGTAACAGAAGTGGCGTGTTGTGGTACATCACTAATAGGTCCGGGAACCATACCTGACTCTGCCAAAGAGGAGCTAGGAGTAGTAGAAATATCCTGTGCGTCCGTACATGTTGGATCACTCTTGCAATCAATGGCGAACGGGGGAAAGGCATATGCCCCTTGCTTCGGCCATGTTTGCAGGAACGCATCCAACGTTTTGCAGTTCGGGTCCGGGAGCCAACTGTAATAGTTCGGAAGTTGGTGGTTGGTCCGAGACGCGAATAGATCCAGGCTCAACAGGTATTTCCAGAGCCTCAGTTGTTGAAATATTGAGGTGTTGAGTTTCCAGTCGCTGTTGTCTCTCCAATGTCAAGAGAACCAGTCCGCTGTCAGGTTGGAAATTCCCGGTAGGTATTCCACCCAAAGTGTGATGTTGCGTGATAGGCAGAACTTGTATATGTTTGTGACAAAGTGCCCTTTGCCACTTGGTCCTGGAGAGGCTTGCTTGCCAGCCTCCTGCCCTGCGACTATGGCCCAGGTGTGTATGGCCCTTTAAGCACATTATTGGGACTTAGTGAGAATTGGAACAGTGCCCCTTTAAATTGTATTGGAGCAGTTCTGCAGCTTTAAATTGGCACTTCGGATACAGCCGAAGTGCTGAAGTAGTCGAAGGGGCCGCCATTCGACAAACGAACACGTGGCGGCGGCCATTTTAATTCGGCTGAAGTTTAACCTTCTCCAGACTTCAATGCATTCCACAATTCGATCGCCGTTCGACAGTTCATTTGACAATTCAAATGGTTGTGGAGTCTGTGGTGGTTGTGGTGTCCAGTGCGGTGCTTGTAGTCATCGGCGTAGGCTAGCAAGCATCCATCAATGGAAGGTACTTGGTCAGAGTATGGGGAGTTCTGTTACAGTGGTGGCAGTGGTGGGATGGCTTTTCTAGTGCGAGGAGCAGCATCCTGGGAACACCAAGCAAGCATGGAGTATTGGTACAGTCAAGTATGGTTTGATGTTCTACTGAAGGAGCGGTTGGCTTTCTATGGACCCAATCCAAAGGAGGAACGCGTACAGAAAATGAAGAGAGAACTGGCCAAGGAGCTGCAGGAGGCAGCAGAATGGCGGGCAGAGATGACAAAGTATTTTGTCCCTGCGTCCCAGCAACAGCGTGTCCTTCAGGGAAAGGAGACACAGCCTCCCTCCCCAGAGGCAGAGTGAGTCCCAGGGAAAGGAGACAACCGCTCTCTCTCCCCAGCAGCCGTGTGTCCTGCAGGGAGAGCAGGCAGCCGTCCTCTCTCGCCAGTGGCAGCGTTCCTTACAGGGAGTGGAGGTAATCGGCCTCACTCCCCAGCGGCAGAGTGAGTTCCAGGGAGAGGAGGCAATCGGTCTCTCTCTCCAGCAGCAGTGTGTTCTGCAAGGAGAGGAGGCCAGCAGAAGTGCTGGCATCAGCCCCCACAGCATGTTGCCCAGTCACCACAGAGGAATACCCAGTAGCTGTTTGTTGTGGGTGGGCTGCTCTTGTAACTTTTTGTTGTGGGTGTGCTACTCTGGCACTTGCTTTTGGGGGTAGGTTAATTGCCAACCGCTGGGTGGCCGCCATTCGTACAAACGAACACGTGGCGGCGGCCATCTTTATTCAGCCAAACGCAGTCAGCGGTGTGTGCAGCCAAATTCATGGAACTGAAATCGGCTGCACATTTCAATGAACACCACTGACCCTTACCTTCTCCTACACTTAGACTCTGCGGCTGGAAACTAAGTCCCGTTCGGCAGTCTGAATGTACTGCTATACTAAGCCAATTGCATGAATGGTGCCCCGTTCGTGCATTGGAATGGGACTTAGTCATTTTTTTCTGCCTGAAATAGACCGACTGCACAGCCCAAATCTATGGAACTGTTTTGTGCATGAAAATGTGCTTGCAGTCGGTCAAAAAGGGACTTCCATCTAATTTTTTAACCACTTAACCGATTCAAGTGAATTTTGGATATGTTTGTCCCCAAGTTATGCTGGTTGTAAAAATATAAGTTTTATTCGTATTGCATGTAAAATCACAAAGTTATAACAATTGTATAAAAATATGTTTTAGCTTGGAGATAATTGAGTTAATTAACTCCATTATCTCCCAAGCAGAGGGGAGGATTCTTACTGTAATAAGTGGGTGTGATTACCCATGTGCCTTTATTTGCTTGGTTGCAAAGTGTACAGTTTCAGTGCCCCACAAGGTCTACGTGGGTGGTAACCTTGCTGGGAAATTTGTATATAAGCAGGAATAAATGCTCATTGGAGTCAGTTCTTCTTGACTCTCAATATCCTAGCCTTTGGGACCCTCCGGGCACGTTAAGGTCGCCTTGTGGGTCATAGTCCTCCTCGTCTGAGGAAGGTGGGGAAGGGGGAGCGAGATCCCACTGTTCCACATGTTTGGGTTGTTTAACCAGTGCCTTGCCTTTGGTTCTAGAGGCCGGGGGGCTTGTACCCTTCCAGTGTCGTTTGGACTTCGACAGTTCCGAGCCCGAGGCTTCCGTCATATCAGGTGGGCCTGTATCTCCCTGGGGTAGGGGTAATGCTCGTAATAGAGCCTTCTCTACTGAGGTCGCAAAGAAAGCGTTAATCATCGCCTGGAAGTCTTGGGTCGGTTGCGGTGTGTCATCCATGTTTGGAACTGTCCTGTGTGTGAAACAGTGATGGACAGTGAGGTGCAATAGTGGCAGGGCAATCACATAGAGGTATCAGCCACCTCACACAGTATTGTTTGTACTCTCGGTACAGTATATATGTAAATAACCCTGTGCAGGGTAACAAAATATATGCTCTCAGGCAGTATAATCTATACACTCAGTTTCCTTTAGCAAAGCCACTTATTAATTCCATAGACAGCATGTGAATCCTGAGCAATAGTTTTGAATTGACAGAAAAAAAAGTCGTAGTATTTAGTAATCAAGTACCTTCTGTTAATGTCCAAGGTAAGTTGAGCAGAAAACAGTGCAGCAGGCCCTGTAACACCGGACAGTATCTATCCCAATCTGGAATAGAGATAGAAAATGGCCACCATGAATCTCGCAGTACCTGCAAGATCCAAGATGGTCGCTGCTTTTGTGCAACTGAAAAGGCGCCCGGTCCCCCCCCCCCCAGCCCAACCCTCCAAGTCTACTGGCCCCACAGGAATATGCCCTAACTGACCTGCGGGCCGAGAGGGAATGGAAGCACAATAAACAGGCTGGGAATACAGTAGTACAGAAAAGAAAACATTTCACAATCACATCAAGTATAAATAAAAAGGACAGGATCAAGGGGAGAAACAGGGAACAGAATTAATAGTAAAATGAAAGGAAAACAGCAATAAGAATTATCATATGAATAATAAATTTTAGGAGAAATAAATACTCTGACCTGTGCCAGGCTGGAGCAGCAAAGAAAGAGGAAGTGATGTCACTGTCAGGGCCTTTTATGTGCCATCTGACTTTTCTCTGATTGGTTGTTACTGTTTCTGTGCTGCTTGAGATTTTCAGTAAAGAGAGTTATGCAAATAGGAAGCCTCCTGTCATGTGGTAAAATTTGCAGTATCAAAAACCTATGTATATTTCTAGAAGACATAATGATGACAATAGAAATTTTAAAGATACCAGACTTCCATCTACCCATAATACTTGGAGAAAACCTAAGAAAACTCTTAATCGACAGGCACATAGAGATGGAAGAGAGATGACTGGCGATCACAGTAATTACTCGGATCGCCAGTCTACTCAAATCCCTCTAAAAAAATCGCTTTGAACGACTAAGAAAAGATAATGGTGAAGAAGTTTTTTTAGAAGCCTGATGTGGGAGGGGAAACCATGTAGATAACACCCCGCGAAAAAGATTGAGAAAATCAGAAGAGGAATACGAGGAGGGAGAATTCCTAAAGAGAAGAACGAAAAAGATAATGACATAACAGTTTTTAACTTATCTGATAAAGTTTTATCTTCTACCCAAATAAATGTTTTAACAAAAGGTTTTAAATTTGCACCAAGTCGCCCCATAAATAAATTTTAGGCTTATGTCAATGTTAGTCTTTTATTAGGAAACTTTGTATTAAGAATTTTTTTAATTTTTTTTTTTTATTCTTTATTTTCATCGTGCATGTAATAACATTTGGCGTGCAGGGCCACAACAGCAGCTGCATGCTTTTTCATAACATTTTAACATTGTAAGTCATGGCAGGTTAAACAGCGCACTTTTTAAAAATTTTTTAAAAGAATAACACTTGCAATTATCGTGCTTAAGAACAATGATTAATCAGTTTGGACATGTTCAGCTTGTTAAATTTACAGTTAGTTTGGTCTCAGGTAAGAATTAGGTTAAGTACATGGCAAAGCTGTACGGTGAGGGTCTAACATGGGTGCGTATGCATTTCTCTTGTCCCCTTCTATTCTTCCCCCTATTGTGTTTTCTGATATGCATATATGCATGCCTATATTCTCCCTATGATAGAAAGTTATGGGCTAGTACTAGGGTCTTACGCGTTAAACGTTAGCAGGTAAGTTGTTAGAAGCGTATTAGCCAGCATATTCAGCCGCTGACACCGCCAGAGTAGGCAATTTTAGAAACCCCAGGGAGATCAATAGAGGTTTTACTGATTTAGTTGAGTTATCTTGATATCAAGGGCTAGTGGTAGCTCGTGTTCCGGGTGGCTAAGTTTACAATCCTATCCGTGTTGCTCCATAGGAGCAATGCAGAGTAAACGAAACTAAAACCATAAACGCAAAAACATTACACACACAAACCGTAAGAGAGCTTTGTCCCCCGTGCTGTAGCAATTAGCCTAATGTGTTCGAAGTGTGTGGGCCTTTGGTGCTAAGTATCTTCTAGAGGCGTCTGTGTGCTTCTGCGTGCCAGAGGCCGTTTGGGGGCAGTAGTATTATGTCTGTGTCCCCTTATTACAATTCGTGTGGAGTGTGGTACTAACGTAGAGCGATAGTAAGCGTTTATGTGGCTATTGTTAGAGTAAAGATAAAAAAAAAAAAAAAAAATAGAAAATAATTACAATAATAAAAAGTAAGATAAGCTAAGCATTCAGTTATAACAATAAGGTTGTGATTCGGCCAATCTGTGAGAAAATAGAAAAATAGCGTCGTGGCTGTCACGTAAGCCTCCGTGGCTCTCTGCCTGGGCTTGAATTCTGTGGAGTGTACCGGGTCAAGGCCTCGAGAGGTTGCAGGTAGCGTTCTTCCGAGGGTGTCCAGAGGGAGATCCAAGTCTCTCAGTGCCGCTGTGGCTTCTTGCATGTCATGTATGACATACGTTGTTTCACCTTTGGTGACGTGTAGTGTGTTGGCTGGGCCCCATCGGTACTGGAGCTGGTGTGTGCGTAGTAGGGTGGTAAATGGTCTTAGCGTTCTCCTCCATGCCAGCGTTCCTCCCGAGAGGTCGGTATAGAAGGAAAGCTCCATCTTCTCAAAGAGGTAAGTAGGTCGGCCTCTGGCAGCTGCTTGTACCGCTGTTTTGTCTGTGCGGCTGAGGAACTGAAGAATCAGGTCTCCAGGAGCTGAAGTTGATTCTTTGCTCGAATTCGGTATGCGGAATATACCAGTTATTTTGGTCGCTTTGGCCGCTTTGGGGTTTAGAAGTGCAGCTATCAGCCGCCTGGTGAAGTGTGGTAGCTCAGCATCTGAGATGTTTTCTGCCACTCCCCGCACTTTTAGGTTGTTTTGGCGCCGTCTATCTTCCTGGGCGTCGAGCTTTCGTTCCGTGAGGAGGTTTTGTCTCTGAAGTTCTGAAACCGCCCTTTGCAGCTCCTTGAGATGGGTTGCCTGTGAGTCGGAGCGGTTTTCTATCACACCCAATCTGCTAGATAGGCCGCGTAAGTCGTCTCGGATTGCAGCCACCTCTGGCGAGATTTTTTGATGGTGGTCTTCCATGAGCCTGCCGATTGCTTCCATTGTTACCGGCGTGGAGGCCGCCGTGGGCGGTGGAGGTTTCAGCGGTGCCGTCGAGGGCCTCCGAAGTTCTGCCACATTCTCCCCCTCTGCTTCGTCCGATGTTCCATCCTCAAAGTCGGAGCAGCCTCCGTGTAGGGATGCCATGTTGGTTCCTGGGGCACTCAGGGCCTGTTTCCATAAGTCCCCGATGTTCATGCCCTGCCGAGGTTTGGCGGGTTTTTGCTTCTTCATCTTGCGGCCAATGTGGGTCGGGGGGTGTTGGGGTACCCCCTGTTGTGTGGGTAGGGTGGTGAATCCCACTTTTAATGATTGTTTTGGCTCTTTTTCTCCCGGAGCTCCGCGGCCATGCGTCTGCTCGCTTCAGTTGCTCTGTATTAAGAATTTTTTAACGACAAAGACATGACTACTAATAATGTTGTGCCTCCTACAGAACTTGAGCAGGATTTCCAAAAAAATTCTCATACCAGTTTACGTAAAAAAATCCACAATTTTTGAAATCTCAGAATATGAAAGTTTTTGAGAAAGCTTGCCTGGATGATATTTACAAGATCAAACCCTTGTCTACATATAATTTTAATCTATCTTACAATTAAAAGTAGCTATAAAAGCACTTAATAAAGACAGCTATATCATCATAAAACCCGCCGATAGTGGTCCAGAATAAAGAAATGTATATACAAGAAATAAATAGGCAACTACAAGATATTTCTACATATAAAAAAACTTAAGTTAAGACCCTACTAATGATATTAAATATGAATACCAAATCTTTTTTAAAAAGGGTATTGATATCAAAATATTAGAACAAAATGAACAAGGGTTTCTGAAGGTAGAACATCCCAAAATCCCTGTGATATACTCTCCCTAAAATTCACAAAGATCCATTAAATCCCCCCCGGAAGACCTACAGTCTCCGGTATTAATTCAATTTTATCACCCTTATCTGAATATATTGATGCACATCTTCAACCACTGGTAAAAACTTGTCCCTCTTTTTTACAAGACTCGATGAGTCTTTTAAATACCCTAGAGAATTTTAAATGGGACGACGAATATGTTTTAACATGTGATGTTAACAGGCTCAACACCATTATTGAACACAAAGGGTGTGAGGCTGTAGAATTATTTTTAAAACAAGCACAGGTTATGCCAGATGTACAAATTAAATAAATTTTAAATGGTATTAACCTGATTTAAAAAAAATTTTTTGGTTCAGTGGTGATTTTTAGCTTCAGGTGAGGTGTATTAAACCAAGTTCGCGCCGAGTTACACTAATCTTTTTATGGCTTTTTGGAAGAAACATTTTATATACCAAGAGGGAAACTATGGCGCAAACTTGGTACTTTATAGAAGACATATCGACAATATATTTATTATCTGGAAGGGATCTATGGATCTTTTTTTCCCATGTATTTTTTTTTTATTGAGTTTCGATAAAATGAACCTTTTCTACGTAATCATGGAATGCACAGGTGATTGATACAGACATATACAATATAAAGTCATAGTTTTGTGTTTTTATCACGACATGGTGAAGTGTCAAGACGGATTTTACAAGCTAGACATCTCGGTATTCGGATTTTGACATGTTCTAAGTGATGAGTCATAAGTAAAATCTAAAGTCTGCAGGAGACATGCAGCATTAGCCTGAGTACAATACACAGGCTTTCTCTGGCATGAAATATCTTGGATATTGTTACCTTAAAAGAAGATAATCTCTGTACAGTTGTATACATGGCTGTCTCCTCGTTATGTATCTATCTCATCCTCTCGGACATCTTGAGTGTGAACCCAAACTTCAAGTAGAGTCATGGTACATAGGATTGCTACCAGTCATGGGTTTTGAACAGAGCCTGGTAATTCCAATGAAAGCAACAAGTGGAGATGAAACATAAAATTAAAACAAAGGTGCGGAAGTGGACAAGTGGAGGTGGGGGGGTTGGGGTTGTGTCCTTGTGTGAGTGGTATGGGTGTGATAGAGTCTTGAATTTGGGTCCCGGTTCGGGACTGAAACGTTGACGCTATTTGGCATCACATTTGTTTTTTTATGTAATTATTAAAAGTTAAGTTTTAAGAAGACCGTGAGTGCAGACCATCACTTTGATCTTTGTATTCTGATTACCTCGGTGTGGCACCTGGCGTACAAGGCAACATTACAATTCAGCCTGTAGTGCAAGGAAACTCTGGATTTGTATAGTGGAACATTTATTCATACTTACTGTAATTTTCTTTTCCTGGCTATTATTCATGGCAGCATATACACATAAGTTAGCTCCTCCCCTGACAGCCCATAGGACAGGAAAAACACCAAGGTTTTATAAGGAGGCTCCATCCCTAGGGTCCTCAGTCAGTTTACAAGCTCTACAGTACATAAATAGAGACAATAATGGGTGGGCAGTATATTCTGCCATGAATAATAGCCAGGAAAATAAAATTACAGTAAGTATGAATAAATTTTCCACTTTCCTGGCTAATCATGGCAGCATATACACATGGGGAATACCCAAGCTTACAAAGGGAAGGCCAGAAACGTAAATAATAGCCAATCAAACAATCAGAACATTTCAACATAGATAGAAGAATGTACTGAGTGAAGTACTTGAGTACCAAATTGTGCATCATAGACTGTTTTAACGAACAGTATGAAATGCCAGACAAACGTGTCCAAAGAGGTTCAAATGCTAGCTTACAAAAAGTGTCAGCAGAAACCATTGCCATGGAAACCCACGATGCTGCAACAGCATGAGAGGAGCGTGCCCTGATACCCTCCAGCACAGGTAGAGAACAGACGTGACGTCCAAATTAATTGCTTTAATGTCCAATACATAATACAGGACAAACTAGTTCAAAGAGGTCCAAATGCCAACTTTACAAAGTTTCAGCAGAGACCATCGCCACACAAGATGCTGCAACAGCACTAGTGGAGAATGCCCCAAAATCCTTTGGTACAGGTAGAGAATGGCATAGATGGGCTCTCACTTTAGGCAGGATCTCTGGTGCTACATGCAAGACAACCATAACCTGTTGAAGTTCAGTGAATGGGTGTACAAAGGATCAAGCCTGGAGTTCACACCTTCACCCTGCTGAGGTACCAGCCACCAGCAACAGCAACGTCTGTGCTACCACCATGGAACCTCTAGAGGTTTGAATAATTATTTAGTCAGGGTCCATGAGACCACTGGTACGTCACATATTGGCTTCACCACACTCAGTGGAGGCTTGATTTCAGTCAATGCCTATATGAAGCAAAATGCAGCTAAGTGCTCCTCTAGAGTATTAAAACACAGAACCTTTCAAGGCCTGAATGAGGAGTAATTCAAACAGACAAAAGCATGTCAAGCTTTGTAAAGTATGTATAGGATTGTAACAGGATCTCAATGACCGTCTCAGGGATGCCTATACTAATATGGGCTCCCGCATCAACACCAGAACCTGAGGATCTTGGTGTGTCAAGGGGCCTTGTAATAGGTCTAGACGTAATGGAATTTCCCTTGGAGGTTCCAGAATCATCTTATTCATCATAGGAATTAGAATCGATACGATCTTCCACTGTCACCTTTTGCATTACCTTTTTAGGAAAGTCGAAAACAGTAAAATATGTACATGAGACTAAAATTTCTAATTTGAGTCAGTGTATCCTGAACCTGAGCATTCTGGTCCTAGCATGTAGAAAATACTTCTGGACCTGGTAGTTCCAAGAATTGGCCATCAGATCTATGTAGGGTATCAGACAAATCTGCATCAACCCCGAGGATATGTCGGCACATGGTTGTCAATCCACCTTGTCCACAGTTATTCGGCTCAAGCAAACAGCCATTGTATTCTGAGCCCCTGGTAGTTATTCTGTGTCCTGATCATTATGGACTGGAATTCCATCAATATGTATCTGTGAGGCCCATCTTGATAGATATAGAATACAGTTGCATTGATATTTGAGCAAATTTGGACCCACTCATTCTTCAGCAATCCTCTGAAGTGAGGAAGGGCCTTGAAAATGACTCGTAATTCCATAAAAAATAATGGAAATATTGTGCAACATGGTCCAAACACTGTGCAACCAATCTTATAAAAACTGGAATTGGAGCTAATAATTGACCAATGAGGTTCTGTTCACTGGAAACTCAGAGATCTATTCTCTCGTTTCAGCTACCAGGTAAGGTGTAACTCCACTGATGGGGACATAGTCAGTGGCTGGCTTCAATAATCTTTCTCTTGTGAAACCAAGATAGGAAGGATCTGTGAGGAATCCAGAAATGTCATTGGGCCCATCTGTCAAGTCTGCTGGTGGAAGCCAGGATTCCTAGTAGTTGCATCTATTTTCTTGCTGTCACCAAGCAGAAATGAAGAAACTGGAAGAGAAAACCTCCACAATCTGTGGAACTGTTCCTGAGATAGGGAAAAGCAGAGCATAGAATTTTCCACTCGGGAATGTCAACCACTGAGCTGGTGTGAAACTGCTTTTCTTGAAATTCATCAAGCAGCCAAACTTTAGGAGTTCTGAAAGAAATATATTCCTCTGTGTGCCTGCTTTCTGAGGGTCTGAGGCTACCAGAAGTAGATCTTCCAGATAATGGAACCAGGGGGTGTTCTGGACTCAATATCACTATAAGCACATATAAAGATTCTTGGGGCCGCATTGAGGCCAATTGGTAGGGTACTAACTTGGAAGTTCTCTTCTGAATTAATGCTGAAGATCTCTGCAGATTGGACTGATAGTAAGCATTCCTTGAGATATATAGAGATAAGGAAAATAACCTTCCAAATTGCTTGAGATATGGATCTGATTGACTCCATCCCAAAGACTCTGACATTCAGCCTCCTGTTGGCCCCTCTTATGTCCAGTGTAGGCTTCCATGTGCTTTTAGCACCAGAAGAGCAGTGAAACTTGTCCCTGGAACTGCTCTTGTTCTGGGACCTAAAAAATCACCTCTTCGTCCAGAAGGCTTCTTCCTTCAGTGCTTTACCTTTTGATTCATTGGTCTTAATACTCCTGTTGGTATAGAGACTCCTGTGCCTGAAGAAAAAACTCCAGTCTATATACATCTGGACTATGGATACCACCCAAGTCTCCAGAGTATGACAAGTCCAGGTATGTCTGATCAGAAAAATGAGTCTCCTAGTATTGGAGTAGACCTGTTCATTGCTGAAGAGCAAAACAACTGCTTAATAGCTCCATTAGAACCTTGAAAGGCAGGTTTACCAACTGCCATGAGTAAGCTCTGCAGTATTCCCTGCAGGGTCAGTAGCTCCATGTATCTCAGAAATAATGATCACTGGAGGTTCTCCGGTCAGACTATGAGGTGCTGGGATCCTTGGGACTTCCGTCTTGAGGTACAAACATCTTGCAACCCTCATTCGCCATTTCAATGGAATTATCCAAAGTTTTCCCAAACAGCACCACCCCTTCAAATAGAATAGTGTAGAGGGCAGACTTGGAGGATGAGTCATCATCCCAGAAACAGAACCATAATGCTTTCTTAGCTGCTATAGATAAAGCCATTTGATCCAGAGAATATCCTAGTTACATCTAAGGAAGTTTCTGTGAAGAAGTCAGTTGTAACCTAAAGACTTCAGACTGCCTTTTCAATCTTGGCATTTAATATATCTCTCCATATTAGCCTTTAGATCTTTAATCACATATTTCATGTTTGTAGAAACAGCAGCGGAAGCCACAGCTGGCTGGCATCGTGCAATGGTAAGCGTAATATTTTTGACAGGTTTGCGTCCAACTATGATCCATAAGTTTGTAACTTAGGTGGTGTAGTTCAGGGGTTGGAAATAACTTTCTCCACAGGGTAAAGCCTGGCCTATTTTCTTAACCCTAAGGCCTCTGGAACTTACTTTGTAAGCCCTGCCCGCATGTCATGTGGCTTCACAGTGATAGGTCATGCTGAAGCGGCAACCTTCTGGAGGCAGTCAGTACTTATTTAACCCAGTAACCTTCCAAAACACCATAAAACCTGTTCATAGGTGGTACTATTGTATTTGTGAGACATCACTGAATACAAATATGTGTTTTATTGCAGTAAAAGCTAATGGTATTATGGCATTCACAGTTAAAATGACAGGCAAAAATAACAAATAAATTTAAAAAAATCTAAATTTCTTACACTTGTTTAGATTTTATTTATAATAAATTGTTATATTTAGTGAAATGTGAGCCCTGTTTCCCATGAACAAAATGATATATAATAAGTATGAGTGCACTTAATATGAAAGCGGAGAATTACGGCTGAACAGGCATATTGCGCTAATTCTAGGTTTTGTTTACGTTTTGTTTTGATTAGAATGTGTACAATTGAATCCGTCCTTAAGGGGTTAATATGTATGTATATCTTATGTAAGTATGTATGTGGTAGTGAATGTGCATACACCCAAGCAGTCAAACACCTGCACAACATAAAAACACACTCCTGCAATGTAACACAAATATTACATACAAATGTATATCCGAATTTAAAAGTGACAAAAACAACACAATATAAACACCACAAATGTGAATAAGTGTAGTGAAATATTAAGTAAAAAGAATTGCTTAACTTTGAGTTAAAGTACAGCCTCCCAAGGTCCCTACCCAAAGACTACGACCTTTGCAATGTATAAACAACCAAAAACAAATATGTGGGATACGGCTGAAACAGATCTGAGGGAACATAAAAATATATACAAATAGTGAAGTACAATTAACACAATCTATCATGCGCTATAAATAGATGCACTCACAAGAATGTGTAGAAGGTATCGCTTATAAGGTGCCTCCCCCAATGTAATGGAGGGCTAGTGATCCCCCTCTTTGTTGTGGGATAGCCAGTGGTACTCAGGACTTCAGACGGGTTGAAGGTAAAAAAACGCTTATTTTATTGATATAAAAGGTGAACAATTACCCTCAAATATAAAATAGAATACTAACAAAGCGGTATGGTCCTACGCGTTTCATTCCGCAAGGAACTACTTCAGGGACCGCAGTGACAAATAAAATCAATGTACAGTATTACAAAATATAAACAACATATCCTATTCCCCCCTTCCCCAAGTACCTTTAAATAGGGCTAATCCCTATGTCCAATTGGTGGATCCGTCGGTGGTTTCGATCATCTCTGACCTCATTTATATGTATATGCCGAAATGCCAAAATGTGGGCCAAATGCTTACTAACAGAGATGCTGTATAGTTGAACGAGGGCTGAATAAGAATTATACGTATATGTAATTATATGCTGTGAGGGTTAAATGTATAAAATATAACACATATTGTATGGCCCAATAGCTGAACAACCTAATCAAAGTATTTTTCCATGGCTGTATGAGGATGAATATGGACTAAGCCAAAAAATCTGGTCACTAGACGGCTGAGTGCATAAGAACAAAAGGCTGAATGAGAGGCAACATAATAACATCTGGGCTTGCCAAAGGCCCATGGTTATATAGTGAATTGGCCAAATGTCGCCATAATACTACCAAGGCCAAACAGGGAAAAATTGGCCATATAATAAACCGGTGACATGGCCGAATGAGGTGTAGTGTAGTGAATGTGTATGTATAATTAGCCGAACAAGTGCCTAACAGCAGAAGAGTCACTTGCATATATAATATATAGGCTGTCAGTGAGTGTGTCTGTCAGTGGGTTTATGTGTATTTGAGAATTTGTGTATATCATTGAGTGTATTGCAGTGTGTGTATGTCATTGAGTATGTATGTGTCTGTCAGATAAAATATATGCTGCTTAAATAGTGTGTGCCAATGAGTGTATGTAAGGGTCAGAGAGTGTGCTTAAAAGGATGAAAATGTTTGATTAAAAAAATATTGTCACTCAATTTATGTAAATTACATTTCATATCTGGATCGTGCCAGCAGAAATGCTAGCAAACGTACAGATTTTAATTTAAAGTTCCTTAAAAAAATATCAACTGGAACAGTGATTACCACTGACGAAGGTGCATTCTGCACTGAAATACGTGGCGGGTGGGTTTATTTTTTTTAGGTGATTGGATCACTGAAAACTTGATGAAATATCTGCACTTGTATTAATGTATTAATTTAGATTTGTTTAGTTGTTGCTCGTTTTTGTAGTGGAAAGATATAGTTTAGTTGATTTCAATAGCAGGATAGTTTAATAGATGGACAGGCAAGATATGCCCTGATGGTGTTTTTGTAATTTACCTATCAAGGTCTCCAAGGTATAGCAGCTTGAGTCACAGCAACTCAACTCTTTTACATGTTTTTTTTAATTTTATTAGAAAACGATTGTAGACTACAGCGTAGCTAATTTTAGGTTGGTATAATTGTTAGCTGCTTAACCTTCAGCATCACATGAAAGATCAACTATTCAAACGACATCCTAGTCAATACCCCACCTCGATACTGGTTGCATTAACTTACAGCTGTGATTTTCTCATTGATAAACTGATTGATGGCTCCTTTTTCCCCCCCCCTTATTCGTTTTTCTTTTTTGGTTCTCTCCTTTTTATATTTTTTTCTTTTGTTGAATTTTACTGTGATATTAAGTAGAAACCTTCAATATTGATGAACGTTTAGTTCTACTTACACATAGATAGAGAAAGCATTTGTAGAGTTTGTTTGAGGACAAAGTAATAAGGAGGCAATGAGTAGCAGCTGCTTACTTCAAAATACAGCCTACAATTTAACTGTGGAAACATTTTTGGGTTGGTGAAACTCCATTGACCATGCTTTAAAAAAAGCTGAGGATGTATACTTACTTTGTTCATTTTGGTTAAACCAAAACATTTGTTGCAAAGTATCACTCTTACTTTCATTATTTTAAAATATTTCACCAGACTTATTTTGAAATTATTTCACTAGACTAAGCATCTCTATTTATGCCAGGGAAGCTTTGAAAGTAGTTCTGCATGGTTTTTTTTATGTCTAGAAAATCCAGACTCCCTAACAGTATGCAATAAAATAAGCACTCACCAAAAAATGTACAGAAAACTTTATTAAAAAGTGTACAGGAAATAAGACATAACATGGAGAAATATACGGAAAAAGGAAAATGAAGCTTTGTGTGGTTCAGATGTGTTCTATAATCTGTATGTTATGAAGAAACTGGATAAACAGGGCACATATACCTATAGTACTGGCTTTTTCCCTTTACAGTTTCTGACTGTTTATAAGAGGTTGAGAGTTTATTATACGGCAAAATACTTTTAGTCTTTATTGCTAAACAAAGCCTGAAAAAGAGAAATAAACAACACATACAATAATGCCAGATGTTACTTTCTTGTCCCCAAATTGAATTGTAGTATTGAAACTATATCTGAAGGCATTAGCTATTTAAACAATGCATAAAAAGCAGCCCCCCTCTCTACACACGCACACACAATGCAGAGATGCTGTTTTATTAAGTTTCATTTGATTGCTTAAATCTCCCTTGACCTAGTTTCTGTACTGACATAGTTTATCTAGGCTATTTGGGAGTGATAGATTGTAGATAGTAGTTGGTGTAGAAGGATATGTGGTAGTAGACATCGGTGAGAGTAGAGGTTGGATGTCAATAAAAAACCACAGCTGATCAAGGGGTTTCATGTTTCTGTAGAGACTTGGTGGGGCATGTGAGGGTGGTTGGATAGAGGGCATTACATGATTGCAGCATAGGAGGTGGTGAACAGAGAGAGAGGGGTGTTGGTAAAGATCAGTGTTAGAGCAACGATTGGAGAAGATCAGGTTTAAAGTGTTGCCGACTTGATACGTAAAGAAATCGGACCATTGTGTGTGTCCCATGGAGGCAGTCATAAATTATAAAGGAAGGGCAAGGTAATCCAGAAAAAGAATTATGATAATTGCTACAGAAGAGATAAAAAAAAGCCATGATTACTTAAATAAAACACTAATATGAAACTTATCCTGATATTCTTTTGGTATCCAGAATTATTAATATTAACCAATAGAACCAAAAAGGTACTTTGTTCAACTATTACTTTTGTTTCTCTGGATAGGAAGGATTAGCTAGAAAAATTGAATTGCGCAGGCCTTTGCCTACACACATGAACAGCACATTGAATGCAGTTATAATATATGCACAAAATCAAAACTGCTTACTTATTATCTCTTTCAATAAATAATGATGGGATTTGAAAGTAAGGATACCAACAAAAGGTTACAGAACACATAAATGGTTCATTTCTAATTTTCTTGTCTTGAAAAAAATGTTAAATCATCCTAAACATTTACTTTCTTGCTGTGATATAGTAAGGTTTCAGATTATTCAGATTTATTAAAAAAAAATAGTTCAGTGAAGTTTTATGAAGACGATGTTGAAGCATTAGCTACTAATGTCAGACATAACAAGATATATGATATACATTTAATAGTTTTAAGGCAGAAAATTATTTATCTGAATTTACACAGTTATCCAGACTTTTTTCAACCTATGTGGCATAATGTAAAGATTAGCTAGTTAGATAAAAAAGGACACTATAGCCTCCTGACCGAGGATTCGAGCATTGCAAGTGGAAAGGTGAATTTTCCAATAATCCTTTCTGTAATTGAGTTTCTTAGTGAGGTCAATGCCTCTGACTCCTTACTTAACTCTTACAGTGACTAGCTACATAGCAACTTACAGCAAATATATTAATGTAAAATTGTGATTCACTGTAAAATATAAATTATTGTTACAATTATATAGCTTGGCATTTAAAGTGGCTCGTTCACCAGAAGCGTTTTTTGCAATTCATGTAAAACTCAAAAGTTGCTTACAACTTGTACTGATCAGATTTAAATCTGTTCAGCAGTTTGTGTTATAAACACAAGGATGTTGGGCACATTACGATATCAGAGAGTCAGTTCTCTTATTTGAATGCAATCTGAACCTAGAGAGGACGCTTAGATTGATATCAAAGATGGGTTTCCATTTTTATTTGAGTAGTAGTCACTGTTTATTTGATGTTACCCCCATAGAGACATCTGATCTGAATAGGCCATGAATCTCCTCCCAATCAGTTCTATGTTATGGGCCATTCCAATGCTGCATATCCTATTGACTTGGATGTAGTCTGTGTCTATCTGACTGTGTGTATGGCACTGTGTATTTTTGCATGTGGTGGTTTCTATGTCTGAGTATGTGTGTATCGGTATTTGGATGTATGTTTGTTTGCATGTCTGGGTTTGTATGCCTCTGTAT
Source organism: Pelobates cultripes (assembly GCA_933207985.1). Taxonomy (NCBI): domain Eukaryota; kingdom Metazoa; phylum Chordata; class Amphibia; order Anura; family Pelobatidae; genus Pelobates; species Pelobates cultripes. The sequence goes on from OW240913.1 coordinate 98,481,598, forward strand.
ATGTGTGTCTGTGTTTGTGTGTGTGTCTGTTTGTACCTATGTTTCTGTAGAATATTTGTGTGTGTCTGGTAGGGTGTATTTATGTTCATCAGTGTGTTTCTGGGTATATGTACCTGAGCATGTCCTTGTGTATTTATATGTGTGTCTGTCAGTGATTATATTTTTCTACAAAAGGTAATGGGTTTAATTAACCCCTTAGTGACCAGACCGTGTTTCAGTTTTCTTACCGTTAAGGACCAGGGCTGTTTTTGCATTTCTGCAGTGTTTATGTTTAGCTGTAATTTTCCTTTTACTCATTTACTGTACCCACACATATTATATACCATTTTTCTTGCCATTAAATGGTCTTTCTAAAGATACCATTATAGATTTTATCATATCATATTATTATTATTTTTTTATTATTCATATTCTATTAGACTCCCCAATCCTTCCCACCCAAATACTTAACCCCACCCTAATTATTAAATCCTATTATAAATTCTTGTTTATTGATCTTTCTTCCACTGTCTATCTTTGGAGAGAGAGAGAGAGCACACCTTATGCAATATAGTTAATTTTGCAATTCTATTTATCTGTCCATTTTTAGGGATCAAATTATTTTTTCCTCTCCTTTTTCATTCACTCTTCTTCCCTGTCACCTCCCCTCTCTGTAGCACCCACGTCCTATTTGGGACATTTTTGAAGCCGGACAATGTAATTTACCCCTATTAAACCATATATTTTTGAAAAGTAGATACCTTAGGGTATTTTAAATGGTGGTATTTTAACATTTTCCATGCACTAATTCTACCACCAGTCTTTGTCAAACGTTTAGGTAGTCATTTTTTTGTGTTACTGTTTTCTCTCATTTTGTACTTAGGCATGGATTCTCAGTTCCTGTTATGTGTTACTGACAAAAAAACACTATATGTGTTCAGCAACATCTCCTGAGTACAACAGTGCCCTCAATGTATAGGTTTTATAAGTTTTTGAAAACTTACAGGGGTCAAATGTAAGGCTTTTCCCTTTTCTATGTTTGCACATTAAAATTTGCGAGATTGGTTTGCTGGGCCTATGTTGCCTTTGAGACCGTATGGCAGCCCAGGAATGAAAATTAACCTCATCATGGCATACCATTTTCAAATGTAGACAACCCAGGGTATTCAAAATGGGTATGTCTAGTCTTTTGTAGTAGCCACTTAGCCACAAATGCTTGCCAAAGTTATCTTTCATATTTGTCTTTTGCATTTTTTGGTAATATCATCGTCGTGATAAGTTTTACATTTTAAAACACTCATATTTGTTTTCAACGACATCTCCTGAGTATAACAATACCCCCCATGTAAAGATTTTATGGTGTTTTGGTAAGTTACGGGGTTAAATATAGAGCTTGCCAATTAAATTCTCGGGACTGTCTGCCTGTCAGGTTGTCAGGCAGGTCCCTCAAATTATAATTAATAAAATCAAATAATTATGTAGTTAATAGTTAAATATATATGTAGAATATTTGTGTATATGTATATATATATATATATATATATATATATATACAAACTGCTCTGGTGTACCTAGTGTACCACACAGGGAAGAGGGAGACAGACTCACACTAAGCTGCTCAAACTGGAAACAATAGGGATTCACTAAAAACCTATATAAAAGACAGATAAAAATCACCTTAAAAGTAAAGTGTATAGCTCCAGGAGCTAGTTAGTGACTGATGGCTAAAAATGTGGTAAAAAAAACTAATAGGTATATAGTGAAAATACAATATGTAGGCATTGAGAATAGAAATAGAGATAAAATAGAAATAAAGATAAATATAAAAAATAAATAAAAATAGAAATAAAGATAAAAATAGATTGAACATAAAAAATAATAAAAATAAAAATAAATAAAAATAAAAATAAAGTGCTGTACCATTAAGTGCTAAAAACGATGCGGTAGCAGCAATAAAGGTAGATGAAAAGTGTAGTGGGTGATAAAAAGGAAAAGGGGTGAGTGAAAATACAAGTGTGGAATATAAGATAGATATATATAAATGAAATAATAAAAACACATGTGAATAAAAGTGAACCACAGGCTGATGAAAAAAAACTCCTTGGACCAAAATGTGCAAAACGGGTATCTCGATCCCCAATGAAATGGGGGGTAGATGATACCTATTTCAAAATAATATACTTAATAGTATCAAAGATAAAAGATAACAATATCAAGCTACTGAGCAATACAGTATATAGAACTGCAGACTCAGATACTTTGTATAATAGATCGTGATGAACTAAAGCAACGTAAACTGGATATGTAATCAAAAAGGGTCCAGTTTATTAAACATTAAAAATTTTAAAAATAGTTAAAATATAGATCAAAGACAGTTCATAAGTGCATTACCAGACTCTAGTAAATCAAATGCCAGCAAGGACCTTCAGATTAAAGAAGGATGGATCAGGATACTGTCGGTGAGTAGTTGGTATTCCAGCTGCCGGTGAGGACGGCGTGATTCTGAGTGCACGTTCCAAACAAGAGCCTCACACCAGGAGATGTGCAAAACAGGCAATGCCGGTTACTGCTATTACCTAAGGTCCTGCTTGGAAGGTTGAACTGTTGCTGGTGAATGCGATCTGTGTCTTGACTTTGCAATCTGCCTAACGTGTTTTGCAGAGACAGTACTACTCATCAACAGTATCCAGATCCATCCTTCTTTAATCCGAAGGTCCTTGCTGGCATTTGATTTACTAGAGTCTGGTAATGCGCTTATGATCTGTCTTTGATCTATATTTTAACTATTTTTATATTTATACTTTTTGATTACATATCCAGTTTACGTTGCTTCAGTTCATCACGATCTATTGTACAAAGTATCTGAACCTACAGTTCTATATACTGTATTGCTCAGTAGCTCGATATTGTTATTTTTTATCTTTGATACTATTAAGTATATTATTTTGAAATAGGTATCATCTACCCCCCATTTCATTGGGGATCGAGATACCCGTTTTGCACATTTTGGTCCAAGGATTTTTTTTCATCAGCCTGTGGTTCACTTTTATTCACGTGTTTTTATTATTTCATTTATATATATCTATCTTATATTCCACACTTGTATTTTCACTCACCCCTTTTCCTTTTTATCACCCACTACACTTTTCATCTACCTTTATTGCTGCTACCACATCGTTTTTAGCACTTAAAGGTACAGCACTTTATTTTTATTTTTATTTATTTTTATTTTTATTATTTTTTATCTTCAATCTATTTTTATCTTTATTTCTATTTTTATTTATTTTTTATATTTATCTTTATTTCTATTTTATCTCTATTTCTATTCTCAGTACCTACATGTTGTATTTTCACTATATACCTATTAGTTTTTTTACCACATTTTTAGCCATCAGGCACTAACTAGCTCCTGTAGCTATACACTTTACTTGTAAGGTGATTTTTATCTCTATAGCTGACGAAAGCTTGAGGGGATCAAGCTGAAACGTTGACTGTACTGTTTTAGTGGATGTAATAAAAGTTATATTTTACAGTAGTCCTTGGAGTGCTATCTTTGGCAATAATTTTGAGTGTTTATATATATATATACATATAATACGTGTGTATATAATACGCATGTGTCTGTAGATATATATGTATTTATTTACTATATATATAATATATTATAATTAAAGCATTTTATAATATATTATACATATATAATGCATATATACCATTTCATTATAAGTGTGTTTTGAGATACATGTGTATATATTTTAAAGTACACTTATAATGAAATCATATATATGAATTATATATGTATAGTTTATTATAAAATGCGTTAATTATTATTATATATTTAGCAGCCTGGGGAAATGCCTGAGAGCTTAGACAGTCCCCCTGGTGGCAGCTCCATAGACTGGCGTCAGAGGTTCTGACAAGCACACTTCATAGCCACTGTATCAGATAAGCCAGATTGGCGAAACGTGCGTCAGAAAAAATAATAAAAATAATTTCTTTAAATGTTTGTAAATATTGAACAAGATTCCTGTTTTCAGAAAAAAAAATTTTTATTTATTTTTACAAATATACTTAAAAATTTTAAAAAATAATTAGATTTTATTCTTCAGATTATATTTAGTTCAAATTAATGCAGCTGATGCCCTTAAATATATACTGAAATATTGAAAGCATTATTATTAAAATTTTTGATTCCCCTCCACATTTTACTGATCAGTGCAATATGGGCAAGTTGACTTAAAACAAACATTACAGAAAATAAATAGTAAAGGGTGAACTGCTTGTGAAATCATGCATCTGAAGGTTTTTAGAACACAGGTGAGATAAACGGTTTGCAGAGTCATATATTTGTTAATGCTTTTTAGGCAATGTGAATGACAGGGTTCCTTGAATATGTGGGCTTTCAAGCAGTGTTTGAAGATTTTGTGAATATACCTTTAGAACATAATTCTACACTAGCTTAATGGTGGAATTTTTTCAAGAGCATATGCTTTTAACTGAGGAAGCAGGTGAAATGTAAAGTTGCAAATATATTGCTTGTATATGGCTGTTTTGAAATAAGTGCAGTGTGTGGAAAAGGTGCAGTTTCTAAATCAATACAATGTTCAAATAAAAGAGATCTCAAGAGAATTTGTTTTTTTTTTGTTGTTTTTTTTTTTTTAAGGTCACAATTTGCCTTTGGTTTACTTTTTACAAAATGTATGGTAGCAACACTGCACATTGTATTCAGTTTGAAACTATTTTTCAAGTTGTCTTTAAGTGGAATGTTCGTTTGAAGGTGTAAAGTACAAAGCATTGTGTAAAATCTTGTTTGGATCGTCACTGTTAAATCTTCTTAATTTCTTCTTGTCTTCAGTTGATTGCCATATATATAAGTATTTTGTATATATAGTCTTGGGCCAAATGCTCGCCACAATAATATATGTCTATATTATTGAAAAGTACTAATACGCAATCTGACTTACGGTTTCTTCAGGTTTATTCTTAGTTACGAATACATAATAAAACAACAAAAGATGTTACAGGATAATGGATTTCAACAGCAGATGGTAATTGCTGTACTTCTGATGGGAGAGTTACATCGTTGTACAGAGCCAAGAGCCAAGAGAGAGCGACCTCTTGTCCCTCTGTTACTATATAGAAGTGCCATAATGACTTCCGACTATAACTCTAGCCATATAAGGACAAGACCCCCAAATCCACATTCCAGAGCTCTCGGACAAAGAAAGCCTTGTGACTTATACTATATGTTACTTATGTCAATCCAGACATCCATATATAATCAATAGAAATATAGAATATGCAATATTCTACACATTGCAATATCATATTTCTTTTAATGGAAAACACTCTTTATTTGTTTTACAGATTATCGTATTCATACTTTTGTTTGCTAATTATGTACTTGCAACACTTTGGTAAGGCCTGAAAACAGTACATATAGCATAACAGTCCTCATAGATATGACCATACATACCTACAGAGCCAATAATAGGAGAGTGGACAAATATAAATGTTTAACAGTTACTGAGGCCACTATTTCTGGAACATAGCAGTATCAATATTGTGTTTGATCCGAGCAATGACTGAATGTGCACAATAATGCATATACCACAACATTGGGACAAGTCTGCACAACAGATATGCTCTTGACAGGTGAATTCAACATTATAATTCAGTGATATAAAACACAAGAGGGCAGGGAGCTACAAACCATGAATCTCCCGATTTGCCATCACCTGAATGAGGGCGGAACATGTGACCTGGGAACTCAGGAAGGTGAACCTGGCAGTGTTGCAAGCTTTTTTGGCTGGAGGCATCGGAGTGTTCAGAAGTCGGTTGGGCTCGAGTGAACTTGAGTCAGTGTCAGAGGTGCGGGGATGGGCGGGAAAGTTTGCATCCATCAGTATGTTGAGGTGAAGAAGCAGAGTTCACCAGGTCACTGTACCGGTACTGGAAGTAGATGCCTCTGGTCTGAGCTAGACGATGTCGGCCCAGTGAAAGGGGCAGCGTGCGTGTTTATAGGCTGGGTAACCCCTCCTACAACTCCACATTCCGCCTTCCTATATATATAGTATCCTATGATAATGACTAAGCTGCTCCTCACAAGTTAAACAAAATTTGGAAAGCAATTTTCTACCAGAAAAAACAGTAATTTGTCTATAGCATTAGGGATGGATCAGACTTCTGTTGTTTTCCTCATTAGAATATATATACTTTTTTTTTTTATCAAGCTGGGCTGTACACAGAATGATCAAGTTTCAAATTTTAGGCACAATCAGTAAATTTTAAAAAAAGCTTCAAGTGAGTTTCAAACTTAAATATGTAGCCAGTAATTTGCAATTAACTGGTGAATTTTTGAAAATTCCAGATTTTACTAGCTTTTGTGATGTTAAGTCAAAATTTTATTAAAGATAGGAGGTAAGTATTATACTATGACTTTCTGTATTACTCACTATAGCAGCAATCATAAAAAGTATAAAACAATGATTTATAGTTTGATATTCTTAAAATGTACTCCTCACCGTGACATCCATTCAGAGTCACCCAGATGTGCCCAAAAGGGGTTTTGAACCTGGGAACTTTGTGGTGCAGGGCCTGCATTCTACTTTTGAGCCACAGCAGTTTTGTTTACTTAGAAGTTATTCCAGTCCTATTTATCCTGGCTTGTATGCAGCACTGGGGGCTGGACTTTAACAATTGCTGTGCTTCACCTGACCCTGATCAGACATCATCAGGGTATAATAATAACACAGCCTCGCCCTGTGAACTGGATCAAGTCTTTGAACCTGTTGTGTGTTACATTCCTGTGTTCCAGTCTATTGAATCTCAACTCTATTTTGACCCCGGCTTCTGACATTGTTCTCTCTGACCTCTGGCATCCCTTGACTTCAGCTATCCCTTGACTATCCTGCTGTTTGTGTCCTTGTCTGTACTGCGACTTGGAACTTTATCCTGCACAGCCCCCATGCACAGATTCACAGTCCAGGTGGTTTATTATCTGGTCATCTTGGACTGTGTCTAATTGCAACGGTGAGCAACATATCTGCGCTACAGACTCCAAACTCAGGTAAGATCCTGACATTCAGCAATCAACTCTCTATGAAAAATATTGAGAACTTTAACATCCGAAAACTTATTAAAAGAAATTAGACATAATAAAATGGCCAATTTAGGAGTTAAAAACTTTAATGATAAAGCTTCATTATCAACCCAAGATTCTAAGAGAAATAAAACTAAATCCATGCCATATATGATGGTAAGTTGATCAAGGAAGATATTTAAAATGTTTACCTTTCATGAGTCTACATACAAGAGGATTTTTTCCAACAGGAATTTGATTTACCAAAGCATGTTGAGATGAAATATCTGAACAATAAACATTAGTAGTTCTGTAGGCTTTTTCTTGTTCATAAGAATAAGATAAAAAATCATAATTATTGCAATAGAGGTATGTAAGGAACCAAGATCATTTCCACACAGCAACTAGACCAAATCTTCCAGGCTGTTCGATAAGCATTCTTGTTCCTGGAAAATCCATAGTATATTCCAGAAGGTGAGGGAAGCATGGTTAGGTGGCCAAAATGATGTGATCAATAGCAGAGTCTCTTCTTGATTTTCATCTTGAGACAATGCTCTTGGTATCTGCACAAAGTGGAGAAAAGCATAGTTTCTCCCTATAGATCAATCTTGAAAGAAAACGTCTAAACCCATTGATTCTGGGTCTTGACTCCAACTAAAATAGTTTGGCAACTGGTGATTTAAATGTAACGTGAAAAGATCTACTTCTAATGGTCCCCAGATCTGAAGAATTCTCAGAAATAACAGTTATTTGAGTTCCCAATCACTCTTGTCTGTCATATATCTGAAATTTCAATCTGCTGCTGCATTGGATAGACCTGTAAGATATTCTCCCTTTACCACTCAATCTAAGCTAGAAAAATAGCTTGAATTGAAGATGAAAGAAGACCAACTATTCTTACCAGCATCTGAACTGTAAGATATGCATCGGTTTAGACTATTTTGATCATCCAATCATTTTGTTTCAATAAATCTCAAAGACAATAGTTATTGAAATTTTGAAATGGTTATAATAATGCTATTGACTGAGAAACTTAAAATTGATGACTGGACAAAGTCCCTCTTCTTTCTTGTCGATATTGCTCATCAATCCTGGAACGTGTATGAGAACTTCTCAAATTGTTTTCTTGAAAATCAGTTCTTAAATTTCCTTGTCTGCTAATTTTCCTTCTTCTTTTTTCATAAAAGTCTATCTTGTATCTTTTGACTGTATTGAGAACCATGCATTTGATGTGATTTCTAACCAAAGATAGAAAAAGTGGTTGAGTCTGCCACTCAATGCGATGTGAAAGGAAAGAGTTAGAAGGGTACTTAACAGAGAAAAGTCTTGACTTGTGTAGTTCTCTTTGTCCCTGAGACCTCCATGGTCCAACTCAAGTGTGGGAAACAATTAGATGTTTATTGATAATTTGTTTGGAATCATTCGCTGGTGGAGGAATAAAGAACTTTAAATCCTTGTTGGCATTGGAATTCTTAGCCAGAAGAATGGCCTTATCCTCTTCCAGCCCTGCCATCCAAAAAAAATAGGATGAAGCACCTTGAGATTATTGTGCATTATCTAAAGAGAACACTCCTACATATTTACCAATGTTTTTGATAAACTCATCTTCAAAAATCATCTCATTCGCAGAGGTACCTGGTTCCTCTATGGCCACATGAATTAATTGAGGGTCAATTTTTTTTAAATTGTTGTACTGAGGATATAGCTATGTTAGCATTTCCTAAGAAGCATATAGCTTGTTGAATCCAGCCATCAAGTAGTTTCCCTGAATTAAGAGAAAGCTCAGTCTGGTCAAATATTTTAAGCAACGGTCCAAGAATGACTAAATAGTGTTATTTTCATTATTTAATTTCCTTCAGTTTTTCATTGATCTGCCTATTCCTTTCTTAGAATCTTTGCTAGATTTTTTCAAATACTTAACTATTTGTGGATCCAATTCTGGAGTCCAACATACTATATTTGGAATAGTAGGTCTTGGACACTTTACTTATAATTTTACATTGAGTCATCTTGTCTAAAGGTTGTCTAATCCAATATTTTACAAACTTAGAAACATGACTGGCAGGGATCCAGTCTGAAGAGCTATAATTCTTAAATTTGTCTGGATTAAAAGTGGATCACCATGAGAATCTGCTAGTTCAGAAACTGAATTTGAGTCTTTGTCCTTTTAAGGATTAGCAGAATTAACAGATTTGTTTTCTAAATCAGAATTGTCTGTAAATTCATAGTCTAGATTGAGGATATTATTCTCATCAAAATCTTCCTCACCACTAAATGTGTCAAGAGAGTCAAACTTTTTCCTTCAAGAAGTTTGTCCTCTGGTTTATAATTCCTTATGGGAAAAGGGTCTAATGTGATTTTTTTATTTATTTTTTTGCTCACTTCTTAGAACTGCTCACGATAGCAAAGATTTCTCAAAAAATTTGTGGGACATTAAATGTTTTAGTTTTTAAACTGAAACTTTGGAAATTGAACCATTAATATATATTTTTTTCAGTAAAGGAATCTTTGGTTTTGGGTTTCCTGAATATTTTCCATAGCCTTAGAAACTGCCTGTTGGACTGATTTCTGAACAAATTCCTTTATTAATTTTTTATAGTAGGAAATATGTAAGGAATATAGTATGGAATTTTAAATATTTATTTAAATTGGAAACAATTATAAACTAATTATAATTAGAAAATAAACCCTAGGAATATAACTAATATTAAAAACTAATAGGCATTAGAATAAAACCTGAAATAAAAACTCAAACTTTAAGCATGAAAAAAAAAATATTCTAACTGATTAAATACAGATTGAACAGCTGAGGTGAGCACTGTGTGAGAAAATATCTTCAGAGAGCAGCGCAAGCCTCAGCTATTCACATAAACACCTGTAAAAGCAAATCTCCCCTCTCGTGATATCACACAACAAAGGGAATGGAAACACAAATGCATGGAATAGAGGCAACTCCAACAAAATGGCCACAGAACCCAGCGCTCACATTGAATAAAACCAAAAATGAACCGAAATAAACCAAAGCAGGTAAATGAAAAGGTAGGGGAAATCAGAGAGCAAAGAAAGGTTAAAACGGAAAATAAAGCAGGGAAAGAATTGGAAATTAGAGAAGGAGCTAGGAATCATAAGGAAAATTAAAAACTATAAAAAGGTTTAAATAAACATAACAACTGACAGAAAAAAGAGGGAAAAGAAAAATGAAAAATAAGGAAAAAATATATAGATATAAATAATTATAACATATATAACAATAAGAATTAAATACTAATTAGTTAAAAAAGACTAAATATATATATAATATACACAATTTTCACAGAGAAAATAAAAGACACTATTTATATCTGTGCTGGGGCAGCAAAGAAACAGGAGGAACATTGTACACATAAACCTTATTTATACTTGGCTTTGCTGTGATTGGTTGATATATTTCCTGCAGTTATATGTTCATAAGAACTATTTTTTTCTAGTTAAATCATTGACTGTCAAGACTGTCATAGCATAATATGAGCGTCCTGTCTTTAATGAAATTCATGGAGTGTGTTTTTACTTTCCTGTCATTCATTTGCATTAGAATTAAAAAAGGGGAACCATTTTCTAAATTTTATGTAAACAAATAGTTTACATAAAATTTGCAGAGCTAAAATATTTCTCTTTTTTTTTTTGTCATTTTCCTATCCTTACCAAACAAAAAAAAGACACAATTATTTTATATATTGACTACATATTTATATTTTACTAACAGTCATTAGATCCCAGAAGATGTTATTAGCATTTTAAGCCCATGAAAATCAATGTTGCTGCCTTCAATGAACTAACCGCTTACAGATAACTGTAGATTGATTGGAAATAGTTGTATTTTGAACTTTGCTAATCCCTGCACAAGGTTAACTTAGTTTAAAGTTTTGTCATTTGAATTCCAAACATCTATAGTTCAAATATAGCAGTATTTATGTCCTTAAACAAATCTACAATGAAATGTGAAAATGGACTCCAATAACCTGGTAAAAGTATATTTTATACTGGTACACTATTTTCTCTGTATATGACAATATCCTTAAAATGTCTAGGGAATAAGTATATATTCTTGGTATTAGTAACAAAATTTGTGTTTCAAATTTACCAGAATATATTTGCATCTTTGTTTTAAAACCTTCCCACCTATTGTAGAAAACTGATATTTCACTTGTGTGAATGAATTTCCAATAAAATAAATAAATAAAAATATTTTGTTAACATGGCTAATGAAAGGTCTAAATTTCTGTCTGATTCATAATGAATATGCAAAGATAAAACAACAAACCACAGAGGAGCAAGTTCTATATAACCATCACTAGGAAACATCAGATCAAGACATTTTTTTATTTGGAAAAGTATTGTAAATTTGATTTTGAATATGTTTTACCCTCTATAATCAATGTTTTCCTTATTAACATGAACAGCAAACGTAGAGGCCACTAGCCAAACTATAACAAAGTTGAAGGACTTGATACAGCAAGTTCTTTAGTGTAATATGTAGATTTAGAGATTTTTATTGAACTGCATTTCGATTGAATTTAGGCCCATCAGGTGAAAAGATTTTTTTATTTTCAAGCAACCGTGTGCTAGAACCTTAAGGGAACTGATTTGTGGAAGTCCAAACATGCTCGGTTTCACTTGTGATTTGGAGAGGTGTTCCTGGCACCAGAAAATAAAATGGTGATGAAATGGAGAAGATGCTTTTTTTTTGGAGGGGGATGGATGCAAATCATTGGCTTAGTCAGCCATGATGGACAAGAGTCCTGCTTAATCATCAGATTTGATCTCCTATCCAAGCAAGATAACAAAGCAAAGATGATTGATGGTTTTGGAACAGCCACTAAATGATGATTCTATTTACAGATCAAGTGAAGTGACTAATAAAGGGGGAAAAGAGGGCAATAAAACAACTATACTTCCAAGCAAGAATCTTATAGATACTTTGATTTGAGCTATTGAGTGTGACAGCAGTGATACAGAGTCAGTGACCTATAAACATGTCCCGAGGCCTCCATGGATTCATGGATTGGTTTTGTTGTTCCAGGACATCCCACAGATGCTCAGTCTGATTGGAATCTGGGGAATTTGGAGGCCAAGGAAACATCTTGAATTCTTTGTATGCTCCTCAAACCATTCCTGAGCCCTATATGCAGCAATCCCAGCATTAAGTTTTATAGCAATTTGATCTACAATAACTCTTCTGTGTAATCGGACCATATGTTCTAGCCTTCGCTCTCCCACATTCATCACTAACCTTTGGGCGCCCGTGTCCCTGATGCTGGTTCACCGGTTGTCCATCCTTGCACCACTTTTGGTAGGGACTAACCACTGCATGCCGGAAACACAAGACTTGCTATTTTGGAGATGCTCTTACCATGTTGCCTAGCCATCACTATTTGACCAATGTTTTTTTGCTTGACAAATTTTCCTGTTTCAAACTCACGAAATTCAATAAGTGACGGTTCACTTGCTGACTCTTACAACCCAACTCTTGACATGTGCCATTGTAATGATAGAATTAATGTTAACTTCACCTGACAGTGGTTTTAATGTGGTGGCTTATCAGAGTATACACTGATAGTTTTAACCTTGTGGCTGATCAGTGTTTTTAATTTTGTGGCTGATCAGTGCATATAGTATATATAGTATCTTATTGTACTTGTGTCTTGGACTTGGAATTGATGACTTGTGTCTAATAAGATGCTACACAAGTCATCAATATTCAGTAATGATGACTGCAGCTCTCTCTGTATGTATACACCCTGTTCCAAATTATTATGCAAATGATATTTTTCTCATTTACCTAAATAATTGATGTAAATAACAGTCAGCATAATTCTCATTTTATCAACTATTAAGAGTACAATTCAAATGTTATTGACCAAACCTCCTAATGATAACAGTATTTTTTTTAAACATAAACTTACAATGCACTGTTCCAAATTATTACGCACAGTAAGTTTCAAAACACTTTATAGGTTGTAAAGAACTGAAAATTGTCATTTGTTGTGTTTGCAGCATATTTACTGAAATCAAGCACTATTTCAATCAACCTTATAACAACATTTTAACTTTTTAAACATTTTAACAGGTCAAGTTACGTTTTAACATAGGACCCCTTATTTGATAGCAGCTTCACGAGTCTTGCATCCATTTAACTTGTGAGTTTTTGGACAGTTTCTGCTTGAATTTGTTTGCAAGATGTCAGAATAGCCTCCCAGAGCTGCTGTTTGGATGTAAACTGCCTCCCACCCTCATAGATCTTTTGCTTGAAGATGCTCCAAAGGTTCTCAATAGGATTGAGGTCAGGGGAGGATGGAGGCCACACCATGACTTTCTCTCCTTTTATCCCCATAGCAGCCATTGTTGCAGGGGTATTCTTTGCAGCATGAAAATGGTGCTCTGCTTAATAATGTGGAACACCGTCCATTAGTAGTTTTTCCTTAAATTGGTCTCACCTGGCAATCTAATTGTTACAGGTGTCCGAGATTGTTTTCAGTGATCAAAAGAGCCCTGAGACACAATGCCATCCATGAGTTAAACTGAAAAACTAAATATTTAATCTTTGTGACACTTAAATAGAATTTGCATAATAATTTGGAACAGGGTGTATGTATGTATGTATACATACAGAGAGAGCTGCAGTCATCATTATTGATTATTGATGACTTGCATCCAATAAGATGCTATTTTTAGAGAAGTATTGGCAAACAATCAACCAATAATAACAGAGAAGGATTGAACCCAATGATTTTCTATGAGAAACTTTCACTTCTGCCTTGAACTACTAGTTTAAAGCAAATAAGGCAGGAAACCCTCCCAGCTGTCTTCTTGACAGCTGGGATTTATTCTTCAGGGATTTTAGATTTGCAGAAGTGCAGATTTCTCTTGAAATAGGTACTTTTATAAAATAAGCCAAAAGAGACATGCATTTAATTCCTAAAGCCCGTCTGCAAACTGAGGTAATTTAAGGAGACTGGAGTTTTCCTTTCCTGGTGTGCCTCTATTGTTCTTTCTACATTTTTTTTTTTTGCTACCACTCAAGGCTGGGGGTAAAGGCATACATTATTTATAGGGATAATTTGATTTAGAGACACTTTATGGGCAAAAAAAAAAAAAAACTGCCTGACTTGCCCTGTACATTGTCAGGTGCTGATTTTGAATAGATGGCTTTGCAATGTTATTCAGGGAGCTCCTAAGAAGTAAATATCACATTTTATTGAGGGGAGTTAGTTTTGTGGTTTCCACATCAATTTACTGAATGGATAACACATAATGATTGATCGTCCTTTGAAATAGATATGGATTACCTCTGTTTCTTCAGACATCAATGCACGTGAACAAAAAACACATTATTTTAGTTTTGGGCATACGTTCTAATAAAGCTACAGCAATCAGTTTTTTAATATAATATTTAAACATGTGTATGCAAAATAAAGCTATGACTGATTTTCAAGTAAATGGTGTCCATGCTTTAAATTGATTACATACCCATCTTATAAAGTCTATATAACCACTAGTCTTGTTATACCTATACAAATGAGTATACTGCAAGCATGTTAAGCTTGACCCCTATGAGAAAATGTTTTAGCCACGAAGGGGTTAATTGAAAAAGGTTCTTCCACCAATGTAACAGAAAAAGATTTGCTTATATTCAAATTACACATTGCTTTTATGACAAAATGACTGCCTATGGAAGTTAAAGGGATATTCAAAATCTGACATTAAAAAGGAATTTAAACATTAACATTTAAACATTATAAAAGTGAGCACTTAAACTTTTTAATAAACAAGAAGACTGTATTACAAAGTGCACTAAACAAGTTTTTCAAAAGTCCAAGGTTAAAGTCCATTTTTAAAAAGGTTCAAAGAAGTGAAAACTTTTCCTAGTTATTTCTAACTTCAGTGTATTGTTCCCAGTTTTATTTTTACAGAACATGTGACATTGTGTGCCCTTCATATTTTATGTGGATTTAATTTATAGAAATCATACATATAGAAGGTAGGTTTGTTTATTGCTGAAATCTGCAACACTTCTACTTATAACTGAAATCTGTGTGTGTCATTAACCCCTTAAATCCGGAGGGCGTACTATTACACCCTGCAGGAGCCGGCTCTAAACGCCGGCGGGCGTAATAGTACGCCCTCACTTTAATGGCCGCCCATGTGGCCGGCGCTAGTCGCCCGCTGCAGATCGCGGTCGGGGGGGATGCCCGGCCCCCCAGGCAACCCCCCCTGTGGCCGGTGACCGCGATCTGCAGTCACTGATCGCAGTGACAGGCTGTCACTGCGATCAGTTTTTAACGTGTGTCAGCCGATTTCAAATCGGCTGACACACGTGGCCAGCGGCTTCCCCGTGCAGATCGCGGTCGGGGGACTTACCTGGCCCCCCAGGCAGTCCCCCTGGGGTCAGTGACCGCGATCTGCACTTCTGAGATCGCAGTGACAGGCTGTCACTGCGATCTCAGAGCGCTCTGATCACAGTGACAGCCTGTCACTGCGATCAGTGTTACATGTGTCAGCCTAATGGCTGACACATGTAACTGGCACAAAGATCCCCCTGCAGATTGGAAGGGGGAAGTGCTTGTACCACCCAGGCACTCCCCCCTGTGGCCAATTACCCAATCTGCAGGAGGTGATCACAGTGACAGGCAGTCACTGTGATCACTGATCCTGTGTGTCAGCCAGTGATGTAAAATCACTGTCTGACACTGTCTCTGCCCCCTGTCCTGTAAAAAAAAAAAAAATATTAGTTAAAAAAAAAAATTACAGTTACAAATAAAATATATACTTAGATCATATATATTATATATATATGATCTAAGTATATATATATATACACACACACACACACACATTTACACATACACTAAGTGTATTTAAATATTAATATATATAATTATATATATATATTACTATCAAATTACACGTAGACTAATACTGATTAAATATATATATATATAATTATTGTTATATATATATATTTATATATAATATAAAAAATGTAAATAGGTAAAAAAATAAAATTAAAAAAATAATTAAAAATAAATAATAAAAAAAATATAGATGTTTGTTATTTCGTTCTAACTGTATTGTGATATTAATATATATATATTTATATCAAAATACACGTAGAACGAAATAATATATATATCTATATACATAAATATATACGTATATATCACTATATATATACACCTATATATAAATA
The DNA here is from genome assembly GCA_933207985.1 of Pelobates cultripes. Classification (NCBI taxonomy): domain Eukaryota; kingdom Metazoa; phylum Chordata; class Amphibia; order Anura; family Pelobatidae; genus Pelobates; species Pelobates cultripes. Next base: position 98,497,884 of record OW240913.1, read on the forward strand.
AAAATATTTTAAACAATTATATATATATATATATATGTATGTATACATATGAATATATATACATATATTAATTCTACACATATATTTATGTAATATTTTTACATAATTAGGTATCCTAATTAATTACAATTAGCGAGACCTGCCTGACAACCCATGCCAAAAGTATAGGGAATTTAATTTGCTAGCACTATATTTAACCCTATAACTTTCCAAGACACCATAAAACCTGTAGATTGGGGGTACTGTTTTACTCGGGAGACTTCGCTGAACACAAATATTAGTGTTTCAAAACAGTAAAATGTATTACAACAATGATATCGCCAGTAAAAGTGAAGTTTTTTGCATTTTTCACACACAAACAGCACTTACACGGATGATATTATTGCTGCAATACTTTTTACTGTTTTGAAACACAAATATTTGTGTTCAGCGAAGTCTCCCGAGTACAACAGTACCCCTCATGTACAGGTTTTATGGTGTTTTCAAAAGTTACAGCGTCAAATATAAGGCTTGTGTTTCATTTTTTTCACATTAAAATTCGCCAGATTGGTTACGTTGCCTTTGAGACCCTATGGTAGCCCAAGAATGAAAATTACCCCTATGATGGCATACCATTTGCAATAGTAGACAACCCAAGGTATTGCAAACAGGGTATGTCCAGTCTTTTTTAGTAGCCACTTAGTCACAAACACTGGCCAAAATTGGCGTTTTTTTGCATTTTTCACACAAACAGATACTAACGCTAACTTTGGCCAGTGTTTGTGACCAAATGGCTACTAAAAAAGACTGGACATACCCCATTTGCAATACCTTGGGTTGTCTACTATTGCAAATGGTATGCCATTATGGGTGTAAATTTCATTCCCGGGCTACTATACAGTCTCAAAGGCAACATAACCAATCTGGCGAATTTCAATTTCAAATGTAACGTGCTATATTTGACCCTGTAACTTCCCAAAACGCCATAAAACCTGTACATAGGGGGTACTGTTTTACACGTGAGACTTTGCTGAATACAAATATGTGTATTTTATTGCAGTAAAAGCAAACAGTATTATGACACTGACCGTTAAAATGTCATGTAGAACTAAAAAAATCAAAAAAAATCTTATTTTCTCCCATTTTTTTCATATTAAATTATGTTTCATAGCTAATTATTTGATATTAAATGAAAGCCCTGTTTCCCCTGAATAAAATGATATATAATAAGGGTGGGTGCATTTACTATGAAAGAGGTGTATTACGGTTGGACAGACATGTAGCGCAAATGCCAGGTTTTGTTTACATTTTGTTTCGTTCACAACGTGTACATTTGGCTCCGTCCTTAAGGGGTTAATTTTTCACATTTTGTTTTGTTGTTACCAACAGAAATGTTAAACAAACACATATTTTTTCTCAAAACATATTAACATCATAGATGGCATAGCATTTCAAAATAAATAAATAAATATATATATATATATATAGATGTAAAAAACAGATAAAATTCTTATCTTGTAATACCTTTTTTACATCTACATCACTGGACTAATACGGCTACAATCTCTACTTGAACTATATATATATATATATATATATATATATATATATATATGTGTGTGTGTGTGTGTGTGTGTGTGTGTGTGTGTATTCTGGGGTGACTATCTTTAAAAAAATACTGCTTTCATTTCCCAAATTTTGAGCCCTGCAAGAATATACACACTGTGCAAAAGCAGCTCAAGTTGTACAAAATGAAATGGGGATCCATTACTTCTCTAGACATTACTCAATTTTATAAAACATTGAGGAGCAGCCTTACCTTTTCAAGTACTAACCATTTTATACATTTATTTTAAATGCATATTAGAGATTTAGCAACTGATATCAAATTCCATTCAGTTCAGCCCAGCCACAGCCAAGGCACACATTGCATTACTGGAAGAGAAACAAAAATACTTGTTTACGTGTTTTCCAGTTTTTCTGTGTGTTATCTCTCTGTAGAGCTTTTTTTTAATTTTATTTATTTATTATTATTTTTGTTCTGCAATTTCATACATTAACCCCTTAAGGACCAAACATCTGGAATAATAGGGAATCATGACATGTCATGTGTTCTTAAGGGGTTAAAGCCACAATACATGTAGAGAGAAGCATATTCAACCATTAAAGCTTGTCTAAGATAAGAATATTGTAGGTAGAATGATCAAGTATCCATGCACACATATGCTACTATATTGATTTTATAACATAAAATCAAAACAAAAGTGCATTGAAACTGAAAAATCAGGTTGGACCTGTGAAAGGGAAATATCTTTCACAGTAGAAACTCAGTGCTCCATAAGCTGATCTTCTGCAATAAGCAAAGCCTGATTTCCAAACTTTCAAGCCCCAATATTGCTGTAAGAAACTCAGTGCTCCATCAGCTGATCGTCTGCAATAAGCAAAGGTAGCCTTCTGGAAGACCACACTAAGACTCTATCCTGCACAGCATCATTTATATTTAATTTAACTACCCTGTACATTTATTATATTTTATATATCCTGTGTGCATTGTATATTTTCTTGCCTTTATATCTTGTCTGTCATGCTAAAGTGTAGTTTTGTTAGCCCTGTATTTAATAGGGATGTGCATGGGGAAAATTTTCGGTCCAGTTCGGCATTCAGAAATTCGTGACTTCGGCAATTCAGAACTTCGGGACTTTGACAATTCGGTTCGACACTTCAGAACTTCGGCAGTTCGGCACTTTGGAATTTCGGAACTTCGGCACTTTTCCTGCAGCTGCTTAGTAGATAACTCCCTAATTCCCACAGTATTATGGAGTTATCTACCAAAAAACTGAAAGACCTGAATTGGTCTTTCAGACAGATTTACTAATACTAAGTAAAAATTACTGAGTATTAGTCAATTCTGCCCCTACTTGCTATACCACCCTGCAGAGCTCAGTCTGTGCGGAGCCCTCCATGGGTAAAGATGGATTATTTTTTTTGAGCTCTGTTTTTTTTTTTTTTTTTAAAGTGTGATGGTTATTATGGATTTTTATTTTGCCTTTTTTGGGACTGAAAAATTAAGATTTTAGAAAAAAGAAGACATCAAATGGTAAGTTGTATTTTTTTTATTTTTTTTTACAGGTACCAAGTTATTGGTCCCCCCTCATTATTTTTAGGGTGAGTGGGGTAGGTAGGGGTTAATTAATATTTTTTGGAAGAGGGGTGACTAGGGGTTTGGGGACCCCTAGTCACCTGGGGGAGTTTACATTTTTATTTAGGGCCCCCACCCGCAACTCAGGGGTGGGGGCCGGTGGGGAGGACAATAGGTCCAATAGATGTCTTTATCGACCTTGCTTTGTACACTGGGACACAGTCATGCTGAAATGCTTCCCCAAACTGTTCCCACAAAGTTGGAAGCATAGCATTGTCCAAAATGTCTTGGTATGCTGAATCATTAAGATTTACCTTCAATGGAAATGAGGGACCAAGTCCAAGCCCTGAAAAACTGCCCCATACCTTTAGTCAGGCAGGTAATGTTCGCCACACCATTTTGTGTTGATATTAAAACCAGTGGTACTTTGGAGCAATTCAGCAATCAGCAGAGCCTTGGAGACGTTTATGCACCATGCACCCCTGCACTCGGTGATCCAGCTCTGTTGCATTATGTGGTCTTCTGCTTCATGACTGAGTTGCTGCTGTACCTGAACACGTCTACTTCCCAATAATACAATTTCATAAGTGTTTGTAAATTCAGACTGTATGGCTAGGTGCTTGTCTGATGGAAACAACTAAATTCAATAATTTAGCGGTGTGTTACAATACTTTTGTCCATAAAATGTGCAATCCATGTGTAAATATTATAGGCCTAATAATATGCCTGTAATATTAATATACTTGTATATATAAATATTACTCTCAGAAATCACATTAAACTGTCCTTGTGAGGGTACACACAATGTCTGGTCTTTGCAAGAGCATAACATTGTATGTATATATTGTGCTAACAGAATTGCTAGCAGATGTATAGATTTGGAAAAAAAAATCTATTTAAAGGAACACTCTAACATTATTAATACAAATGCATTTCTCACATTTAAATCTATTTAAAGGAACGCTCCAGCATTAATAGTACAAATGTATGTTTGTGTTATACTAGCTATTTGGATTATCGGGCCCCCCTATTAATCACGTTGGAAAAAAAACTCCTGTCTCCCTGCTGCTGCCCTGTCTCCACTTGCTGAGATGATTAGTATTGATGACCTCAGCCAATCCAATGCTTCCCATTAGGGAAGCATAGGAAGGCTAATATGTATGCTCGGCAATAGCCTAGCTGTGCCAATCAACATAGTCTATAAATACATTGACTCAATGCATCTCTATGGGGAGCACTCAGCATCTCCATTCAGAGTGTGTACACACTGAACATTGGTCCTGCAAATGAGGAAGCCACTCTATTATTGGCTTTTGGTGGTAACAATGTAAACACTATATTTTCTCAGGAAAGGCAACATTTACACTGCTGAACCTAAACGGTCAATCTCTTTACTCTAGAACCACTACATTAAACTGTAGTGTCTCTGGTGCCTAGAGTACCCTTTTAAAAATTGGTCTTTCCCTCATCTGTTAATCAGTATTTTGTATGAGTGTAGAAGCTGTAATGTGTATGTGTGTAGGTTATGCAGTATGTGTATGGAACATAGTGTGGGTGGGATAGGGATGTAGTGAATGTAAGGAACATAGTGTCAGGTGGAATAGGAATCACTGGTGTATTTTGAATTTGTGCTGCCCCAGGCATGATGGCACTTGGGCACCCCTAATTTAAATTTCCCCCACTCCTTCCTGTCAAGGCCACACCTCTTCATGTTAAAGACTAACACACGCTTTGACTGACATTCACACAGACACACCCACTTACTGACCAGCACACACTCTCAGATACACTGACATACACTCACTGGTAGACACACATACTCACACACTCACTGATTTGACACAATCTGACAGACACACACAATTACTGACAATCTGACAGGCACAATCACTCAGACATGCACTGACACACACACTGAAAGACATGCACACATTCACTGGCAAACACACCTTAACAGACATACACATACTCACAGCACACACTGATAGACATACACAGACATTCACTGACAGACACACACAAACTCACTCACATAAATACACAGAAATAAACATAATCCCTCACAGAAACACATATTCACTTGTAAACAAACTCACTGACAGGTACACTCACAGATATAAACACACATTCACTGACAGACAGACACACACACTGAAATACAAACACACTCAGGCAGACACACACAAACTGACACACATACATACACACACATACACACAAACTGACAGACAGACATACACACACACATATTTATTGACAGACACACAAACTCACTGACAGAAACACTCAGACACACTGACAGATATAACAACACATTTACTGACATTTACTGACAGATTTACTGACAGAAACACACACACTGACAGACAAACTGACACAGTCACACATGCGCTTACATACAAACACATTTCCTCCTAAAATTTACAAATAATTATTTACTTTTATTTTAATTTAAATCCACCCAGCCTCCCTACTTTTGGGAGAGCTGGGTGGATTTTTACCTGGGGTCCAGTGGGGCTGCTGGGCAGGCATGCAGGATGGAGGTCAGGCAGGTGTGCAGGATGGAGGGTGGGCAGGCAAGGGGAGGAGTGGGTGCATAAAATAGGCAGTGAAGGAGTTGTGATCTTCCTGCTCAGCTCCCTCGCATGCCGCTTAGTGATACCAGGCACCAGAGTGAAATCATGTTCTGGGCTTCCGGCATCACTGCGGGTTGCGCGAGGGAGCTGAGCAGGAAGAGCTCAGATCAGCGCTCCCTCGATGCCCGCCTGTAAAATAAACTGTCCGGGCGCCGTTTGGGGGGTGGGGGAGCTCCAGGGTGGCCACCCATCCAACTCTTGGTCCCCCCATAAGTCAAGGCTAACAAAGTATTTGCCAGGGTACTTGGTTTTTTGCCGCCTCCTGGAAAGTGCAGCCTTGTTTGCCTTGTGCTAAATACAGTGCCATTAGAAATTTAGTGGGCATGTGTGTAGGTTATGCAGTGTGTATGGGGAACATAGTGTGGGGTGGGATAGGGATGTTTTGTTTGAAGAAGGCATTAACATGGGGTTTTAAATGAGGGTGTGAGAGAGCAATTTCATGTGTTTTTAAAAAATTTTTTTTTTAATTATTATTAAAATTAATTAAAGTTTATTCCTTCCTCCCTCTTGCATACCTTGGGGGCACACCTGATGGTCCAGCAGTCTCTGTCTGCAATTTATACCACAGCACTCGACCTGCCCCTGATTAGAGATGCCCATTAGATGTCCCTAGCTACGTGTGCCACCCAATGGTCACCCCTTAGCTTGTGGGCCAAAGGTGTAACTGCATGGCTGGTAGTGCTGGTGTGGCTGGTTCCCCAGTGACATGCTGAATACCCAGGACCACATTTGCAGCTTTTGTAACCCCACATGTTCTGACATTTTCTGAAAGTTTAAATTTCATATATGAGACAGTAGGGTTATATTTAGTCTACTTTACATTAAAAGATGCTTCACAATAAAATAAAAATTTTTTAGTGTGCAGGGGACGAAAAGGAAACCCATATAAAATCTTTAATGTTCGGAATGTCATATGCTGTTTCGTTTTTTTAAAATTTGTGTTTTATTGAGTTTTCAATGTAACAGTGTGGGGGTACATAAGGAAAGAGGGGGTAGGGTACAAGAAGGTACACATATATCACAATTGTTCATTAGACAGCTACATTGGTTTTTCCATCATTTACAAACATGTTGAGGTTTCTCATTATTCGATGTCTGCACAGTTTCACAGTATTATACATTTTTGTACAGGTTTGCCCTCCTCCTAGCTCCTTCTTATACTTTATGTGCAGGTATTTGAACCTACGCTTGTGCAGAGTTTTCTATTCATACAAAGGATGACATTTGGCTATGGTGGGTGTTTGGTTTTTGTTGTGTAGTCGAACCATCTTTGCCAATTATTATGGGTGATGTCCCTATGTTTGGGTGTGGTTGTGGTCAGCTTTTCGTATTGCAGGTATTGTTGTAGTTTGTGATGCAGTAGTGTTGGTGTTGGACAAACCTTTTGTTTCCAATGACACGCTATAAGATTGCGCGCCGCTAATACCACCAGTACTATGAATTGTTTATCATATAGGGGGGTTTGGGTCGGCATTAATAGAAACATGCTGATTTCAGGTGTGAGTGTCCCTTTTACAATTCCAATTGAGTTACCTAGCCGTTGGACTTCTGTCCATAGTGGGGTGATAATTGGGCATTCCCACCATATATGACTCATGGTACCTTTAGCTTTGCTACACCTCCAGCAGGTGTTTGGGGATGTCGGGTATATTTTACTTAATTTGTCTGGGGTGAGGTACCATCGGTATATTAGCTTTTTATGTGCCTTTACGTGTGTATAACAGGATGTGACGCCTCGTAATGCCCCAAGTGATTTCAACCATTGGTCGTCTGTAATAGTTGAGTGACCTTCTTTGCTCCATTGGGTTTGAAAAGTGAATTCTAGTGGTGGTGGGTGACACCTCATAGCAGCATATCCTAGGGATAGGGCTTTAGCTTTGACTGGTGCTTTCTGGCATCTATTGTATATTTCGACCTATGTCTGGATTTGGTGTAGGCTTATGTTGAGTTTGTACCATTTCTGCAATAATACTTTTGAGTTGAAGATATAGGAATATGTAGTTTGATGGTAAGGTGTATTTAAGTTGCAGTTCAGGGAAGGGCATTATATTCCCCTGTGTACAGATATCATTAATGTGTGTGATGCCCCTTTCCCTCCATTTGTGTAGAGATAACCACGGGGATATGGAGTTCAGTGTAGTTATTGGCGCCCATGGGGAAAATTTAGTGGTACTTGTGTGCCGTTTCTGGAGGAGGTCCCATATCTGGATTGTAAGCTTGGATGTGGGAAGTAGTGGGCTATTTTTTTCCCTGAGGTGTTTAGGTGTCCACATGCAATCTACTACTGAGTTATTTGAATAGTATTCGTTTTCCATGTCCACCCATTGTAATGTCAATTTGGGAGCATGTAGTTTGATTGCTGTTTCTAATATTGCAGCTTTGTGATATTGCATGATATTAGGTAAACCTGTCCCTCCCCTATTCACCGGTGTTTGGAGAAGTGTACTTGGGAGGCGGAGCTTCTTGTTTTCCCATACATAGGTAGTTATAAAGTTTTGAATTTGCTTGCCCAGTGTAATGGATAGGGGAAGAGGGAGCATTCTAAACACATATAGGAGTTTGGGCAGGATCACCATTTTTATAGCGTTAATCCTCCCAAGCCACGTCAGTAACACGTCTTTCCATTTGTGCAATAGTTGTTTGCACAGTTGTGGCAGCGGTGAGTAGTTGAGTGTGCTAATACCTCTGATTGTAGTTGCTATTTTCACCCCCAAGTATGTTATATGGGCATTCCTTCAATCAAAGGTATGCATATCTTTTAGTGATTGAACTGTTGTTGTTGTTAGTCTGATTGGTAGTGCTTGGGTTTTTAGTTGGTTAAGTTTATAATATGATATCTTGCTATATTCGTTAAGGACTTCTAGGAGACATGGTATTGATTTTTCTGGGTTTGATAAGGTTATGAAAATATCATCTGCAAACATAGCTAATTTGAAGTCGGTGACTCCTATCTGTATTCCCTTGATGTTTGCATGGTGTCTGATCATATGTGCTAATGGTTCGAGGGAGAGTACAAATAAAAAGGGTGAGAGTGGGCAGCCTTGCCGTGTACCATTCGTGATAGAAAATGGACTCGATATGAAGCCTGCATTAGTGACTCTGGCTGAGGGTTGTGTATACAGGGCCCTGACTCCTTTAATCAAAGCTGTTGGAAACCCAAATTTAAGTAACACCTGTTCCATGTAGTGCCAATTTAGTCTGTCGAAGGCCTTCTCCACATCCAGCGCTAAGAGAAGGCCTTCCATTTGGTGGGACTCCATATGAGCTAGGATATCAAGTATCTTTCTGGTATTATATGATCCTTGTCTCTGTTTGGTAAAACCTGATTGATCATTATGTACTATGCGCATCAGTATCTCTTTTAATCTCTCTGCCAATATTTTGGCGTAAATCTTTGTATCGCAGTTCAGTAGCGATATGGGTCTAAAGTTTTGGCACATGTCTGCAGATTTGCCTGGTTTCAGCAGTGTAGATATATGTGCTTGTAGCATCTCTTTTGGCATGTTGCCCATGGAGAAGCATTGGTTAATAAGATGTGTCAAGTGCGGTGTCAGTGTTTCTGAAAACGTCTGGTAGTACAAATTTGTGAAGCCGTCAGGCCCCGGGGATTTACGTGAAGGTAGTTTAGCTATTACCTTGACCACTTCGGTTTCTGTTATTTTGCTGATGATTTTTTCTATTTCTATCTCTCTAAGTGTAGGTAGATTTATGTTTGCTAAGAAGGCTTGGATCTGGGTGTGGGTAGGTACATGTGTACCTCCGGCCTCTTTGAGGTTGTATAGTGTACTGTAGTAACATGCAAATTCTTCCACGATGTGTTGCGGGTGTATAATTTTTTGTTTGTCAGCGGATAGGAGGTAGGCTACCCTAGAGTTGGGCATGCGTGCTTTAAGTTTTGCTGCAAGTATGGCACCTGATTTGTTGCCATGTGCAAAAAAATTATGTTTATATGCTGTTGTTTTTTTAACTTCCAGTGGGCATACTTTGCTGGGTATGAGGCTTTATTAGTGATGTAACATGATTGGCTGTCTAGAAAATGAGTCAATAACACCAAAGGAAAGAAATACCCAAGGCCAGTAGGGATATTTGAATGCTCCTATCATGAAAACAATTTTCTCAATTTTTTCTTGTGGATTGTAATATTGTTGCTTGTAGTCATTTTGTCCTTTCTACATTTTGCAATAGTTCTTTTGCAGATTAGCATGTTTTTCATTAGAGCATGACTACATTTATCGGTGTAGCAGTCAAGTAAATGCAAATTTCTATGCACTATTCTATTAACAGGAGTAACTTTGCTGTGATGTCAATTAGTAAATGGTTCCATACAGAGAACTAGTGTGGCATAGGAAACCATAGAAACAGTGACTCAATTTGATAATATTCAGTAAATGGCACTATGGTTTCACCGGATCTAAAGAAACCTTTTTACTGGTGTAAATGCTATACCGTTTAAGACCTGAAGTTTAACTAGGTGAGTGACGCCATTAAAATTTAACCCATTCATTGTCACAGCATAGAACAGCATGACACATTAACCATGTACCACTGAAAGTGAAAGCAATGCAAAAGAGAGATGATAAGATAAGACACTATTGATTGACTCATTCTCCATTTAAAAATAATTCATAATTAAAATTATATTAAATGCCCTCCAGGACCCCTACCCATTTTCTTTCTTTAATTTTATTTCTTCAGGGAAAAAAACTATTTAAAATATACATTATGACCCATTGACGAAAAGATAAATTCTCAGAAGATAATCTAAAAAACATAATCTACACCCATCGAGGACACCATGCAAACTTTGTTCAAGGCTGGAAAATCCATGGACAGAACCTTGTGGAATACCAACAGAAAGGGGTATCGAGGAGTGGAAAAGCCAGAGAAAGAAACACTAAAAGAGTACATGGAGAGGTAGGCGGAGAACCAGGGGAGAGAGTTTCATAGACCAAGATAACAGAGACTGATCAAAGGTCAAGGAGATTTAGAAAATCACCGTATTTAACAGCAGTCAAATCATTGAATACGTTGATTGGGGCTGAGTGATGAACATGGACTGAAGCACGTCATGCAGAGAGTTGGATTCAAGTAAATTGGTCAATCTAGTGTACACAGCTCTCTCAAGGATTTTGGAGGCAAATGGTAGTAGCCAAACGGGCAAAAGGGTGGGCTTTTTTTAGAATTGGAATTATGGTTGCATGCTTTAAGTGTAAAGGAAAAATTCAAAAGGAGAGGGAGAAATTTAATATTTTACTGAGTGGCAGAGCAAGAGAAGGAGATATAGTGCAAATGAGATGTGAAGGAATATGATCGCGGTTATGGGTGGTGGGGCGACAGAACCAAGCAGAGCAGAAATCTCTTTTGGTGTTGTTAGAATCATTAAAAATAATCTGATTAGTTTAAGAACCAATTTATAATCACTATTTATAAATGTATTATTACTAGAAGAAAATCAATTAAAATTGTTGATTTATGTTGGATATTAATCTTTTCACTGAACACTAGTGTTGGAAATAATGCTTTGCACTTAGGAGTAGGGGTTTAAATATAATCATCTACTAGGTGTACTTTATTAATAAAGGCATATTTGAGAATTAGACACATATTTCCATCCCCATTCTCTCTAAACAACCAACAATCATACTCAATCTATACTGAATACAAACAGTTTACAAAATTCTTGTTTATTTTTCTGATTAATTTGGTAAATAAATTTAATCTAGTTCCGCTGCTACATTTATTCGTTTAGGAAATGGCTTTTCACTGCTTATTACATGAGTGTTGCATTAGCTGTCTCAAAATCCTTATAGTCATATATCACAAATATAGAAAGAGCAAGAGCTATACCTAGTCAGAAATAAAAATGTACCAGACTATATATTTATATCCATAAAGCCTATAATATTAAAAATCTTATGAAAATGTGCCCATGTGCAACTTTGCGGGAATCACAAAATGTCCAACTTTTTGACCTTCACTCTTGTGATTTATAAAAAGGTATCAAGAGCACCTTATCAAACACCTTACTTACACTATATATCAAGAACCCCGCAATAGTTGATTCATCTTATGAATGCTAAATAAATTAATTTTATACTTCAGAGGCAAACAAGCTAAAACAGACTTTATTTTTAAATGGTTAAATTCATTTTTCCAGATTCATCATTTTATAACTAGTTTATTTTCACATAATGTATCTTCTGACCTTTTTTTATTAGTTTCCTGACTTATACTATATAAAATGATAACTAAGTTTCCCCGAATTCAACCATATCAACTGTTGACCTTTTATAATTTTCCTGGAACACTTCTATTTTATGTTTAGCTGTTGATTGAAGAACTGATTTGTATTATTTATACCATTTTACCTAAAGACATAAGTGGCTTGCTTTTCCTCTTAACATCCCACAATGTATTGGAGGCTAAAATAATAAAATGAGTATTGTTTACAATGTCTCATCTTTATTACATTTATTCAGTAAGCCTTTAAATATAAGTTTCCTACATTGACATGAAGTTGTTATGGTGCATCCAATGCCAGTTTAAAGTGAGACAAAAGCCTTTAAAGGGCACACAAATACAGAGGGAACAAGAATCACAATTTTAAGGGAGGAAAAATTTAGTACTGAAAAATTACACTTTACTCTTTTAATATAATTTATTGATCTGGTTCAGATATTAAGTAATTATGTTGTAAACAGCTTACTACATGCCAAAAAAAATATAATAAAACCAAACCAACAGAAACGTGAAAACAGAATTAAAAAAAAAGGAAAACTTTAGGATCAGTAACGAAGGAGCTATTGACATAAGGTTAAAGGGTCCTAATAAGGATGTTTAGGGGAGAGGGGAGGGTGAGGGCACCAATTTACTGCATATATTGGATACATTTGTACTGATCCAGTTACTAATTTTAAACATGTCAAATTGCTTCCTGTCATAATGTAGCTACGGGTTGTTTTGTGTTTGTTTTGATTTTTTTACTGAACTACAAATTAAAGTGCATTGAAATCCAAAATTTAGGCTACATGTGACTAAAACTGAGTATGACAGTTGTTTGTTGTTAATCTGAGTATGAGAAATAATGTTTTTAAATTCTTTATTTTTGAAGTGCAGTTAGATGTATAATAAGTCACATTGACATATAGGTAAGGTACCAGTGGCGTACACATGACCCATGGGGCCCCGGTGCGAAAATTGATCCGTGGGCTCCCCCACCCCGCGCGCACAGGCCGGGCCGCAACACATGGCGGTGGGCACCTGGTTGCAGGGGTTACAGGGCTGCGACCCCTGCGACCGCGGTATGTACGCCAGTGCATGCAGATGCACACACACTTAAAGGACCACTCTAGGCACCCAGACCACTTCAGCTTAATGAAGTGGTCTGGGTGCCAGGTCCAGCTAGGGTTAACCCATTTTTTCATAAACATAGCAGTTTCAGAGAAACTGCTATGTTTATGAATGGGTTAAGCCTTCCCCTATTTCCTCTAGCGGCTTTCTCATTGACAGCCGCTAGAGGCGCTTGCGTGCTTCTCACTGTGATTTTCACAGTGAGAGCATGCCAGTGTCCATTGGAAAGAGGAGAAGAGGAGGATTGGAGGAGGAGAGCTCTCCGCCCAGCGCTGGAAAAAGGTACGTTTTACTCCTTTTTCCCCTTTCCAGAGCCGGGCGGGAGGGGGTCCCTGAAGGTGGGGGCACCCTCAGGGCACTATAGTGCCAGGAAAACAAGTGTTTTCCTGGCACTATAGTGGTCCTTTAAAGGACCACTACAGACACCCAGATCACATCAGCTCAATGAAGTTGTCTGGGTGTCAGGTCCCTCTAGTTTTAACCCTGCAGCTGAAAACATAGCAGTTTTAGAGAAACTGCTATGTTTCACTGAGGGTTAATCCAGCCTCTAGTGGCTGTCTCACTAACAGCCGCTAGAGGAGCACACTGAACGTCCATAGGAAAGCATTGAGTAATGCTTTCCTATGGGCTGTTTGAATGCGTGGGCGGACACAAGGGAGTCCGGCGCTGGAGAAAGGTAAGTGCTGAAGACACACACACACACACACACACACTAGCTAAAAGACACACACATTTACGGACAGAGACACAGTCAGCGACAGACATACATACACACTCACAAAACATACTCTCATTGACAAACACACACTCACTAACAGACATCAAACAGACTCACTAACAGACACACACTCAGTAAGACACTCACTAGCAGACACACACTCTAACACTCAAACTCTAACACTCAAACTCTAACACTCAAACTCTAACACTCAAACTCTAACACTCAAACTCTAACACTCAAACTCTAACACTCAAACTCGTTTTTTTTTTAATTGTAATCCCCCCAGCCTCCTTACCTTTTGGAGTGCTGGGGGGGATTCCCTGGGGTCCAGTGGTGCTGCTGGGCTCCTGGGTGGGTGGCCAGTCGGGCAGGCGGGCGAGCGAGGGACCACTCAGCCTCTTCCCGCTGGGGTCAGCTGGGCCAGCCTTGGGGGGCCCTGGGGTGGTCGTCTCCTGGGCCCCCCAGGGGAAGAGGCTGGCCCTGTGGGTACACACCGGGTCGCAGGGGCGGCTGGGCCCCCTGGTGGGCCGGGCCCGGTCGCAGCCGCGACCCTGGTATGTACGCCACTGTAAGGTACATTGTGTCTGAATACAGTCTAAGAGTAGGTACACATACTGCCTAGAGGAACTGCACACATTTATTTATTTATTTAAGGTCATGGTACAAGATCTAATAGCATTGCAAGCGTTAATGTCCGGGTGTATACCCTCATTTCAAGATGAGCTAGGGTTCACTATCACATCTCTTGAGATTGAGACTCAGTGTTTAAGAAGTTGCACATTATAAAGTAAAGTGAAATATAAGGTTAAGAAATAAACGCGTTTAGACTTAAATGTTGCATCTGTTAGTCAAACCAATGAAAATATGTAGCTAGGGTGAGTATGAGGCAGGAGATGACCTCAATTTATCGTTGAGTGTGAGTAATCAAGACCCTATTGGCCTATATGTGTGCCATTAAAATGTGGGGCAGCCGTGGACTTTTGCACTTGGAAAAAATGTAACATATTTAACTGAGGTAAAGAACATGGTTCAACTGAAACTAAACATGTTGCATTCCTCTTATTACTAGCCGGCCGACTTATAGGAACATAGGATGTTAGCGGGCTGCTCAGAATGGGTCTTAGCCGACTCAAAGTTTGTAGGTGGTAGCGGGGGATGGGGGGAAGGGGAGGTGGAATTGAGAACCCCTCCAGACTATAATGGCTCTGCAAAACTAGCCCTAAGTCCGGCTATGGCTTTTACCAGGACCAGGTATAGAAGGGCTGCAGAAGAACTTATATAATGAGAAAAAAAAGTCACAACAAAACTGTATGCTAGTGAGGATACTGCTGTATCCAGTGAGAAATAATGTTTTAACAGTAATTATTCTTTAAATATAAGGGAAATACAAGACACCTTCAAAAATATTTATATTCAAGACAAATACAGTTAATGTAACTTAGAAATGCATTATTTGTAGGTTACTGAAACCTACACTTCACAAAATATTTATGAATTCTTCCAGTAACCTTCAGAAAGTACTTTACACTGCCTACTGTTAAAGTCACATTATATTGGTTGTGACATCTTTATTACAGTGATAACACACTGTATTGCTGTGACAGTATCTTGCAAAATAATCAATGCTCTCTGTTTTGGTTTATTAGGTCAGCTTGTGTTTTTTTATCAGGCATTGTTTCAAGGCATCTGCAAGGAATAAAATGTTTAGGACTGCGCTTCTAAATCTAAAATGTGTGATCTCTTATTCTGTTTTCATTGCTTAATCAGTGTGATATTTATAGATGTTAATTCCACAATTGAATGCTGGTCTTGATGCTAATGACTGAGATAAACTGAAATTTGTCTCTAATACCATCTACCAAGGATATTTCAGCCAATTCTCTTTTATAAGTGAAGGAAGATTATATAAGGGATGATCATGTGACACAACCAAACTCACCAAAAAAATATTTAATGGTACAGTCATCAACACATGTGATCCTAAAAAGACTTAATTTAACTTTTTACTAAAATTAACTGAATATTATTATTTTCATCCAATCGTATCAAAAACATAAAACATGCGAGAGCAAAATATATAGTGTCGCATATTTCACAAATTAAAACTCTGTATGAAATACAGCTACATTGTTATTGCATTAATTGGAGACTAAAATATTGGCTCAGATCACACAGTATTTTTTCCCAGGTATAACTCTACCTTTTTAAGTGTGTATTGATTCATAGCTCCAGACATGATTAATGGCAAAATATTCTACACTGGTTTTCTTCATAAAAGGCTTAGCTCCAAGATAAAAAAAAAAAAAAACATAAATCAAAAGATATGAAACATACATTTTATATGTTTTTATTAGCTTTTTGAATTATTTATAATTTTATAATATTATTAAAAATACTTTATTTTTGTAATATTTAGATATTTTCTTACATATTGATATATTTGTTTATATATGTTATAATTTCAATACTATCGATACCATTAATCCTATTTTAAAATCATTTTACAGTTTATATAAAACGATTAAATCCTTTGAAAAACAAATCCAAAAATATTGAATCAAGTCCGTAGGCCTCACTTTATAAAGCTTTTCAAGTGATTCAATACTGTTAGAAAAACTTTCCGAATCATTTATACACAAAAATTGTATCGATTTCATGGGTTAGCTGCCCATTCATCTTGGCAAAATGCTGGAAACGCCAAGATTGTGTCACATGCGCAGCCTTCGTTCAGAAGACTGTAAATTGTCTGCCAGTATTTTCTTATTATCTTGCCATGCATTCATCTTGCCATCAATTTTTACAAGCTTTCCTGTGCCTTTAGAGCTCACCCCCCAAAACATCAGTGAGTCAACACCATGCTTTACAGTGGGGATGGTATTCTTTTAACTATAGGCCTTGTTGACTCCTCTCCAAACATAGCGCTCCATAAAGCTCTATTTTGGTCTCATCACTCCAAATTACAGTGGGCCAGAAGCTGTGAGACCTGTCAAAATGTTCTTGAACAAATTGTAACAGCCTTTTTTTGGGGTATTGGAGCAGTAAAGGCTTCTTTCTGGCAACTCGACCATGCAGCTCATTTTTGTTCAAGTATCATTGTATTGTGCTCCTTGAAACAACCACACCATCTTTTTCCAGAGCAGCCTGTATTTCTCTAGAGGTTACCTGTGAGTTTTTCTTTGTATACCAAACAATTCTTCTGGCAGTTTTGGCTGGAATTTTTCTTGGTCTACCTGACCTTGGCTTGGTATTAAGAGATCCCCAAATGTTCCACTTCTTAATAAGTGATTGAACAGTACTGACTGTCATTTTGAAGGCTTTGGATATCTTTTTATATCTTTTTCCATCTTTATAAAGTTCCATTAACTTGCACGCAGGTCTTTTGGCATTTCTTTTCTGCTCCCCATGGCTCAGTATCTATCCTGCTAAGTGCATCCACGTGAGAGCTAACAAACTCATTGGCTATTTATACACAGACACTAATTGCAATTTAAAAGCCAAAGGTTCGGGAAATTACGTTTAATTGCCCCTTTTACCTGTGTGTGTCACCTTGTGTGTATGTGACAAGACCAAACATTCAAGGGTTTGTAAACTTTTGTTCAGGGACATTTGGGTGATTCTGTTATCATTATGATTTAAAAAGGAGCCAAACAACTATGTGATAATAAATTGCCTCATATGATCGCTATCCTTCCATAAAAGGCTTTTTTTTTTTTTTGCATGATCAGTCATATTTTCAAAATCAATGCCAACATTTCACAATTTCTGCCAGGATATGCAAACTTTTGAGCACAACTGTATGTGCTTTTCATAGAAACATAGAAACATAGAATGTGACGGCAGATAAGAACCATTCGGCCCATCTAGTCTGCCCAATTTTCTAAATACTTTCATTAGTCCCTAGCCTTATCTTATAGTTAGGATAGCCTTATGCCTATCCCACGCATGCTTAAACTCCTTTACTGTGTTAACCTCTACCACTTCAGCTGGAAGGCTATTCCATGCATCCACTACCCTCTCAGTAAAGTAATACTTCCTGATATTATTTTTAAACCTTTGCCCCTCTAATTTAAGACTATGTCCTCTTGTAGTGGTAGTTTTTCTTCTTTTAAATATAAATATAAATATAATTTTCTCCATTACTATGGAGGTGCATGTAGTCTCTTAATCCAGGTGACAATTTTTAAGGGGGGATGGATATTCTGCACTCCATTTTTCTACACTGGTAACATGGTGGTCGGGTAAATGCTCTGCTGTGCTCATTGCTTCCAAAGTTTACAGATTTTTATTATTATTATTATTATTATTATTTTATTATTTATATAGGGCCAGCAAATTCCATATAGGGCTACTATGCATCAGCAGTGTTTCATATGTGCACAAATAGGAAGGAACATAATAGAGATATTCCCACCTTTCCTATGTTTCACCACCTCATACATACATTAGAAGTTGGGACATTGGATGAAGCATGCACTGTATGCACTTTCTACTGTTAAGCTATTTTAGTAATGAGTAATGAAAGCTGAATAGAGAAAGCTGAAGAGAGAGACAAATGGTGTGTTACTGATATGAAGATACACAAAGGAGTTAAGGAAAAATTGAAGAATAAGAATGACACAATGGATGAGAAGAGATAAGGGCATAGAAAGATTGGACTTGAGTGCAGGAATTAAATGTTGGCACTTGTAGTTGGCTTTGTATTAGACCTTAAGGGAGGGTTCATCACATTTTGCTTTGGTTCAAATCTCAAAGTAGTTTTGTAACTTTGTGACAATCTTGATAGCAAAGCATAATATTACGGCTAAGTTTTAAAATAAAAGTACTTCCGTACATATCACACTAATAATGTAGAAACACATTATTCCTTCATAGAGCATAATAGAATATTGCAATCTTCCATCTGTACTTGAAATGTTATTGTAGCTCATTATGAAGAAAAGGTTTGATGTCTGGCCCTAAGTGTGGTATATTTATACTTCAAAAGAATGGATGTCAAATGTATGGATCACAGTTAAATGTTGACCTTTAGAAATATCATTAGAAAGGGAAAAATATCCCTTTTGCTTCTTGTTTAGGCAAATGGAAAAATACATTTAAAACTAGATGTAATAAAATGTCCATTGGATGACAGAGCATTGATTAACATGTCACTGTCATTTTTAAAGGCTGGCAATTTGCATTCATTATACAATGGCATGGCATGTAAGTTGGTGTACACTTAGAAATACAGTGATCAAATTTTAAAATAAATGCATTGAAATACGTCACCTTCTAGTGAATGCTGCCACTTTTTTTTTATTCTGTGTAGATTGTGAGTCTTGTCATCTACATCATAAAACTCCCTCTAAAAATTTAAAGGTTAAATGGAAAACAGTTTTATTTTTAAAACAAATCAATATTGTATTTTAGAATATATATTTCCTATCATAAAAAGAACACATTTTTGTAGTCTACAAATTATGTCAATAAGTTATTAAAAGTAATATTTAGAATGTCTGATAATTTTTTTTTAAATAAACTGAAACATCTATCTGTTGATTGAGAAAAGAAACCGCAAACAGATGTCCAAGTATTTTAAGGTTACTGGAAGGGGCAATCTAAGCATCTTAACCACTACTGTGTGCTGTAGTGGTTACGATGTCAGGAGACCCTCAGCACTGTCCCTCTGTTAAGAGTCAAACTATTTTTTAATGGTGTTATACCTGCCTGCATCACCTGGGAACCCGCACTCTGATCCTTCTTCACACATGATTAAAGCAAATGTTCCCCTTCTACATTAGCAATCTCAATTCGATCTATCTTTAGAAAGAATTAATTGTTTGAGAATGTGAGCTGACAATCCTTAATAAATGAATTCCACACAATGTTTGGAAAAAAAATGATGCTTAGTCAAATGGGAATTTCTGCTTTAGAGATTTTGTTTCCAAGAGGGGAGCCAGGTAAGAGTAATATCATTCTAAAATGGTTTAACTCTTCGCTATGATATAGTCCAACAGGATTTATAGCATCATAAACACTACTGACCACTCAAATGGTTATGGTGCTTCTAGTGCCCTTTTTCAGCAAATTTTCATATTTGGATTCATAAAACTATAAATACGATAGTAAGACAAAAACAGATGAGATGGCAACCAAACATTGTGCAGCTCCCTGTTGTTATACATTTTATTTTGCACTTTGTTTTACTCTCAAAGGGAAAGTATAGGCACTATAACAACTTAATTTAAATTAAGTTGTAATGGTGCCTTTTGGTGCCAGGAGGCCCCCGGGTGCACTCTTACCTCAATGGTTTAACCTCAAAATGAGCCTTCAGTGCCAATCCCAATCCCAACCTCCCCCCCCCCCCCCAAGGGGGGGAAAAGACAGTTTTATGAATGGGGAGTCACTGATTGGCTGAGATTATCAGCTGGCCACTCTCAACCAATCAGCAGTGCCCAAGCCCGGCAGCACTCCGCTCTTCCTGAAACTTACATTTCGAAGCAGGAGGCCACCTGGACGGAGTTGAGGTCGACGCAGGAGGATGCAGTTTTGAGGTAAAACTGTTTGAGAATGGTTTAACCCCTAGAGGTAAGAGTGTGCCTTTATTTAGATGAAGATGTTATGGTACCTGAAGTGTTCCTTTAACACTCTGAATAGCACATTGCTAGATATTTAAATATAACATTAGATAAAATATTAAAGCTAAATGGTCAAGTTTTTGTTTTTATCTTTTTTGTTTTGTTTTTTTGTGTTGCATTTATGTGATTACTGGTAAATTAAATTTTAATAAAATAAAATAAAAATTGTATATATTCCATATTGGTCAAGGACATCTAAAATGTTATTTTATATACATATTGTATGTAAATTGTATATAATATTTATTTTGAAGAAGGATACTATTTTATTCCATTCACATATGTATCATATACAAGATTTATAATATTTAGGTTTTCTGCACCAAATATTAACTTTTATAGAATGAATTATACATTAAATTCCATAATGATTCTGCTTCGGAATTACATGACTTAAGTGTCTCTTCTACAAGTCCCTAAAATGCTGATTCTGCAAAAATGTTGTCTTTTACTGGCCTGTCTTTTGAAATTAGAATTTCTATCTGTCAGTCTGCAGTTATAAATATATATCTATATCATTCTCTGGTCCTTTACGAGAGGCCTGGGAGTCTGACAATTTAGCGTGCAGTATCTCAGCTAATCCTAGAACTGCACTCTACTAGACAGTGATTTCAGATGTTCCATATGCTGAAGTCACTCCCCAAACTTGTAGTCTCTTAATTTAGGTTACAGTTTTGAGGGGGTGATGGATATCCTGTGCTCCATTTTTACAATGGTAATGTGGTGATCAGGTAGATGCTCATTGCCTCCAAAGATTACATATAGGTCCACTGTATATTAACAGTGTTTCATGTATGCACAAATAGGCAAGAACATAATATAGAGAAGTAGAGATATTCCCACCTCTCCTAAGTTCCATCACCTCATACATCCATTAGAAGTTTGAATCTTGGAGGAAACAAGAACATATCACAACTGGCTCTACTACTGCCTTCACTTTAACATGCCTTTTAGCTTCTCTTTCAGTCCTTGGTATTTTCCCTCCCTCTCATATTCCTTCTTCCTGATGTTATATTTACTGGGTATTGCCACGTCCTCCATCATGGCAGTCTTCTGTTCCTTGTCTACCACCACAATGTCAGGTTGGTTTTCCACTTCTTGCTTGTCTGTCTAGTTCTGAAAGTCTCACAGGATCTTAGCCCTGTCATACTCAATTAACCTTTGTGTTATCTCCCATCCGGACTTAGGCAGGGCCAGCCTGTATTCTGTGCAGGTATTTCTGTACACAACCCCAGCACTTAGATGTGCCTGTCAATGTATGTTGTTCCTGCTACCATCTTGCACCTTGCTTGTCTCATAGGCCACTTTTCACAGTCTGTAATTAGGGTCTTGTCTGTTTAGGTAGATCCCCACTTCTGTTAATCTGGTGCTAAGTGGCTGTTCCTGAGATGCTGCAATTAATGCATTTTCCTGCAATGTAAGCCATATCCACTATCTGCCAGTGGTGCACCCCATGAAGCAGTTTGTCTTGCCATGGAACCTCATCTTTTTTCTGAATTCCTCTATCTGTTTTTTTTCTCAGGTCTCATAGCAGTTAATTTTTGAGAGCCATCTTCATGATGTACTTGTGGATGCTCTGTGTTTCATTTATAACTGTGGCCTTGACATTGGGCCCTATCTTCCTTCCTTCCAGCTGTACACTCTCTGGGTGCTGAATTTCGGGTGAGTAGTTTCTGGGTCTTAACATCCATGGTCACTAACTATTCTCTTGGCCAGGTTATTCCAGATGGGCACCAGGTGAATGGTAGGAAACATGTGTTTATAGCTTGTATCTTGTTCTTGCCTTTGAACTGTGCCTTCATGACCTGTCTGACTCTCTGGAGGTTGCCATATGTTGGCCAGTTTCCATACATTGTATGATGTTAATGATTGTTGATATCTGTGCCAATTACATCTGGTACAATGTAAATGGATATATAGATATATTTATGAAGATAAAAAGAGACAGCTTCTATATTATTCCATATTGGTACACATGTGAGCAGATTATAACAGCAAAGCTTTTGGAAGCCTTATTGAAAAGAAAGTAGCAAGTGTAACAGGTGTAACTAAGGTTATGTATACATCACCAGACCTAGTGTCTGTAAAACATATACTGAATTGCCTTAATTCTCTGGATCTTGTTTAGTGCATACAATACAGCTTAGACTATAACTAATATACCAAAATAACACTCGACATAGGCCATTTTGTCACAAATATGTTATTTATACTTATCAACATGATATTAAAAAAATGTGTGATATATAATCACAATTTAGAGATGAAAATAGAAGTTTGTTTTTGATTGTTGACTATTCTTAAAAAAAAAAAAAAAAAAAAAAATGGCTAATTAACCTCCTATTGAGCTTACAATCTCACTGTTCTTTGTTCAGTTAAGAAAGACTTGAAGCCTTCTGTTTATGTAACATCTGCTCAGAAATTTTTTTTTTTTTTGCTTTATAAGTTCCCAATGTTCAAAATACATAATAGAGGGTCTTTAAATATTTCATAATTGTAAATACAAATAACAATTTGAGTGAAATAAGAACAAATTAGACACAACTTACAATCTTGACAGGCATGATGTCTTTGTTCCTGCACATTTTGTGTCATCACATGTTGATTTCAAACAGTTGCTAAGAGGTATGATGAACACCTTCAGAATCTATTCAGTTACAAAGTCATAGGTGAAGACGGAAGGGTGCTGGAAAGTTCTCATTTTAATTGTGATCATACATTCGCAAGAATGTTTACTTTACAGCAACGGAATTTCAAAAAGTAATATTTGTGGAAAGAATATAAAAAGTTTGCATGTTTGTACATATCCTATCAGAGAGATAGCAGCAGTCCACCTTTGGATTGGAAAAAAAAATCTTTATAATTCAGGATGGATTACATAATACAACAGTTTATAGGCATGCAAGAACTAGCTGAGATTTATTTTCTGTAAGTGCTCTCTCTGCAAGTTGCTTGTGTCACAAACGGCAAAGTAGTTTATTTTTTAAACTATCAAAACTGTTGTATGTAAATGTCAGAAATAAGTGCATATTGCATAAAATTATATATATTTTATTTTATATATATCATTTTGATGTAGCACTCGGTGTGTGTATATATATATATATATATCTATATATATATATATATATATACACACACACACACGCACACATATATACATATATATATATATATATATATATATATAATATTTTAAATTAATATTTTTTTTATTTGTTTTGCTTTATTAAGTCAGTCAATGAGCTGCTCATTTTATTACTACCTCCTTTGGATAAAGATAATTTTGCTTTGTTTCCAAAGATATTAGAATAGTTTACCTCCTATTATTTATTTTCTAAATGTATACTGTTCCATGTTTTGTTCAGGCATTGGATTTGAATCTTGAAGTGAGTATACTTGATTGACAGGCAGCCTGGCATGCGTTCATATCAGGCTGACCGGCCAGTAATGTGGGTGGGTCAACCCACTTTAGGCAGAGACCCTTTCTCTCTCTCACTTGGCATTCTGCTTCTTTGGATGCCAATGTCAGGGGGTATGAGTGCAGATTGATGTAGCACTCGGCTGAAATGTAAAAAAAATATATTTAAAAAAAATTAAAGAGTAAATACTTAGAAAATGCTCTGTAAATTATGACGAGACTTTGCTTTATTGTGGTATTCTTCTTGGAAGTGAACATTCCCTTAGCAGTCTCTCCATGTGAGGTCTCTAGACTAGTAAGACGTTTATTATTTTTTTTTTAGATTTTACACATTTACATTTTTATTTTTACTTTTAACAGACAAAGTAAAAGTTATTGAGTGCAAACTCTTCACATTTAAAAACATATGAGCCTTTTGTTTATCCATTCAGTTATTAGCCATTACACATGGTTAATTTACCAGTTATAGATATATATTTTTAATCAAACACATATAAGTAAATTATAATAACTATTTTATGCATGTCTCTGACAGACAATTAACTATTTTCCATGCTTAATTTCTGATCTGGATTTTAGAAAGCTTCAAATCACTTTGCATTTTTTGTTATGTAAAATGTTGATGCATTTTATCCATGACAAAAATATCTCCATGAAATGACAGTATTTATTAAGATTTATTTGAATATTATCAAAATGAGTGACATGAAAAATATCATAAAAAGTATATTATCTATAAATGAATGTGCAGATAGGATCCCCAACAAATGCATTAGCATTTATTAAATAAAGTACATGATTGGAAAACTGTCTTCTGACAACGACATTGCTATTAAAAGTACTACTAGTAGCATATAACAGTGTGGCCCTTATGGGATTCTCATTCATTTATAGAAGTCTGTTCGGTTAAGGTTGACTCCAGACAGTACACATCAACCCCAATACATACAATAAAAACAAAAAAAAAGTTACTTGCTCACTATCCAAAAAGTGCAAGCTCACCTGTAATTGTTACCATCCAGGAGTAGTGAGAGTGCTTAATTTTGTATGATTGTATATATTACATGTTACAGTGCTGCTGCTCACTCCATGTGTTCCCTATTAGGAGTTAATAGAAAAATGCCCCACTCTGTCTCATTAGAGACTTTGCCTTTTAGCTTGAGGAAGAAAGGTGGTTTGTTAGTGTAGGACTCACCTAAGAGGTTTTGCCTTGATGTGGCAGGTACACTTAAATGGCCATTGGAGCAATACTAACCACTTTCCAGTTATTTAAATGTGAATGGGGATTTGAGATAGTGTGCAAGTAACGTTTTGTTTTTTGCTTTTTTATGGATTCCAGATGTCTTCATATGATGCCAGTGCCTATGCATTACATTAAATCCAGGTGATTTCCTCAGGACAGGGTATGTTATGAAGTATAATAATATATCTCTCATATGAACTCTCTATCATAAGAAAAAGGTTTCAAAGAGTGGTTTCAGTAAAAATGTTAAACATTCACACACTTGTTTGAATTTCTTCTTCAAATTCCCCGGTTTCACGAGGAATGTATTCAAGTGCAGCATTCAAATACGTGAGCAAGAGAAAAGAACAACACTGAAGTTGAATTTATTTCCGACAAGGATTGAATGGAAAACATAGTCTATAAATATGTTCTTAATATTTATTCTCCATAAATACATTTCCAGAGTATATGTAAAAGTGTATGTTACCTTCAATAACTGTCAGACTGTGGGGATATGTTCTATACAGGGTATGCCATGTGAAAAATCCAATTTGAAATAAGAAAAATACTGTTAACATAGAATAGAGTGAACAGCAAAATTTATTTCAACCTAAAATAATACTTTATTAATGTGTTCTCTCAAAAATGAAGTTTTGTTTTCCCAAAAAAACATTTTAGAACATTTAAATCATTATTTTTAATGAGCCCTATACTGTGAATTGAAAAAGTGGACATAGGATTCCCAATATTTAATAAAAAAACTGGTAAACGTTGCACTCTTTGCACTGGGCTCATCCAAGTCTACCTCATCGGCTAATTTGGAGTGTCATGACTCTACGGTTGGTTTAACAGGTGAAATCCAGAATTAAGTTCATATTTTTTTTTTATTATTTCTGTTCAATAAAACCCTTTTTTGAAACCAAAGTGTGCTGAGAGAATTGTAATTATGTTGATGTCTCAGTCAGGCAGAATATATGGAGACAGGATCATTGGTGCAAATGAGATGGCAAAATCACACCAGCTAATTACTTTAACAGCTGTTTATCCTGTAGTTTGAGCCTTTGTTTTCACATTGCTACTGTGTCTTGCAGATGATAAAAGATGTACAGTAGATCGAGAACAGACCAAGATGATGTTTGGACAAACCAAGGTTAAAAACCGAAATCACATTCATGCTGATTTGAAAACTTGAAAATCAATTTGCTATTTGTCAAAACGCTTGCATAACTAACACTTATTATTAATTGGGAATCAGCTTAATATTAATCAGTTTGGCAACTGTAATATCTCTGTTTTTTTGTTTTTTTCAAGTGTAGTAACTTCACAGTTAAACTCACTTTTCCTGTGAATGAACATTGCTTATTTTAATTGGCTCTCCACCCCACTGGTATTGGCACCATCAATAAAATCCGCAAATTGTATTTATCCTGGTATAATCCCAAATACATCTGAAGTTATTTTTGTTATAGCATGAAGCAGTGCAGAGAAAGTGAGAGTTAGCCAATGAGTCCCAATGGTATAAGGACTAGCCGGTTAACTCCAAAAAGAACCCACTGTTATTCTCCTAGTTATCAGGATAACCCACTACATGTAGAACACAAAGAAAGACCGACTAGTAGTCCAGGTGGAGAATAACACATATGAAGAGGGTGGGACAGAAGGGAGGGCAAAAAAATGTATGATATCTATCCAAATCATACACAGGGGCATATATATACAGCAAAAAAAGCTGTGTAAAGATCAGCTAGAAAGGCTGAAAAATAATAATGCCCAACTGCCTAAACAGTGGCCTAGTATATACTGAGGTATTGAGCAAAGGGAGGGGGAAAGAGATGGCAAAGAAAAGACCCCCCCTTCTTATCCCCCACAGCCGAATGCTAAGATAAGGGCTATCCCTGTACTACCTCGGCCCCGTGGATGAGCCACAAATGCCTACCAGAACCTCTGTCCCTTCCTCCACTAAAAGTTACAAAATTAACTACAAAACTTAGTGCATAGTGCTACCAAAGTGAGAAACTTAAAATAACAAACAAATAGCTTGACGCTATTTGTTTCAAGATTGGACCAAACAGGACACATGAGGAACTTTATTATTATATTATTATATATTATATAAGGGTTTGTGTTGTTATTAATCATTGTATGCTGCATATTTTTAGATGCCCCTGAGAAAGTTTTACTGTTAAGATGAAATGCATAAGGCCTATATAGTGCTTCATTGTTTATGCTGACTTTTTATATTTGTTGATTTTACCCCTGAAAAAGCATATTACACTTGGATGTTTTTAGTTGCACTGCATACTTTCTTCAGGATTTACAAATGATATGTTGACATAGGCGTGCGCAGCCTATTGCATTAGGGTGTGCACCCTAAAGCACAAGCACACGCCGCATATATATTTATGTATGTATATATATGTGTTTATATATTAATAAATATATATACATATATATATATATATATATACACACATACACACACTGCTGTGTGAGGGTGCTGTTAGTATGATGTGTGTGTGACGGTGCTGGTAGTGTGCTATGTGGGTGAGGGTGTTTGTGTGTGCACGCTTGTAAGGGTGCTGTTAATGTACTGTGTGTGAGGGTGCTGTTTGTGTGTGAGGGTACTGGTAGTGTGCTGTGTGTGTGTTTGTTAGGGTCCTGTTTGTGTTTGTGAGAGTACTGTTAATGTTCTGTGTGTGTGAGGGTGCTGTTTGTGTGCTGTTTGTGTGCTGTGTGGAATATACTCCTCCATGAAACTCAATATACTCCTCCATGATCTTGTTTTCATGCTCAGAGAGGGTATATACCCAGCCTTTGGGTGGCATACTCCCTGGCAGAAGATAAATCACACAATCATAACAGCAATGAGGGGGGAGTTTCTCTGCCTCTCTTTTCTCAAAGACCTGGGCTAGATCAGCGTACTACGGAGGCACCGAGGAAGAGAGAGGAGGGGCCAAGGGCAAGTTAAGTGAACAAACAGGATACACAGGTATAAGACACTGAGTAAGGGAGGAGGAACCCCAGGACAATTTGTCCAAAATGACCCAATCTATAACGGGGTTATGTTTTATCAACCATAGGAACCCAAGGACTATGGGACATGAAATGGAACACAGCACGTAAAAGGTAATACTTTCATGGTGTAGGATCCCTATGGTGAGTTGTACTTCCTGGGTTTTGTGAGTCACCTTAGGGTTCATCAGTGGCTTCCCATCAAGTGCTTCTACGGCTGGAGGTGAGGCCTTGTGTATCAAGGTCATGGCGTGGGATTCCGCGAAGCACTGGTCTATGAAGTTGCCAGCTGCGCCTGATTGTGAATGGCCTCATCGTTGATGTTGAAAGTAACCGTGAGAAACGGTCTAGAGGTTTTGTCGTGAGGGGATAACATCATAACACCCAAGACCAACCCCTCCTCGGGTCTTAGGTGCTGGCGTTTCCCTGCAGGCCAGGACATGTTGTCCTTACATGGCCTTTGTAACGGATCACCTGGCACCCCGACTGGGTACCTCCGTTGAAGGATGCTCCTAGCGCTTCCTGAGGACTCCAAGCACTGCAGCAGACACCACAACCACCGAACCGGAGAAGCATACAAATGCTCTCAAGCATATGAATGTTGTATACAGCTGAGAAGGAAAAACCATGCAAATAGGTTTACACTCCTAGCAGTCAAACTGGAACAGCATACAATAAATCCTCCCCCAATAATGAGACGACACTTCACTTTGAGGGTTAAGCAGGAACTGACTGTACTGGCACATACAGCCTCTTTTATTCCCAATCCACAAACTTAGTACTGCCCACAGGGTTTTACAGAACAACCAATCAATCTGTACAATACACACAGACACTCCCACACAAAATCCTCCCCTCTGCCTGTAATACAATTACCTTACACAATGGGTAATCTAATTATCACAGACAGAGAAATACAGTTTCATAAAACACATCACAGGGACCCCAAAACATGCAATAACCCCATAAAATCCTTGGAACCGGGGGATCTGGGTGAACCACATATCCAAAATTCACCCAGATCCGTTCAGTACTTTGGAAGATACAGTTTAATGCAGATTCTGCAGAACATATATAGGCTAAATGAAAAACAATCACTGTATAATGTGTCCCCTGCTGTTTAGTCCAAAACCACTGCACGATGTCTCTGTGCACCAAATACTGGCGAGATGGCACCGTGTTGAAAAGTCCAAACAGTGTCTGTGAGTTAAAATGGACGCCATCCATTGTTCTCACCATGTGCTTCATCCATTGTTCTCCCCATGTGCCTCTGATACAGGAAATGGTGGCCACCCAGAGACTCCACAGTATGTCCCCAGATGGTTCTTAAAGGGCCAGCAGCAGCACAACACAAATCCATTATGCCCAAATCATGTCTTTAAAGGGCAATACATCCCAGGGGCCATAGTCACATGGCAGGAGGCTGGCAATCAGTCTTCTCCAATGCCCAGTGGCGAGGTCGGTTTCGCCACAGCCTTTTTTCTGCGTTACTTCTCCTTTTCGGGTAGCTTAGTGGTATCTATTTGCATAGGTTCTGGTGGTGGACCACAAGGAGGTAAAGCAGGTAGAGAAGAAAAGGTCAAGGTGGGCATGGGGTGAACATTCATCCAGCTATAAGACTTTCACTAAGAGCATCTTTCTCTAATGCGATTGTCTAAAACAATGCCACTTCCACCATTAGAGTACGGAATTCTATGGCATAGTCTACTACTGTTCTGGAGCCTTGTTTGATGCGTAATAAGGCTCTCCCAGCAGAAGCTATCCAACAGGCATATCAAACGTTCTCCGAAAGAATGACAGGAAATCTGTGTAGGCGATGTTGGGACCTGATTCCCATATCAGGTTAGCCCAGGCCAAGGCCCTGCCAGAGAGATGGTTAATGACAAAGGCAATTTTTGACCTGTCAGTAGGAAAGGAGTGTGGGTTCATAACATGCGTATATTGATCTGCTTAAGAAATCTACGACAAAGGGCAGGATCACCACTATACCGTTGGGGTGGTGTCATGCGTACAGAGTGATGGGAACCTGCCTGTACAGGTTACATAGCTGAAAAGATTCCATCAAGTTCAGCCTTTCTCATATTTGTTTTTTGCTGCTGATCCACAAGAAGGAAAAAAAAAACAGTTTGAAGCACTTCCAATTTTGCAACAAGCTAGGAAAATAATTTCTTCTTGACGCCAGAATGACAGTCAGATTTATCCTTGGATCAAGCAGTTATTACCCTACATTGAAAAATTATATCCTTGAATATTCTTTTTTTGCAAGTATGCATTTAGTAGCTGTTTGACTATCTGTATGGACTCTGATAAAACCACATATTCAGGCAAAGAATTTCACATCTTTATTGTTCTTACAGTAAAAAAAACCTTTGATTTGGCTTAGATGAAATCTTCTTTCTTCCAGTCTAAATGCATGACCTTGTGAATAGATTTCCACACAATGGTTTGTATTGTCCCCAAATATATTTGTATAATGCTATCATATCCCCTCTCAGGCGACGTTTTTCTAAACCAAAAAGGTTTAAATTTGTTAACCTTCCTTAATAGCTGATATGTCCCATTCCTTTTATTAATTTTGTAGCCCGCCTCTACTTTTTCTAGTGCCATAATATCCTTCTTTAGAACAGGTGGCCAAAATTGTACAGCATACTCAAAATGTGGTCTTACTAGTGATTTATAAAGAGGCAAAATGATATTCTCATCCCGAGAATGAATGCCCTTTTTCATGCATGACAATAACTTACTGGCCTTAGCCACTGCTGATGGACATTGCACATTGTTGCATAGTTTGTTGTCTATAACAATTCCCAAGTCCTTTTCATGTGTTGTTATCCCTAATTCGCTTCCATTAAGGGTATATGTTGCTTGTGCATTCTTTACGCCGAAGTTAAATTTCATCTGCCATTGATCTAAATCCCTCTGCAGCAAAGTAATATCTTGCTCACATTGTATTACTTTACAGAGTTTTGTGTCATCTGCAAACACTGAAACATGACTTTCAATGCTTTTTTCAAGATCATTGATAAACATGTTAAATAGAAGGGGTCCCAGAACAGAACTCTGAGGGACACCACTTGCCACCTCTGTCCTGCTTGAAAATGTACCATTAATGACAACTCTTTGTACTCTATTTTTAAGCCAGTGTTCTACCCAAGACTAAGCATTTTCATCTAGACTGATTTCCTTGAGTTTGAACTCTAATCTATTTTGTGGAACTGTAGCAAATTCCTTGACAACATCCAAATAACATCCACTGCAACACCCTGATCTATACTTCTACTTACTTCTTTGTAGAACACAATCAAGTTAGTTTGACATGACCTGTGCTTCATAAAACCATGCTGATTTTTGCTGATAACCATGTTCTTCTCTAAGAATTTTTTAATATTATCCCTTAATAACCTTTCAAATATTTTCCCAGCTACATAAATTAAGCTCACAGGTCTATAATTTCCAGGCAAGGATTTTGAACCCTTTTTGAATATAGGAACCACATCTGCCTTCCTCCAATCCTCCAGAACACTTCTTGAAAGAAAAGAATCTTGACTAGAATCTTGACTAGGTATGTGAGCAGGGACCAGTGGAGCAGTATCGGCTTGTTGTGCCCCCGGTTGGAGGTGAGCGATGTGCTGCAGAATAGTTTATAATGCCTGAGCTAACTGATCCAAGCAGTGGTCTTGTTCCTCCAGCTTGAAATTCTGAGCAGCCAACTGCTGCGAGATGTCTGCTGGTTCCATTTGGCCCTGTTGTAATGTAACGTTCACTAGGGATCCCTTACACGCAGACAGGACAGAGTAGAGAGAATTGCAATACCGATCCTTAGAATGGTTGGGTTATGCAAAAAGGCATAGTCAAAACACAAGCAGAGGTCAAGGGAAACAAAGAGATGGAATAACGAGAGTCAAAGCCAAATATCAGTAACCAGGAAATCCAAATAAGTGCAACGCTCAATGGTAAACCAAAGACCACAACAGGGCACTAAGGCAAGGGAGGGGTT
The DNA here is from genome assembly GCA_933207985.1 of Pelobates cultripes. Lineage (NCBI taxonomy): Eukaryota > Metazoa > Chordata > Amphibia > Anura > Pelobatidae > Pelobates > Pelobates cultripes. The sequence continues at coordinate 98,529,981 of OW240913.1, forward strand.
AACTTATATACACACAGGGGGTGTCTGGTTGGTTAACCTCCAATTAGTGTTAACCACAACACGTGGGAGGATTTTTTTCCCTCCCTTGTGGTCTCTGAAGTCATCACTGTCTGCCGGGTCACATGACTGGGTGCAGCACACATACAGGGAGTGCAGAATTATTAGGCAAGTTGTATTTTTGAGGATTAATTTTATTATTGAACAACAACCATGTTCTCAATGAACCCAAAAAACTCATTAATATCAAAGCTGAATATTTTTGGAAGTAGTTTTTAGTTTGTTTTTAGTTATAGCTATGTTAGGGGGATATCTGTGTGTGCAGGTGACTATTACTGTGCATAATTATTAGGCAACTTAACAAAAAACAAATATATACCCATTTCAATTATTTATTATTACCAGTGAAACCAATATAACATCTCAACATTCACAAATATACATTTCTGACATTCAAAAACAAAACAAAAACAAATCAGTGACCAATATAGCCACCTTTCTTTGCAAGGACACTCAAAAGCCTGCCATCCATGGATTCTGTCAGTGTTTTGATCTGTTCACCATCAACATTGCGTGCAGCAGCAACCACAGCCTCCCAGACACTGTTCAGAGAGGTGTACTGTTTTCCCTCCTTGTAAATCTCACATTTGATGATGGACCACAGGTTCTCAATGGGGTTCAGATCAGGTGAACAAGGAGGCCATGTCATTAGATTTTCTTCTTTTATACCCTTTCTTGCCAGCCACGCTGTGGAGTACTTGGACGCGTGTGATGGAGCCTTGTCCTGCATGAAAATCATGTTTTTCTTGAAGGATGCAGACTTCTTCCTGTACCACTGCTTGAAGAAGGTGTCTTCCAGGAACTGGCAGTAGGACTGGGAGTTGAGCTTGACTCCATCCTCAACCCGAAAAAGGCCCCACAAGCTCATCTTTGATGATACCAGCCCAAACCAGTACTCCACCTCCACCTTGCTGGCGTCTGAGTCGGACTGGAGCTCTCTGCCCTTTACCAATCCAGCCACGGGCCCATCCATCTGGCCCATCAAGACTCACTCTCATTTCATCAGTCCATAAAACCTTAGAAAAATCAGTCTTGAGATATTTCTTGGCCCAGTCTTGACGTTTCAGCTTGTGTGTCTTGTTCAGTGGTGGTCGTCTTTCAGCCTTTCTTACCTTGGCCATGTCTCTGAGTATTGCACACCTTGTGCTTTTGGGCACTCCAGTGATGTTGCAGCTCTGAAATATGGCCAAACTGGTGGCAAGTGGCATCGTGGCATCTGCACGCTTGACATTTCTCAGTTCATGGGCAGTTATTTTGCGCCTTGGTTTTTCCACACGCTTCTTGCGACCCTGTTGACTATTTTGAATGAAATGCTTGATTGTTCGATGATCACGCTTCAGAAGCTTTGCAATTTTAAGAGTGCTGCATCCCTCTGCAAGATATCCCACTATTTTTGACTTTTCTGAGCCTGTCAAGTCCTTCTTTTGACCCATTTTGCCAAAGGAAAGGAAGTTGCCTAATAATTATGCACACCTGATATAGGGTGTTGATGTCATTAGACTACACCCCTTCTCATTACAGAGATGCACATCACCTAATATGCTTAATTGGTAGTAGGCTTTCGAGCCTATACAGCTTGGAGTAAGACAACATGCATAAAGAGGATGATGTGGTCAAAATACTAATTTGCCTAATAATTCTGCACTCCCTGTATAAGGATGCTGCTCTGGAGCGTGCAGCATCAGATACACTGCCAGTCTGGAGACAGGGACCAGATGATGCTGCTTGCGGTGATAAGGTAAGCAAGGTCGCCGCAAGCGGGGCAGGGGACCTTACAAATTTCTGATGCATTGTGGGAAAAAGGCAGTCTGGGGGAGGCAGTGTTATGCTCCTGGCAGTGTTCTGTAGGGCACCCTAGGCCTTCAATTTGCTTTGCTTTTGATAATGCTTAATTGCCTTAGTCCTTAAGAGATGTAAAAATGTAACCTTTTTTTTAATGTGCTAACTTAATTTTGAGTAGAAAATGTGCATTACTACACATCCCTACCTTGGTTTCTGTGTTACTATTTTATAAATTATTATTATTATTATGATATTTATAGAGCACCGTCAAATTCCACAGCGCTTTACAATGGGTGGACGAACAGACATGTAGTTGTAACCAGACAAGTTGGACACACAGGAACAGAGGGGTTGAGGGCCCTGCTCAATGAGCTTACATGCTAGGGTGAGTGGGGTAAAATGACACAAATAAAAATATGATGACAAATCATCACAATGACTAAATAGATGTGTATAAAAAATAAAAGGTTGGGGGGCTGAGCTAGCCGCGCTATCGCATGGACGCGTTTTGAGTGAGCTCCGTCTGAGCCAAAAGGGAATCCACTAACATCGGGCGCAAATTACACGATGGGCCACCCAAAAAGAGCCTCCACTGCCCAGCACACCACCTCTAAGCAGCCGGCAGCCAAATCTGGGGCACTCACCAAATTTTTCCGCGACAATGCGGACCACCAAGCCGGCGCGCTAGGCCCCAATATGGCGCCGGAATCCCCTCACGACGGCTCAGCCCAATCGAGCCCGGAGGGCTCAGATGCCTCCCAATGCCAGACAGACAGTGGCCTGAAAGAGGTGTTACGCAACCTGCCCTCCAAAGCTGACATCGTCGCCATGCTAGGCAGGCTGGAGGTATCATTCCAGACCAAACTGGAATCCCTGGGATCTGATATCCGCCAAGTGAAAGAAAAGGTAAATACCCTGGAAGATGACAGGGACCTACTGACCTCACAAATGCAACACATGCAGGATACAATTCAATCCCACACAATGCACTTATCTGCCATGCATAGAGTAATAGACGACATCGACAACCGAGGGCGTAGGAACAACCTTAGAATCAAAGGGTTGCCCGAACAAGACCAAGAAGATCTCCATGCCACGTTAGCCGACATGTTTAACCGTATCCTGGGTCAGGCGGAGGACACACCGATCTTGCTAGACAGGGCGCACAGGGCCCTAAAGCCTCGCGGTATCCAGCGAGACCAGCCACGTGATGTGGTATGCAGGGTACACTACTTCTCCACAAAAGAAGACATACTTAGAGCCCTACGACAGACCTCACAACCGCTACTATACCGGAATGACCCCATCCAAATCTTCCCTGACCTCTCCTGGCACACACTACAAGCACGCCGCACACTGCGCCCGCTCACAGAAGCTCTAAGGGCCAGGAATATTCGATACAGATGGGGCTTCCCCCTCGCTCTCATTGCCACGCACAATGGCAAAACGCACTCACTGGCATCGGCACAAGACATTCGGATATTCACAAGAGCTCTAGACCTTCCAGACATCCAGGTACCCGACTGGTACGGCGTCATGCCGACAGCACCATCGGCCCCACTGCAACAGAGGCAAAGTTGGCAAACCCCGGCAAGGAAGAGGAGGAATGACCGGTCAGATGACTCGCCAGGCTCCAGCTCACCTAAAGGTGCGCAAGACCGCTACTAAGGCTCTTCGACTCGCCCAGATTGTGGACCGCCACCACCGAACCGACTTCGTGCTACTCCCCACCGCTATCCTCCTGTACAAACTTTCTACACACAAGGATCATCTCTGACACATCCTCACCCACTTCGACACCTCCAGAGGTGCCCTCTCCTACCGGCACACCTCACGCGAACTCTGAGACGGGACTGATTGAGGACCCTCCCGATCTATGTATCTGACACCTGTCCTTCACCCACACGGATCCTGTGAGTGCTTAAGTGTTCCGCTACCACGACCAGGGACACGTAAGATGCTCTGTAACCCACTCCAATCTTATCTCTCCCGACCGCTCCTTCCCCCACCATGTTCCATATTATGCATCCTACAAAATTTTAATGTTTTACTGAAATTTCTCTGCATACTCCATTGTGATGTAAGCCTCTCGGCCTGAGCGACCCTCTTAACCGTATCCAGCTAGGCAACTGCTATTTGGGCACTAGTCTCCCTACTACCCTTATACAGTACTGAATGTTTACAAGCGAATACGATGTATCCCACATAGACCCTGTAAGATCCACTGTACTCAGTGATGCATTTCTTGTCTTTAATAACATGTATTTTATTGACGCTGATTGGAGCCTTCCCACACGTCTCACACCAGGCTGTCCTCACCTGCTGATCTATGCCCGAAGCAAATCTGAAGCCTCCACACTATTCGCACGCGATGGGGCAATGCTCCCTAACCCCCTCCCCCCTCCCCCCCACCCCTGAGGCGTGGGGGAAGGCTCAGCAGAATGGCTCCAATTCTGTAATAGACTGTTTTCTTTTCTTTTTTGTTGTTTGTTTTCTGTTCTTTTTGTTCTTATCTCGCAACAGTGGAAGGGGCCCAAGAGCATAGCTGAACACCCATCCTGACCAACCAAGACGGGCTACTCATGTCGTAAGAATGTCACCCCTCAGGCCCCATACAACCCCTAACCCTCCCCCCCATTTACAAGCCACTCTACAGCAACATAGACCCCAGAGAGGGACACCTACCCCAATCTCCACCAACCGGAGTCGCACCTCACTATTCCAAGCGATGTCTAACGGTCCACAATCCCCAGCCCATCTATGACTACTTTCCATACCACAGAGGATTCCCCCTCCTCGGTCGCTCAGACGAATCTCTCACCTCGTACACAGAGATCCCGTCTACCCCCCCCCCCAAACTACACTCCACACACATACATACCCCCCCCTCCTACCCGAGACGTCGGGTACCTTCTCGACAACTGTGTAATCTATACTGGAAAACTACTCCAGTAGGGAGGCAACTACAACAATCCCCGGCTACCCCGCGTAGATACCCGTGGACCGTTGCCATCACTACCAGTTGTCCTGGAAACGTATAATTCTAAAAGGGCTCACTAAATAGGTGTCCCCTTAACTGTAAATAGTTAGTATTTTACTGTTTAACCTCCCTTCCCCCAAGGTCCGAGTACATAGACATTCCACCCTCCCACCCCCACCGAAAGCATGGCCACTTTACGAATAGTCTCTCTCAACGCAAGGGGCCTTAATCTCCCCGAAAAGCGCTCACAAGTGCTATCAGAACTCCAGGCCCAGCACGCAGACATAGCATTCCTTCAGGAAACCCACTTTAAAGAGAGCGCAGCACCCACGCTTCAAAACAAGCGCTACCCCACAGGCTACTTCAGCAACTACTCAGACTCGAAAGCGAGAGGGGTGGCCATATTAATAGCAGCCAACACCCCGTTTATATATAAAACCCATGAATCCACGACCTCTGGGCGGTTACTTATGCTCAAAGGACAAATCGGCAACAACACGATCACGCTAGTCAACCTGTATCTCCCCAACAGAAGACAGGGCAAAACACTTAGCAAATATCTTCACATGGTGGAGAAATTCACAGAGGGCATTCTTCTCTTAGGAGGCGACTTTAATATTTCCCTTGACACAACTTTAGACACCACATCCGCGGCCTCTTCCTACCATTCCACAGCCAGGAGAAGAATCACCTCGCTTCTAGATGACACACGCCTTTTCGACATCTGGCGCACCACACACCCCACTGCCAGAGACTATTCATTCTACTCGCATGCAACTAAAACGTACTCACGCATCGACATGCTATTCACACAACATCGGTTTCTCCACTTAGTACAATCATGTGACTATGGCCCCATCACGTGGTCGGATCACGCACCCCTGTCTCTTGCCATTTGCATCCCTAACCTGCCACCAAAATCCTTCCATTGGAAACTGAACGACCTACTGCTAAACAATACTGAAGTCACTGATAAAGCCCGCACCACTATCTCGCAATACTTTCAAGAAAACGCTCACCCCTCCACGTCACCCACCATCCTATGGGAGGCACATAAATGTGTCCTCAGGGGACACCTCATAGCGATGGCCTCCAAACTCAAAAGACAATGTAACGAGAAAGCCACCCTCCTACTAACTGAAATTAGAACCCTGAAAAACTCCCACAAACGCAACAATGCATTAGACACATACAAACTACTCATTGAGAAAAGGTCAGAACTCCAGCAAATTATGAACGCCAAATTCAAACAGCAGACGCTTTTTACTAAACACTCATATTACTCCCAAGGCGGCAAATGCGGACGCCTTCTAGCCAACGCACTTCGTGACACGAAACAATCCACCTTCATATCCAAAATCAAAACACCATCAGGAGACACATCCCATAAACTCCCGGATATACTCAAAGCCTTCCAAGAGTTCTATGCTGACCTCTATAACATACGTAAAACCCCACCATCTAGACTCGAACTGGAGCAATACCTTGCCCCCCGAATCAAACAGACAGTGCCCAGCAACCTCTCACAACACCTAGAGGAACCGATACACATAGATGAATTCCTCCAAACTGTACGCACCTCTCCCCTAGGGAAAAGCCCTGGCCCAGACAGCTTCACCAACAAATACTATAAGACGTTTTCGGACCTGCTTGCCACTCCCTTCGTGACAGCATATAACTCCCTGATCACTTCCCCAACCCTACCAGACTCCACACTCGAGGCACACATTACCCTCATTCCAAAACCCGGGAAAGACACCTCCCTCTGCGGAAGCTACCGCCCAATTTCCCTCATTAACAATGACCTCAAACTTTTTGCCAAGATTCTTGCCAACCGTCTTCGCCCCCTCCTACAGGGACTAGTCCACCCTGACCAGGCCGGCTTTGTGCCCGCACGCGAAGCCAAAAACAACACCACTAAGCTACTCAACTCTAGCCCACAGGTCAAACACACAGAGTCTATTGTTAGCAATCGACGCTGAAAAAGCGTTTGACAGGGTGGACTGGTCCCTCATGTTTGCCACTCTGGAGGCCATCGGCTTCGGCCCCCACTGGCTACAATGGCTACGCTCTATATACTCTAGGCCGCGAGCACGCATTAGAGTAAATGGCCACCTATCCGACCCATTCCCAATCACTAATGGCACGAGACAGGGGTGCCCGCTGTCACCACTTCTTTTCGTACTCATCATGGAACCCTTCCTTCAAGGGATTAGAGACAACTCGGCCATTCACGGGTTTAAGGTACAAAATCACGAATATAAGATAGCGGCCTTTGCAGATGACCTGCTGTTCACGGTTACACAACCGCTGACTTCTATGCCACAAATCCTGCAGGAAATCACCTCTTACCATAGGGTCTCCAACTTCAAAGTCAATTATTCGAAAAGCGAAATCCTCCCCCTAGTCCTCGCCAGTACCCCCAAAACCACCCTTGGAAACTCCTTCCCGTTCCTCTGGGCGCCCAGGGATGTCAAATACCTGGGAGTACACCTACCAACCCATCTCACAGATTTATACGATCTAAACTTCCCGCCACTGCTACAGACTATCTCTCGTGATCTGTCCAAATGGCACAAGCCACACTTCGGGTGGCTTTGCCGAATCAATATTATCAAAATGAATGTCCTTCCCAAAATTTTATACCTTCTCCAAACCCTCCCCATTACACTACCAGCATCCTTCTTCACCGACATTAAGAAGACCTTCACCCGCTTTATATGGTCGCATTCCCCCCCTAGGCTCACATACAACACTCTTACAAACCACAAACTCCACGGCGGCCTAGGCCTCCCAGACGTAGAACTGTACTACAAGGCTCCTATGCTACATAGGATCTACGAATGGACCATCCCCAACAATCCCAAACACTGGGTGCACCTCGAAAAATCTGCCTTTCAACATCCCCTCTTCACTATCCCGTGGCAACAAACAGGGAAAACCTCCCTCTTGCAAGCCCACACAAAGCACCCCACAATCATACCCACCCTTAAAGTGTGGTCACAAATAAGAGATAAATTAGGCATATCCCCGCACCCATCTCCCCTCTACCCATTGACTTACAACCCTGATTTCCCTCCGGGCCTCTCCCCTTCCTCCTTTACTGTGTTCCCACACACCCACTACCTGCAATTGCGAACCCTACTTGATGACCAAGGAATTAGACCCCCCAACGCAATCTGGGGAGATACGCAACCCACGACCCTACAAAAATTCCGTCACTCTCAACTTAACCACTTCCTATCAACCACCCCCAACATCCTCCAGGGACACCGGCAACTCACCTCATTTGAACAACACTGTGCCTCCAGCGATATCAAAACGAAGCACCTCTCAATCCTATACAAACTAATGCAAACGGAAATACCGGCCGTCCTACCCAAATTCACAAAATCCTGGGAATCCGAGCTCAACCTCTCCCTAACGCAAACAGATTGGAAACACATATTCTCCAACGTACACAAAACAAGCATGAGCACGCACACACAGGAAGGGAACTTTAAACGACTATCCAGGTGGCACCTCACTCCTTCCAAAATAAACGCAATCTTCCCAAATGCCTCTGCGCGGTGTTGGAGATGCCACCACCCTCGGGGAACCCCAAGCCACATATGGTGGTCATGTCCAGTCATCTGTACCTACTGGTCCAAAATCATTAAGATGATTCATACCATCACCAACGTTCAACTGCCCCAATCCCCAGAAATTGTACTCTTCCTCCTCCTCCCTCCATCGGTTCCCAAGAACACAAAATCCCTAACCAGCCACCTACTCACAGCGGCAAACGCCCTCATCCCTAGCCACTGGAAAAAAACAGAGGCACACACTATCCGGACATGGATCAATAAGGTTGACTCCATACGCCTTTTAGAGGAAATACACTACTCGAGGTCACACTCCTATAGAACCTATGAACGCACCTGGAGCCCGTGGCTACACTTCCTAAAAGCTGACGAGACCTCCAGAACACCAACTCCTAACCAACCAACCTAAAATGTCTGTCCACCCCCCCCCCCCTCACCCCTCTCCGCATACCGGACCTTAGATCTGTTTATCCCCGAAGTTTCTGTTCTCAGAACCACAATTGACAACCATTACCATGGATTCTCTGCTATTGCACTCATCCAGCGTAAAGTGTTTAATGGTCGCGTCGCTCACGCTCACTACCTCATCCCCTAAGCAACTATCTGACAGAATGTCTGTCCACTCTGTAGGTCTAGATTACCCCAATATTGAGGGAAAGGGCCACTTTACTGTATGGCCAATGAGCCTTCCTCCCCCCTCCCCCCACTCCTTTTTTGAAGTTTGACAACTCTGGCTGGCTACAGTCTAGTGAGTCTTATTGGTCTCGCAAAAGTATAACTTTAGGGGTAGAGCTACGCCTACTACCGCAAATTAACCAGCAACACCTAGTCTGTGATCCCACAGCACCAAGACAAGAATTTATACTTATCAACCCCACCACAACTTGTACGACCCCGCCAAATCAAATTATTTATTTCTTTAACTCCTCTAAGATCTCTATAGCCTATCCGACACAATAAGACAGACAGGACCAGCCAAGTCAATGCACAATGTTAAATGTTTGAAAATTTACTTCCGAATATTGTTTACTGCTAAGAGCTAACCCATAAGTGTGATAATGGAATGCAGACGTGATACCTTGCGAACTGAAAGAATTCTTCCAACGACGTCCCTCACACTATCATGGTTCCACAACACAGCACTATGTTTTGCTCATTATGTTATGTACTCTATGTTAACACAATGTACAGCTCTGTATGTATGCAAAACTTTGAAAAAAATAAATAAATAAATAAATAAAATAAAAAAATAAAAAGGTTTTAAGCGTGTGACAACTCTATTCATCTGTGGAATGGAATGAAGTATAAAAACTATAAGGGATTACAATCATTTAATGAATGGTTTTATTGCAGGCATTTTATTGTTCTATAGTAAAGAGTTATACAGACAGTGGCTAAGTAGTTCAGCACATTTAAAAATAAATACTTTTACTGTACATTCTTGTGTTTTCCAAACAAATTGTAAAACTCTATGTACATTATGTGATTAAAACATAAGATGTATTTGTGTGAAGGAAAATGGAAGGGAAAGAATGTCAAATGGTAAAATAGCTCCTTTGCAAATTCAAAGTAATGCTTGTCCAGAATGATTGCAGTTCTGTCTATATAGATTACAGGAACATCAAGGTTAATTATATTGTAAAACCTGACAGGTGTAAGGTATGGTTAAAGAATAGTGAGAGATGGTCATTACAGTCCCTGTACATAGCATAAAAAAGTTATTTTATTAAATAGAAAGTATAAATCATCATAGACAGTAGTCAAGCTCAATTTACAGTTTGCCGATCTCCTCCACAGAATATTAAAAGAAAAGTTTGTAATTAATAAAAATGTAATAAAATGTGAGGCTCTGTTTATGAAAAAACAGGTATCTAAAAAGCAATTCTATTTTCTTTAAGCTTATTGTTCATAGAAAAGTTTTAGTCTATTAATTTTGTAAGTTTCCGTGATAGGCAAGACTGTAGGTGATGGACACAATATTCTCATCGACAATGGGAAAGACTGATCCTTTTTTTTAATCATAATAAATTAAATTTTCCATCTATACCCATTAAATGATAAAAATACAACATCGAACAAACATCTAGTAACATAATCATTATGTAATATATAATGAATTGCATAATATTTTATATACTAACACGTCAACTTACTGAAGCTAGATGCTTTGTATTCGGTGTTACCACACAAATTAAATTGTATTTACTAACTATCAAAGAATTAACAATAGAAACTGCTATTTCATCAGGTGTTTATAGATGGAGTCATGTTTTCACTTGTGTGAAAGAGCTATTTTATTGGTAAAAATACTACACCCAGTGAGATCAGAACTACAGTGCCATGTTTGTACTGAATAGGAAATGAGACATGTTACAATAATACTGGCTGAAGTCAGGGAGCATTGCAGCATGTAATCATAGAGAGCTGATGAGCATTTACCTCATGATTAACCAAAGGAAGTCAGGCAAATGCAAATGGCCTTCCGTTCTCCTCCACTCAATGTGCAGGGGAAAGGAGGTAATGCTTGAACAGTAAAAAGCTCACTAAATGTCCCCTACTTCATGCGCCATGACTGAGTGGTGAGGGGATGAGTAAAAAGAACAATGACAGGTCAGGTGATCCCAAGTCCCTAAACCCTCTGGGCCTTGGATATCAAAAAGGATCAAATGGTACTCTTCACCTAATAATTCCCTACAATGTCTAAGGATCCCCAAACACTTCGCCAATGAACCTCAATACAGATGATAATATAGTCATATATATATATATATATATATATAGGTGAACGCTTGGCACTCACCTCCAAAAAAATATAAATTTTTAACTCACATGCCTGGGTGCAAATTGTTGGCGTCAAATATATAAACAAAAATAAAAATAAAAATGCACTCACAGGTCTTCTGGTTAATAGGAAAACTGACCCGGCAGGGTCGAAACGTCGATTGATTTTTTTGTACATCACAGATGATTTATTAAAGCACCAGTTTTCCTATTAACCAGAAGACCTGTGAGTGCATTTTTATTTTTGTTTATATATATATATATATATATATATAGATATATAGATATATATATAATATATATATATATATATATATTCCTTTAATAAATATTCATTAGATATTATTAACAAATAAAATCTTTCAGCATTGCAGTTGCTGTTTAGTGGATAGGTGAGTGTGCTGGATCTTGTGTATTGTATAATTTGGCCTCCAGCAGCACTCCCATTTATGCATGCCAAAGATGGGGTACATTGACGTTGTGGCAGGCTTATGCAATGTATGATCATATAATGTAACTAAACCCCCATTATTTTTGCCTAGATTAGGTGTTTTTAAAAAACCAAAAAATCTTTCAATATTGAAGTTGCCGTTTAGTGGATAGGTGAGTGCGCTGGATCTTGTGTATTGTATAATTTGGCCCCCAGCAGCACCCCCATTTATGCAAGTTCAGGTGAGTGCAGCCAACCCCCCTTGTTTCATATATATATAATATATTCATTAGACATTATTAACATTATACTTTTAAACTGCCACACATAAAATGTCCTGAAAATGATTACTGTATTAAATAAAACATTGCCATTCTCTTCTTTACTGCCTAATACTTGATAAAAACATTGGTGGACTGCAGAACCATTTTTCTTGTATTGTATTTATTCATTTGTGTGGTGAAACAGGACTTGTACAGTATCCCTTAATAAGTAAGTGCTCATCCATTTTCCATATTGTACAAACACAATGGAAACCATGTGATTAATGAATTGTTATTGCTTGTTGTAAAATTGACTCTGGTGTTTGCACAGTCTTTTGTGTAAGAATCCATTAGAGTGAATACACTTTCAAAGGAAAGCTTTGGTACTCCCACACTGCTAATGTCTGCTGTTGACAAAGCACAAGTATTCATCAACATTTGAGTTCAGAAGCTCAGACACTGAACCTGAGCTGCAAAGTGAGCATCTTGACCCAAAAACCAAGATCTCAAGAATCTTAGCAAAATTAGTATATTTACTAGTCTGTATATGTCATTAGTTATTACAAGCTAAAAACAAATGTATTTTTATTTTGTATTTGTTTTTTTTTGTTAATTAAATTGTGTGATATTTGTTACTTATACTAACTACCCTACTAAGTTTTCTCTGGGTAACTTTTCAAAGAAGTAGAAAGGAATGTGTTGATCAAAATGTGAAATATCTCAAGAGATGCTTAATAAATATAAACACAGGACTCTCTGTAATGGACCTCCCTGTAACCCTGGCTGGGTACCTCCACCAAGGACCACTTCCTAGCTGGATCAAGGGACAAACCGCAGCACTTCTGCCCACAGTCACCGTGGCTTGACTGGGTTCCTGGAACCGCTACCTCCTTGAGCCGAATGGGTAATTCGCTCTAGACATTCCCAGGCACTTGACGACACTCAGTCTTGGGAGCTCTAGTCCGTACAAGGACTTTCCCTATTGAGTCCTCCACACAGGAACAGTGATCAAAGAATAGCCCTTTCCCTTCCAAGTAACCAGACAACACATAGTTCTGGGAGTACAAGCTGGAATACTTTTATTGGCAGCCACAACTAGCCTATCATGCAGGTCCCCATACAAGGGGCACTCCCCCGGGACCTGAGAGTAAACCACAGTAAAAACAAATACACAATTACATTGGCTCTCAGGTCCAGCGGTGTCCAGCGGTGTTCGGGAGTTTCAGTATCCGACGACCAAACACTGCTGCCTGCGTTAATATGAACAAGATGACCGCCACCTCGTGTTCATCAATAGGAATTGCTGCTACCCAGGCGAACACTTAGAACACTGAGGTGGAAATTGTTACAAAGTAGCAATTAGGCTTAACAAGCGCCAGGGTGGTATCCGGTTCGTGCGGCTGTTCGGTTCCCAAACCATATAGTCCAAATACATGCACTGAGACTTTTACATCACATTTTAGAAAGTCCATAGTCTGTGGGCAGGAGGCTGGCAAGCAGGCTCCTCCAGGAACTCGTGGCAAACTCACTTGAAAAGGGGAGTTTGTCACACTCTCGACCCATCCCAAAATATTTTGTTAGCAAAGATTATGGCTCTATATTTTCTACACAACTGCTGTGGTCTAACTAATATGGGAGTGTTACAAAAATACAATGCTTAATGCAGTGCTTCCCATACACAAATTGAGACATCTGATTTTATATATATTTTGTTATACATCAGAAAGTATTTTTGAAAAGAAATAATAATTTGTACATGTAATAAATGTGTCTAGAACAAATATCTAAATTTAAGTGTAGCATATTTCGTATTTTGTTTATTCCAAAACCACATTTTTTAACTGTGACTCTTACATAGCTTTGCCTTAAATAAAAGCTACATACCTGCTGTGCCTTGTTGTTTCAATGAGTAAATAATTACTTTTTCATGCTGTGATAATTTCTTTGTCTACACTAAACACACATAATTACTTAGGCAAAATAAGTTTTTGTTCCTTTTTTCTCTTTGGCAGGAGAACAATAAATTCAGCAATATATGAGTTTTAACAACCAAGCTTATTTAACTGAAGAATGCAGTTAAACCAATCAGTATATAAATTGCTAGATTTGCATTCTCCCATATTTTATAGCTCACCTGTGGGGCAATGGATCAAACTGATTAATTTAACTGCATGCAGTGTTGAAATCCGAGAAAGGTATCAAATACCTTCTAGTCAAGTTAATATTTTGGAATAGGGGACACTTTTAGGTGACAGCTTCTTTATTGTTGGCACAATAAAGAAGATAAGAAAATGAACAAGTTAAGAAGATTAATATTTAACATTCTAATGTTTTCAATTATTTAAGACAGCAATTATTTCACCACTTTCTAATAAAACAAACAAACAAACAAACAAAAAGGGGATATTTCAATAGAGGAAGACAGAATCATAGAATTGTGTAGAATAAATGGGAGAAGTATGGAGTTACAGGAATAAAGGAGGCTAGATGAGGATGTGAACTACAGTAGATTTTTGGGAAATGTTATCTGTCATGGGAAACTCACTACAGCATGGAACGTGCATTTGTGTAACACAGTACCACATTACTACCAGTAGGATCAAGCCAACAAAATCAACCCAAAGTCAATTCAATAACTATTTTGGTTGTAGTGTGGAGATCACTGTAACAGCTGGTGTTTAAGATATGATCACTGGAGACAGCATCCATGTTCGGCATTAAAGCACAGCATCACCTATGAGCAGATTAAATGCTATTTTTCTACATGTAACCTTCATGCTTTTTAAACATGTTAACATCAGTGATAATTAAGTGTACATACTAACCAATAGTCATCATTCATTAATGGTCCCAGCCTGAAGTTCCTGCAGACAGATGGCTGTTGAGAATAAATGTGTTATAGTTTCTCCCATGGATACATGTCAGGATACTGGTGAAGTGCACAGGATCACAGCAGTATTGAATGGTACCTTTTCTGGCAGCTGAATTGGTTCCTGTCATTTTTCAGGGCAACAATAGTCCAATCAACTGATACCATCACATTAGGAGTGTCTAATTTAGTGTAGAAGTAAGAATTAAGCCTATGTAATTCTCCTTTTGTGTGGGGAAATCAATTAATCTTTGGGTCAGTTTCCTGAACCATGTATACACTATTTCAAATGTATGTTCTCATACACCAAAATCACTAGGGCATTTGCAAATTAAATGTGTTAACTGCAAATTAATTTAATGTGCAAAATGTGTCCCAAGCACAGTCAGAGAACTTAAGTCTGCCAGACCAGTTTATTTTAATAAAGTGCATGCAGTGATCCTGTCATTTTAACCCTGCAATGTTAAATGAAGATCCCATCCCAATAATTTGAATATCAGTGTAGAGAAAGCAAGGTAGATGCAAAATATTAGAGGTTTCAAAAAAAAAAGAAAATATATCTCTCCAAACACGAGGAGAGAAAATAAAAGGAAAGGCTGCTCCCATGCTGCCCCACACCTCCACACTCCACACTTCGCTCCTATGCTTCGCTACAAAGCTCACTCTTGAGCTATTGTGGCTCATCCTGTCAATGGTCTGTTCCCATGGTGTCCTTTCTAACCATAGATACCATCTCTGAACCTGTTCATCAGTACCATTTAGGAATGCAGCAATCATAGGTTTTGCTGCTTTAATCTCACCCACCTTAGTTAACCAGTTTTGTACTGTCAAGATTCCCATAGTCGTCTAATGGAGAGGAATGAAAGATTCAAAAGGAACCGGATAATTGATTTTTATACTTAGATACAGAAAGGTTAGAATGATGTAGAAGGATATTCTCGGGTCAGAAAAGGTGGTGCCTCTCCCAAAATTGACTCCATATTAGCTTGAACCCCCTGCCTGAAAGCTGATAAAGCAGGGCAAGGCAAATGGGAAGGAGAGTACCATGTGACTCATGGCACTGCCAACACAAAGGAGAATGGGTGGATAAAATATTAGTATTCGATACCAGAAATAAATAATTTTATAATTCGTACTGTAGTGAGCCAATCTCTCGGCTGATAATTATATTTGGAGTGCTACTTCTGCAAGTAGGATGATATCTAATTATCTAGTTCAGCTTGGTATATAGAGCAGTTACTCTATATTCAGCAGTCAGGTCTGTATTTATATGTATCAGGGTATGATTAAAGGGACACTATAGTCACCAAAATAACTTTACCCTCTGACGTCTCACTGCTAAATACTGTGCCTTTTAGGAGTTAAATCACTTTTATGCAGCCCCAGGCACACCTCCCCGTGTGTGACTTGCACAGCCTTCCTAAACACTTACTGTTAAGAGTCATCTAATGTTTATCCGTCCTTTGTTGCATATTTTGTTTAATTTAGAATGTATTATCTACTGATCTGCTAATAGCTTGCTAGACCCTGCAGGAGCCTCCAGTGTTTAATAAAAGTAAAATTTACAGAGCAGGAATTTAAAAAAAAAAATATTAAATTGAGTTACATCTGATTTAAAATCAAAACATTTTGTTTTCATGCAAGCTGTGTCAGTTACAGCCATAAAAGGTGTGGCTATGTCTGCATAAACAGAAACAAAAGTGATTGAACTCCTAAATGGCAGTGAATTGAGCTGTGAAACTTCAGAGGCATTATTTATACACAACAACTGATTTATTAAGCTAAAGTTGCTTTGGTGACTATAGTGTCCCTTTGAATAATGGACTATCTATGTATTATGAAACATTTCACACTACTTGCCAGAAAACAAAACAAAACAAAAAAGTATTGTTTGGCTATACAGGATTCTGGAGAATATGATATGACTTATATGAAAATGGTTTACTCTAGGATAGTAAATTGGTAGTCTCCTAGCCCTCATACTTTCCCTTCATTAATAAGCTGGTAGCACAGTGACATTTATGGCTGAAACACTAACAACAGCAACAATAGCAGTAGAATCAATGTAATCAGCAGCAATGGTGACGTAAATGGCAGCAATGGATCCTGAAGAATATGGTATGTCATAAATGAAGCTGGTTTACTCTAGGATAGTAAATCCGTAGTCTCCAGCTCTCTTACTTTCCCTTCTTTTATTTGCTGGTGGTAGCACAGTGGCATTCCTGGCAAACACTAACAACAGCAGCAACAGCAGAAGAATAAAGGTAATCGGCAGCAATGGTGACAGCCGAGGCAGCAGCATTGCTTAATGACATTAGTATTTTAAGCACATTCACTTTACATTGGAAACACTATGGTTAATAGTGTTAATGTGAGATCAGTGAATCCATAGACCTTCCCTTCAAACCATATTTAAGACGTTTAACCATTCTGGTTTAGTTTGTGTGTGCGTGTGTGTTTGTGTTGTTTAATTTATTCCATTTTGTTTTTAACCCATGATCTGGTGTTTTTGTATAGCATCATGCTTCTGTTAGTTTTAATAGACTGGTGTACATACTCTCCAGAACTGTTCAAAAGTTAAATGGAAAATCCTAGCTAAATAATAATAGTATCATTTAACTCCGCAAAAGGAGACATGAATAATATGTTAGTTGACATTTATATAGAGTGTTTCCTGATTTACTAGTTTCATAATGATATAATAACTGCAAAGTAATTGTTTTTTTTTCCTAGCATTCAAGTGTATTATTCTTTTTTTCTAATGAAATGATGGGACTACGTGTGCTACTTCAAAGTACTTTGGATGGTTCTTATTAAATTCTCCTGGGAGCATCAAAGGCACTATAATTCAAATTTAATATTCACTGTTTGAACTATTCCAAGAATTAAATAAAATTATTTTCAGACTATTTATTTGTTGATTAAAAAAGTTTCAAGACATAAACCATAGCTTGTAGCTTATTTATAAAGTGTATTTTTTTTTTTTTAATCAGCAATATCCCCTCTGAGTTTTCATCTATGGTATCATTTGCACTGTTTCCAGACATAAAAGTAAACCAATAAAGTAAACAAATTAATACATGTAAAATTGTGTATGTTGACCGGTAGTTAGTAAGAAAGATAAGCACATCATATGTGTTTATTAGGGGGATTTTACATATAATAAAAAGTCCAGCTGAAAAAAAAAACTAAATTCATTTTGGGTAGGAGGAGATTTTATCAAGCATATACGTCTTGTGAAGTAACATGTTTACCAACTATGTTGCTATGTTTAATTTTAAAAACATATCAGTTCCAACCATTAGTCTGAAGACAATGAGGACACACAAAATTCAAAATCAAAATATTGATTAAGTGGAACACTTATTTAGAATTTACACAATAAAATGGATACTTGATAATGTGTTCTGACATGAAACGTGTAGGTTGTATGCAATGACATTGAAGGTCTTAAGAGCTTTTTCCACTGTATGTCCATTTCATTCATTGTTACAAGATTTTGAAATAAAGGATTTCTTTTTTTTTTTTTTATACATAGAACGAGCAGTGACGAGATTATCTTGAAATCACAAAAGGAATGTACCTTCTGTTTGCATTTGCAGCTGTTGGCTGGCACAGCATTTTGCCATGTATGAGCACTAAACTCCCATTGCTTTCCTATGGGAACACATTAGATTGGCTGAGATCATCAAGTTTGATGATCTCAGCGAAAGTGAAGAGCACACTTATAGGACTTTAAAATAAACAAGATAACGTAATTTTTTACAACTGTGCAACAGCATACATTCACCATTGCAGATGAACTGATGAACTCAGTCAAGGAAAACATCTATTTGGGTGTAATAAAGATGTGCTACTTTAACAATACACATTCATATCCCAATATATTTTAATAATGACTAGTTAAAAACAAACCCACCATCATTAATGTTATGACCTAAACCCAAGAACAAACTGAGGGAGGTTAGGGGTTGTGTTCTCTAATCTACCATATGCAATAGTGGCACTGCCTTTCAGAGTCTTAACACCTCTTCCTCAGCCATGACGACTGCTGGCACCTCTGCATCAGCACCATCATCACCACTGCAACTACCACAACCACTATTAGTATAAGTAGTATTAAGCCTTAGGATAGTTGGGCTAGCATGTCAGTTATGTCTGATTTCCTCAGCCTTTTTTTTTGCTGTTATTAGTGACCCAAAGTTTACAGTAGCAGAAGAATCTGGAGTTGTACAGCAAGGTGGTGGTGATGAAAAGAGGAGAGTCTGAAGATGACAGGCAGCATACCAATATTTAATCTGGTTGTGTTACGGCTGCCGGCTCTTTCATCGGCTTGGCCGCACATAAACTAAGCAGCCACGCTGACAGAAATGTTTTATACTTTCCTGGGTCACAGCAGATCACTGACCAATCTAATTGTCGTTCTGGTCACCAGCAAGTGCGGTGTTCTTAGGGACGCCAGACGCTGCAGTTCCGGTTTAAATAAGAAACTTGCCTTCGTCCACAACAAAGATGGTGTTCTAGCTCTTTTTGGTATTTTGAATTTGGCATGTATTTTGACTTTACCTTATTCTGGTATCCTTGATTTTTGGCTTGCTTCCTCATTGTGTTTTTCTGTGTCCCTGACCTCTGCTAGTATTTTGACCATTCCTATTTACGTTAAGCCATTCTAAGGCCCGGTATACGTTGTTCTTGTTCATTGTGTGTTACATTGTTCTGCGTGTTGGGTAATCGTGACAGGTTGTTAGTGTGCACTCATCTCACACATCTTCTTCACCTTGTCAAAGTCCATCTCTAGTTGCTTTTGAATTGCTTCAACCAATGGTAACAGTTGTGACATCAGCAGTGCTGTCTACCACTGGTACAAGTAGTTCACTCATTTTTACCTTCACCATCAATACCAGCATCATCAACATTACTACTACAACCACCATCAACATTTGCATTCATAATAAACATTCTAGTGTGCAGGTTAGTGTTGCAACATCCTCCACTGCCCTTATGCCTAGCTCATATCTTATGGCAAAGCAAGTTTGTTATCACTTTTGATGCCACCTAGAATGCAGACTTGCTCAGTACATATTGTGTGACAAGGAAGTGATTAGCGTGAGAGTAAAGGGCCAGATCCATGGTGCCAGTATGAACCAATATATGCAAAGACAACACAACTCTATATTACTAAAGGAAGAAACAGAAATAGAAAGTTTTAGGGCAGACATTAGGTCTACTGTTGCTATATCTTGTTCTGTGCTGTTATCATCAGCTATCACTAGTGGTACTTTCTCTACGTTTGCCCCAATCCTTTGGCTTAGCAGGGTTTATGGTGAGGATAGTGCTAGTAGTAAACCCAGACAGGTTGTACAGGAACAGTCGGATCGCTCATCATCCAATGAAATGTACAAAGTAATGTATAAAGTTCCTCTTGCCTAGCTGCTGTGCCAGTGCCATGTTCACCCATTTTTATTGACTAATTTAGAATGGCTCTACTGATTTGTGATATATATTATTTCAAGTAAGGGATGGATTATTTGATTTGCAGTGTGCCTCTTTAGAAATTGCAGGTTTATTCCCTTATTATAGTGTGTGACAGTTTACTGCACAAGTGAACACTGCCCGCACTGTGAGTGGCAGGTCATTTTTTGCATCTTTGTAAAAAGAGCATTAGGTTAGGCAATAGTGTAGCCATATTTCTTATTGTAGCATACTAATAGATAACATTTTCCCAAATTTTTGGGCCTGTTGGATTGTTACCCCTAATAATTTTCCTTGGCGATATTCACCCGAGCTGAGCCATCACATGAGTGAGCTTTGGGGGTCCCGAACTAAATGTAATCTTTAAGATAAATTATTCAGCTGAACTGAACTTTCCTACTGCACATAAGTATAACTCTTATTATATATCCTATTTCTGTAAGAATAACTAATATCAATTGTTAAAATGCATCCATGCTGTTCATTTGTTGAAAAAAATGGATGCACCTTTATAATATAAAACATGACAGGTGCATTGTCGCCTTCTGGGCAGGAGGAGAGACCCCTCACCATCCACACCCCACCATTTACCCAAAAATTACTACCACTCTAAGTTATGGGTCAATGTGTCCACAGCTTTATTGAACATTATGAAATTAGCAGGTGTACAAAAGGCCCTGTCTATGACATCAGTTCCTCTTTCTTTGCTGCTCCAGCCTGGCACAGGTCAAAGTATTTTGGCGGTTGCCATCTTCAAACGGTCGTATTTTAAAAACTGTACAGCGAAGAGCTTTATATTGTGAGAATCACAAGACCCAGACATTGTGATGCATAGTATGTCTCTGAAATATTAAAAATGAAGGCACAGTCGCAGTTTAGAAATTGCCCTTCAAATTTGAGCTGGCTAGAGTAGAGTTTCAATGAATGTCAATGGATGGCGTTAGTTGCAAACAAATGGTCATATTGTGAAAACTATCAGACTATGGCTTAGCCATGGACATGTCTAGTGGCAGCATGGATAGCTGAACGTTTTCATATAAGGTTTGTGTAGGTGGGCTTGAAAATGAGGGAGTGGTGGCAGTTTAGAAATCATGTCCTGATTTTTCAGCTTTTGCCAGCTCCCACTCTAGTTTTGAACATTTTGCCATTCATTCCTATGCCATTCATTCCTATGGGACCAATTTCGCCAGAGGAACGACGATATTCCGCGAACCATTCGGCGAAATGTTCCACATAGTAATAGCACACCAATCGGGAACAATCTGCACGTTTCAGTATGTTACTGTCTATGTAGTGTAAAAACTGTGGGAGGAGTTAGGGTGGTAAATTTGGTTATTATAAGAATAATAATATATATGTGAGATAACATTAAGTGGTCTTGCTATGCAAGAACACTTAATAATATATATGTGAGATAACATTAAGTGGTCTTGCTATGCAAGACCACTTAATGTTATCTCACATATATATTATTATTCTTATAATAACCAAATTTACCACCCTAACTCCTCCCACAGTTTTTACACTACATAGACAGTAGTCTATGTAGTGCTATGCAAGACCACTTAATGAAACATTTTAAAAGTCATTGCCTGCCCCCACCCAACCATGCATCAAAGATACATATCCCTTACATCATAAGTAATAAGGCAATGACCCATATTGTAAATATTCTTATGACAATATAACAACCTATAAATATAAATACACAATTCAACATAAATATACACCAATCATATTTAACATAATTTAACGCCTCCTGGTAGGGGTATACCTGGATACCACCTACCCCACCAAAATTCCACATAAATTTATCGCCTTCTGGTAAGGGTATACCCCACCAAGGTTCCGAGCCACCAACATAACACCAACATTATAACCAACCAACTTGAACCACTCAGCCAAAACGTCCTTTACGCCTCTGCAACTCCACCAGGGACCCTTTTATCCCTCTATTTCCCCTAACTAACCATGTTGCTGTGACAAAATGGAGACAACCGAGAACTCAACCCAAGGGACGCACTTATGCTACTCAAGTTCCATGGGGCTATATGACCAGAAAAAGTGCACTAATATGATAATGATAGCATGCTGAGTTATAAAATATTTTTTAACATATTGATATATCTTTTCATTACTATTAACATTGTAGCTGTGGAGAATTAAAAAAAACAAAAACAAAAAATAACATAAAACCCCCCCAGAAAACTAGTATGTTCTCCTTTGGATAACATCTGATTATGCAGTCTGGTTCCTTACAACACATTTTCTTATATTCTCAGGATTGTATTCAAGATGATTCATTAAACTTGGCAGTGCATTATACCCAGTATGTCCAAAAAAATAACACCTCATATGTTTGCTCCTTAGGTAATTTTACTGAAAATATAAATTCTGACAAAAAAGATCCTGATTTCAGTCCAAATGATCATCAGTGGCAGGTTAACAAATAATTTTTTTAGAGTTGTGAATAGAAGCAAACATATGGATTATATAGGCATTTACATCCAACCGAGCAATTCAAAACACACAAATATATCTGTAATCTCTGAGGTGTCTGGAGTACGTAGGTTTGCATGGATGTGTTTTGTACAATTAACTCTAGCAGATCTTTAAAAAGACAGGGTAACATTTAATTAAATGTTTCATGCACAAAAATAAATTTCAACCATCTCTGTGTTAATATCCATAGGTGCGTATGGTATATATTTCCTCTATACAATGTTTTCTCGACTGCAAGAGTTGATTACCTGAGACACATATTGATGATTATTCATACTGTCACACTATGCATGCAAAGCATCCCTGTAGAATGTAGCAGCCATGGACTGCATAACTATGGAAAGCTATATTAGCCATTAAAATTCCAAAATAATCATGTGAATACTATCTTCTGTTTCTGTTCTGGATTTAAAATAGGGTCTCCAGATCTTCAACTCTGGACCCGTGCCCATGGAACAAAAAAAAAATCATGTGCTGTTTCTCTAAAATGTTGTGCAAATGGATTGGAGAATGGGAACTTAGAATGCACACAGGAGAGCAAAGGTTTTGTGTACTGGCTAGAAATAACTTAAAGCTTACTTTGTACACTGTTCAAATACTCATGTTGTTTCTATCTCTCTAACAGCTCAACATCCACTTGTCATCACATCGCTGTGTGGCATATCTTGCTATCTGCTACACTCATTCCAACCACCTCATTCTTTGCTCCAGGCTGTTTAACAAGATCAAGCATCTGAAAGTAAGAAAGAAATGAGAGGAGTGGAGAAGTGAGTCCTGTGGAAAGTGGATTCAGAGTCTGCGAGAAATAGGTCATGTGGGCTGTTGGGCTTGAATGATGTACATGTGTACTGTGTTGAGATTATTAACAGAGAAATTAATTTAGGGTTTGTGTATTAGGTTTCAGACAAATTGTAATTAATCCAAAGTTTGGGCGATCAGCTGGTCATCTGAATTCCATAGCTTTGAATAGCCATTCGACCTTTAGGTCTGATAATCTGTGATTAGGAGTTCTACCCATGGCACCCAAATAAAACCAGTAATTGATGGATAAGGGACATCCACTAAATAAAACATAAATCAAATAAAAAGAGATACACCAGTCATTCGCTTGACCAAACGCGTAAAATTTGTAACTGAAAACTCAAAATGTTAACTATTTACTGTAAGTAGATGAATTTGATATTGTGAAATACCACTATATTCAGTCAAAATATGGTCAATGGGAATCCAACAAGAATTAGTTTCATTAAAAAGGCACAAAATTGAGCCTATAACTATACTGCAATATATATATATATATATATATATATATATATATATATATATATATACATTGTACATATTTTGCAGTGTAGTGCTTAGCTAATTTTTAAATCCATTTTGATTTGCCTGAATAATTTTTCCTAAATCATTTGCATAGACGAACTAATGCATCAACAAAATACGGTCAATTAAAATATAAATTTTTTGAGCCAAATTGATGTAGCTAAACTGAAAATTTCCAATATGCACAAGTCTAGTTTAAGTTTAAAATACATCCTGAGTTAGGGCTGTTTTGGTGTTATCTGTTGTAGCGGATGAGTAGAGGGTGTCCTTCTCCTGAGTGTGAGGGGTATTACAGCATTCCAAGTAGTCTTCCAAGTAGAGAAGCTCTTACAAGAGCTAGTAGTGATAGCTTTATAGCAGTTTCCCCCAATATGAGACAAGACTCTAGATTGAGGGTAAAGAAGGTCTGAATTTTAATGGAGGCACACTGGCCTTTTATGCAAGTTTCCCAACAAGGGTGATATCCAGGTGGACCTTGTTGGCACAGGTACACAAAGGGAATAAACCAATAAAAACAAAGTCATATAGTAAGACACTCTCATACATTACACACAATCCCTCCCCTCTGCCTAGGATATAATTAAGGCAGATAATATATTAACTTAATTATCTCCAGGCAGAAAAAACACATTTTTCAAAAAGTCCCACAAGTACCCCAAAACATGACATATCCCCACAAATGCACATCCCCTGATAGCCCTGATCTGGGTGAACTACATATCCAAAAATCACCCAGATTAGAGCAGGGGTTCAGGAATTCCGTGGAAGTCTCTTTTTGACCAACCGCACGCATGGCTTCATACCTAAAATAGTTCCAGAGAATTAGGCGGCCTGTTTATTTCACATAGTCGAAGTAACATTCAAATAGTCGAACTGAGCCGTTCGTGTACAGAGTCAGTGAGGGTAGCTGATTTGGTAGATTATTTCCACCGAACGGCACTCGGTTCGGGCAATTCTAGTCGAACCTAACTGGGGGTAGAAGTCCCAGCAGTGTTCGTGCCATCAAGTGTGCGATTTTAGTTCCATGCACTCAATGACAAAACATTGCTGGCTGTATTCGTATCCCAAGATGGCCGCCGCCACGTGTTCGTGCATACGAACGCCGACCACCCAGTCGACCGCTTAGAATGTTAGGGTGTCTGTGGTTTAGAGGTGTAAAGAGGGTTAATGAGGGTAATTGGCGTCACACTCTCCCTTTGGGTGGTTTGGGCATTTGATAGTTCTTTCATTATTCGAACGGTAAATGTCAAAATAAGGCAGACTGTATTTAATGCGAACGGATAGGCGAACAAAACGTCTGTCACATCTGTCTATAAGATTTTGTAATTAGGCCTATCATAATCATCAGCACTAGGCCCTATAGATTCTTAATCCAGTACTGGTTGAAGGTATGTTCATGCACAACTCAATCAACTAAAGCGTGTGGCCAATATATATGAAATTGTCAACTTGAGCTTGTGTTTATTCACTATAGGCACTTTTCTGTTTGGTATTTTTTGTTTGTTTTAACCCCTTAATGCTGTTATGGCGTTCTATGCCGTCCCACATTTAATGGGCTTTAAAGCCATTGTGGTGGCATAGAACGCCATAAAGGCTAGGAGTCCAGGTGACACCAAAATACTTATCTACCCAGTGATCTGCTTTGGAGGGACTGCCTGACAACCCAAACACTCCCCCTCCGTATATAAATATTACACAAGATCCAGCGCGCTCACTTATCCACTAAACAGCAACTTCAATGTTGACATATTTTATCAGTTTGTTTTTTTTAAACAGCCTAATGTCTGCTCTTATGAGATTTACCCACTCATAAGAAAAAAAATTCCATCTGGGGCTCTCTGTAGTACAAGGCTAAATAGGGCCCTGGGATGAGGCATCTGTGACAGGGAGGGGTGCAAAACCAAGGAGTTGGCTAGACCAGTGTTTCCCAACCCAGTCCTCAAGGCACACCTACTAGTCCAGGATTTAGGGATTACCCAGTTGTGTCTAAGGTGTTTTTTTTCTTCTTTGTGAAAACACCTTAGACACAACTGGGTAATCCCTAAATCCTGGACTGGTAGGTGTGCCTTGAGGACTGGGTTGGGAAACACTGGGCTAGACTCCCAATAAATAAACCTGAACCAGCGTACTCACTTATCCACTAAACAGCTTCAATGTTGAAAGATTTTATTAGTCGTTTATTTATTTTTTATTTTTTTTTAAACCACCTAGTCTAGGCAAAAATAATGGGGGTTTAGTTACATTATATGATCATACATTGCATAAGCCTTCCATGTCAATGTACCCCATCTTTGGCAGGTCCTACTCCTTGTCTAATGTCTGCTCTTATGAGATTAACCCACTTACTTGGGGGAAAAAATTCCATCTGGAGTTCTCTGCAGTACAAGGCTAAATAGGGCACTGGGATGAGGCACCTGTGACAGGGAGGGGTGCAAAACCAAGGAGTTGGCTAGACTCCCAAATATATATATATGAAACCAGGTGGTTGCACTCACCTGAACATGCATAAATGGGGTGCTGCTGGGGGGGGGCAATTTATACAATACACAAGATCCAGCGCACACTGTTTAGTGGATAAGTGGATCATTTTGTGTATTATATAAATTGGCCCCCAGCAGCACCCCATTTATACATGTTCAGGTGAGTGCAGCCCCCTGGTTTGCACTCTTCTGGTCTCTTCTGGACAGCGTTCTCAGGAACAGTTAAGATACTGTGGTGAACCCTCAAACTCTTAGGCCTCTGGTAGAGGACCCAAGAATGAGGAATAAACATACCACCCAGGAGGGGTGAGAAAATCTTTTTTTTATTTTTATATATATATATATATATATATATATATATATATCCCAAATAGGTAGCAGCACTCATGTATTAAAAGTTCAAAATTTATTAGTACAAAATATAAAAGACGATCAACGTTTCAGTCATGCATAGAGGACTTTCATCAGGAGTGCTGCTACCTATTTGGGAAAGATGGATAACACTAGCCATGGCATGCTAGCACCGGGCTTCTAAGGGACTCTAAAATGTGAGTGCAGGAATATTTTGTATTTTTTCTTAGATATATATATATATATATATATATACATATATACATATATATATATATATATATATATATATATATAGTGCACAGTGCAGAATTATTAGGCAAATTAGTATTTTGACCACATCATCCTCTTTATGCATGTTGTCTTACTCCAAGCTGTATAGGCTCGAAAGCCTACTACCAATTAAGCATATTAGGTGATGTGCATCTCTGTAATGAGAAGGGGTGTGGTCTAATGACATCAACACCCTATATCAGGTGTGCATAATTATTAGGCAACTTCCTTTCCTTTGGCAAAATGGGTCAAAAGAAGGACTTGACAGGCTCAGAAAAGTCAAAAATAGTGAGATATCTTGCAGAGGGATGCAGCACTCTTAAAATTGCAAAGCTTCTGAAGCGTGATCATCGAACAATCAAGCGTTTAATTCAAAATAGTCAACAGGGTCGCAAGAAGCGTGTGGAAAAACCAAGGCGCAAAATAACTGCCCATGAACTGAGAAAAGTCAAGCGTGCAGCTGCCACGATGCCACTTGCCACCAGTTTGGCCATATTTCAGAGCTGCAACATCACTGGAGTGCCCAAAAGCACAAGGTGTGCAATACTCAGAGACATGGCCAAGGTAAGAAAGGCTGAAAGACGACCACCACTGAACAAGACACACAAGCTGAAACGTCAAGACTGGGCCAAGAAATATCTCAAGACTGATTTTTCTAAGGTTTTATGGACTGATGAAATGAGAGTGAGTCTTGATGGGCCAGATGGATGGGCCCATGGCTGGATTGATAAAGGGCAGAGAGCTCCAGTCCGACTCAGACGCCAGCAAGGTGGAGGTGGAGTACTGGTTTGGGCTGGTATCATCAAAGATGAGCTTGTGGGGCCTTTTCGGGTTGAGGATGGAGTCAAGCTCAACTCCCAGTCCTACTGCCAGTTCCTGGAAGACACCTTCTTCAAGCAGTGGTACAGGAAGAAGTCTGCATCCTTCAAGAAAAACATGATTTTCATGCAGGACAATGCTCCATCACACGCGTCCAAGTACTCCACAGCGTGGCTGGCAAGAAAGGGTATAAAAGAAGAAAATCTAATGACATGGCCTCATTGTTCACCTGATCTGAACCCCATTGAGAACCTGTGGTCCATCATCAAATGTGAGATTTACAAGGAGGGAAAACAGTACACCTCTCTGAACAGTGTCTGGGAGGCTGTGGTTGCTGCTGCACGCAATGTTGATGGTGAACAGATCAAAACACTGACAGAATCCATGGATGGCAGGCTTTTGAGTGTCCTTGCAAAGAAAGGTGGCTATATTGGTCACTGATTTGTTTTTGTTTTGTTTTTGAATGTCAGAAATGTATATTTGTGAATGTTGAGATGTTATATTGGTTTCACTGGTAATAATAAATAATTGAAATGGGTATATATTTGTTTTTTGTTAAGTTGCCTAATAATTATGCACAGTAATAGTCACCTGCACACACAGATATCCCCCTAACATAGCTATAACTAAAAACAAACTAAAAACTACTTCCAAAAATATTCAGCTTTGATATTAATGAGTTTTTTGGGTTCATTGAGAACATGGTTGTTGTTCAATAATAAAATTAATCCTCAAAAATACAACTTGCCTAATAATTCTGCACTCCCTGTAGGTGCTTAGCCCCCTTGAGACGTGATTGCCGAAATTATGTGTTCGCCATTACCGTGGCAATGCATGCTACCGTTCCATCACCATGGAAATGTTAGTTACTATGTGGCCAACCAGGATGTGCTGAAAGAAACAGACTTGTTAATTGATATATTAAACAGACATGCTACATAATATTAAGACAAATTAACATGCTCCAGTGAAATCCTTTTGTATGTGATAAGGCCATAAAGGCTATAGTGTTAAAAGAGTTATACATAAGAGCTGTTAGTCAAATATTGTGCCTATATAAGGTGCCTGGAATAGCATGCCAAACATTAAGTGCTTTAAAAGTGCTGACATTGGCCAGGATTTGTGACTAAGTGGCTACTAAAAAAAACTGGACATTTTGAATTCAGTGGGTTATCTACTTTTGCAAATGGTATGCCATGAGGCAGTGTAATATGTGTTTTCTACCAAGATTTTCGATCTAATCCACATTTTTTTGGTGTTATTACAAAAATGGCACAAAAGTGTAGCAATAAAGCTGTGGAACCTTTTTTCAATGTCTTAAATCAATAATT
Organism: Pelobates cultripes; assembly: GCA_933207985.1. Lineage (NCBI taxonomy): Eukaryota > Metazoa > Chordata > Amphibia > Anura > Pelobatidae > Pelobates > Pelobates cultripes. The sequence goes on from OW240913.1 coordinate 98,559,281, forward strand.
GATATTTTGTGCTTGATTAACAAAGATGAATTACCAAATTTAGAACCAGGATGACAAATGGAAAGTTCCTAGAAATAGAGTAATGTACTTAACTGATTTAAATATTATTTTGAATACTCTATTTTTAGAATGTTGCCCCACATTCTCACTATTTTTCTCACAGTGACACTTTTATACAGCTCCCTCAAGATTTTCTGTCAGTACTAATAGAAAGATTATGCACAACATATCAAAGTTCGAGGACATATATTCCTAAGCTGCCATACTTTCTCAAATGCAACATAGGCCCAATAAACCAATTTGGCAAATTTCAATGTGTAAAAACTAAAAATGGGGAATGCCCTATATTTAACCTTGTAACTTTCCAAAAAACCCATAAAAACTGTACATGGGGGCACTGTTTTACTTGTGATACATCGCTGAACACAAATATGCGTGTTATGTGCATTATTATATTCTTAGTACAATTGTGACTCACTAAGACTACTAGGTGCAAGGGTCAATATAGCTCTTCAGAAAGTAGGAACTTCTTCTAAAATAGAGTAATACATTAAAAATATTGTGTAAACTTATTGGAACAATATACATTTAATAATGCATTTGAAACCAACATGCCCTTATTCTCTACAAATGTTATAATACACACATATTACATAAAGGGTATAACAATGTTTATACTCTTTATGTAGCGAGAATTCCGTTAATAGTTTCCAATCTTTTAAAAATATTATTTAATCCTCTACTACTCATCTTGTTGTTCAAAATTAAAAATGTCAATTAATTACAGCAACCAATAATAATTAATAAGTTCACCTTTAAAAACATTATTCAATAATCTATTACTAATCTTGTTGTCCAATACTATAAATATCAATTACAGCAAACGATAATAATGAATCATTTTGCACTTAAATTAAATAAATAAATATGATTTATTACATTGTTGATCAGTAATGAAAGTAACTTATTTCATAGTAAATCTAAAACAGTTTTGCAGAATTGCAGAAGATAGCTGAATCAGCTATAACAAAGGATTATTATTTTCAGGAAGATGTTTAAAAGTTTTAAAGGAAAAAAGTGAAAAGAATTATCGGGAATGATTGCCTGATTGTTGCTGTTATCAAAAGTAATCCATGTAGACAAGATAAAGAGTTTTGAAAGGGAAATGTGCTAATGTGTGACTGCAGATTGCTTGCTACTAATATTTAAACTGATAAAGTGTATCATTTTTTTTCCATTTTTTGAAAATAGGTGTTCACTTTGGTGTATTATCTAGGAAATGCTAAACTGTGATTATGATAACTCAAAGATACTTCATCCTCTTACTTTTACAATGAGATAACATCATTTCCATACAATTTTGATACCTACATGAAAATTGGAAAAAGAATGAGCTGAATTGTGCACGTAGACACAAATTGCATGAAGCTCGTATCATAAATGGACAGCATCTGATGGAGCAGAAAATGTAAAAAGCATGTTTATAAAATCAGAAATACCACTTTTTCAAATTCAACAGAAACTTTAAATTAGATAACTGAAAAATGTAAAAAAAAATATGCTAACTGCGCTAGATCAAAGTGCAAGAGTTCCATAAGTATCATTAACTAAACTACACATTGTGGACAAATGACAAACCAATTGCCTGTTTTAGGACAAAACTGGAAAGATAGTTGAGTTGGTAAATTTTTACAATTTGACTATTTTAGACTATAAGTTCTAATAGGCCACCATACCAAGTATTGTGAATTAACCCCACAGTAATTACTAAACCCAAGGCAGGTTTCCATAAGGGCTTAGTATTATTACTTAAGTTGGTATTTTATTGTGCTGTCCATTTTTATATTTTTATAAACATACATTTTATAATACTTTGCTAATAAAAGAATGTAAGCTTTGTTAGTAGTAATGGCTCTTTAACTGTGTATTATACAATTTTGATCCTAAGAATGAGAAACTCTATAAGCCTGGGTCCCTACAGCTATACGAGTGAAGTTATAGTCTTTTTATTGGCTTCAAACTGGGAGACTCAACATGAAAACAGCAGTGGTTAAAAATACTGATGGAGTTGCTGGAGTTACTTGCATTTTATATCTAAGTATTTCTACTATTCATTATATTATGATACCTTTAAAATTCAAGTAAAATGAGAAAATATTGGTGTACTTTATTCTATTTGTATCTCAATTTTAGCATAACCCATTTTCATTCATTCTAGACTATAATAAATGTTTTTTATCCACACCATTTAATGCTTTGTTCTGTCTCCCTGATTCATTGTACCAGTATCATGTTTTCGATTTGACTCATTATTTATTAGCAACGTGAGTTTTGCCTATTTGCCAAAGAACTGCATTGAAAACCAAATTACTAAAATAGACGAGCTATGGCTATAAATGAGTTAGAGAAGTTTTCAAATAATGTCTGTTTTCCCTAAATTGTGCAATTCTATTTTCGTATCAATATAGTTAAATGTTTAGTGAATTTGTATTTGTAAGTGTCTTTCCATCTCTCTTGTTAAAGGATAATAGTGACATTTCATCTACATATGTCTTCACTGTGAAATCTTGATGAAGCTATCTAACTCTACATTAGGGAGATCTATTTTACGATGCCACTTGGTGTTTTAGTAAGTATTATTTATTATTATTATTATTATTTTATTATTTATATAGCGCCATCAAATTCCATAGCGCTGTACAATGGGTGGACTAACAGACATGTAATTGTAACCAGACAAGTTGACGCACAGGAACAGAGGAGTTGAGGGCCCTGCTCAATGAGCTTACATGCTAGATGGTATTGGGTATAGTGGCACAAAAGGTATAAGTTGGGGTAATGAAATAGGTTGCTAGTAAAGTATTCACTGAGAACTTTGGTTATTTTTGACAGTTTCAGGAGAGGAGTCATGGGGGAGGCGGGTGGGGGTTTAGGCATAGTCAACAAAATATATAACTAAAAATGCATTCACATTCAAAACATTTTACCCATAGCATTTACAAACTACACGGCAGTATATCAGTATACCATTACCTAGTGTAAATATGCTTTAGACTTAATAAAGTGAGGAACTCCCAAAATCTTGTCACTATAAATTACTGTTAATCAAATAAAAAAATGGTAATAAACTGCAATATTTTTTAATTTTGCATCTACATCTTTGGACTAACAAGGCAATACATATATAATGTCCAGTACCTTAAGCATTCATGGACAATTTACTGTATTCACACACTACCATTGTCCATAATATTTAGCACCTATTCATAGCATTTATACATTGCCTACAGCATTAACACTCTACCCAGATACTTTATGTGACAGATTCATCTGTATTGCTGGTTCGTCTGTTTCCCTTTGTTTCGCTGGATTTCCTGTTCGTATACCCCCGTTCGTGTAATTGGCAAACTACCGATTGAAACTACCGAACGAACGACCACCCAGGAGAGGAGTGTGCTGCTGGTTAACCTCTTGGCCCCAATTAGAACGTTGTGGTTAACCGCAGACACCTCTCCATTCCATTCGTACGGGTGGTCGTCGTTCGCATGTCGACCACGAGGCAGCGGCCATTTTGGGACACACGAACGCATAGCGGTGTTCGGTACAAATTGTATGGAACTAAAAACGGAACACTTTAAACTACCGAACACCGCTGGAAGCTGATGCCCACCTTCTATTTCGACAAGGCATGCGAACGCCGGTCGTTCGGGAGTTTTTATGCATTCGTATAGACTTTTACCCAGACAGCCGTCCCATGGAGTCATTCGTATACCGAAGGACTGGTGAAAGACTTTGACTCCATGGCGATTCGACTAGATACATCGGATCTGAGCGCTATTCGGTGAAAATATGCACTCAGATCCAGGCTGTCTGGGGATACATTACACGAACTATATTCATTCTGTATTTCTTCAGTTATGTATTTTAATGTATTTTTGCTACTGTAATTTAAAATGGCGATTGTCTCTACCCTGGAAGATAATTAGGTTTCTTCCTAATTATCTCCGGGGTAGAGAAGACGGATTTATTGGTAAGATGGGGAGGGCTTATATTGAAGCCACTGCGATTGGCTACTGTATAATATATTTTACAGTCTTCCACAAGGTCCCCTCGGGGAGTGTCCACCTTGTGGAGACCTGCATAAATACCGGGCAGGTAGCCCCCATTAAACAGAACCTGATTTGACCCTCAAGACGGAGCTTGGTCTCGTTTGTGGGGGAATTATTACTGGGACAGCGCTTTCGTTATTTTTAGCTGTGGAAGGCGTTCGACTGTTTTGCTGATCGGGAGTTGCCGTGTTCGTGGACTTCGTTCAGGAGTTTGACGGTCGGCTGGATATAAACTGCATTTCTGGAGAAGGGGATTATTTACTAAACGGCGGCTTCATCTACCTAGCGGTGAGTGTCTTAACAATTGGTGGCAAGCGACGGGATGAATCCTACCGCCCAGAAGGCCAGCTACACATCCCAGGTTGGAAATGCAGTATGAAGAGTTAAGGCGTGCTACCCTTAAAGATATATTAGAACGCAGAGGACAATCAGCGAGTAATCTCAAGAAAAGGGAGATTATTGCCATACTATTGGAAATGGATGCAGCACAGGGAACGGGAAGAGCTGATGTGCCTGGCATACTGGAGTTAACACCCGAGGAGATACAATTTAACCGGGCAGTTCAGATCAGGCTGGCACATTTTGGCCCCAACCCCGCAGCAGATATTGTGGTTCAAGTGCAAGCAGCAGTAGTAGCACAACAGGCGCTTCAAGGAAGAGGCGCTGCAGCAGCTGAGGTACCATATAATAATAATGGAAGGAGAAAAGTACCCTTTGCTGCCTTTCGGAATTTTGTAGAAACCGAAGGAGAGATTGATGGGTTCCTGGCTGATTTTGAAAGGCAATGTGCTTTACACCAGGTACCCGCAGAGGAATGGGTCACCATCCTCTCTGGGAAGTTATCCGGCCGGGCCAGTGAGGCGTTTCGGGCCATCCCAGAGGACGAAATTACCAGCTACAGGGCAGTGAAGGATGCCCTTTTGGCCAGATACGCTGTGACCCTTGAGGCGTACCGGCGGCGATTCCGGGACACCAACAAACAGGCTGGCGATTCTTATGTTGAGTGGGCATGCCGAGTACACCGCACCGCAGCCCACTGGATGGCAGGGTGCCAAGCGGTAACTGGGGAAGAAGTGCTGCAAGTATTTTTGTTGGAGCACTGCTTTGACCGCTTACCTGCAGGAGTCAGAGAGTGGGTTAGGGACCGTAAACCCGCTACCTTACCCGAAGCTGCTCGTCTGGCTGATGAGTACACTGATGCCAGGAAACTGGACCAGACAGCAGCCAAGGTCCCTACCCGAGTGGAGTACAAACCAGCAGCCCCTCCAACCACTGCAGTATATCAACACCCAGCGCAACGCACCCCCACAATGCCAACAGCGAACAATTATATTCAGCCAGCCCGGTTCAACGCCCGGGATTACTCACAGCCTATCCGGTACTATGGGTGTAAGCAGTTGGGGCACAAGCGACCCGAGTGCCCATTAAACCATTCCAGCCAAGCCCAGTCGTGGAGAAGACCAGCCGGCGGAAATCAGCAGCCACCCCAACCTTCCGCTCACTGTCTTGAGCAGGAGGAATTTTGGGGTATACTACATGAGGCGAATCCAGTACAAGCAGCGCAGCAGGATAACCGTCAACAGCACAGGCAGACCGTTAAACTGAATGGCAAAGCAGTAACTGGTCTGAGAGACACCGGAGCCACTATGACTTTGCTCCAAAAGAACCTTGTTTCAGAACACCAACACACTGGAAATACTGTGGCAGTGAGGGTGGCGGGAGGTGCAGTGTTCCGTTTACCGGTTGCCCGGGTTCACTTGGATTGGGGGGTGGGCTCTGGACACGTGAATGTGGGGGTCATGAAAGACTTACCTACTGATGTTTTGCTTGGGAATGACTTGGCCCCTTTGGTGTCCGCTTATGCTCCAGTGGGACCTGCTGATATCAACCCAGTGACTACCCGTGCCCAGACCCGTTCTGCTGGAACCAGCCCACCTGCTGCTGAGACCCAGGTAAGACCCGATTCCCCGACTGGTACCCTAGAACAGACCTTTGTTAGCTGGGATTCCCCAGAGGAGTTTGGGAGGGAAACTCAGACAGATTCGACGCTCCAGAAGTATAGGGACAGAGCGGATACTGGAGAGGAAGGAGTAGATGGGGAACGGTATGAGTGGGTGGGGGACAGGTTGTATAGGATCCCCAAGTTTTCCCCGAAAAGTGTTGCCCCTCCGCCGAATCGACAGCTGGTGGTGCCCGCAAAATACCGGCAGGAGATTCTGCGGATAGGGCATGATGTTCCATTAGCTGGACATCTAGGTTCCCGCCGCACAGCCTATAGGATCATGCAGAACTTCTTTTGGCCAAACTTTAATCAGGCTGTTCGGACATATTGTAGTACGTGTGACACATGTCAACAGGTAGGAAAGCGGGGGGACCACCCAAGAGCCAGGCTTATGTCAATGCCTATCATTGGGGAGCCCTTTGCCCGTATAGCCGTTGACATTGTGGGTCCACTGGCCAGGGCTAGTCCATCCGGTAAGAAATATATTCTCACCGTGGTGGATTATGCCACCCGCTATCCAGAGGCAGTAGCGCTGTCTAATATAGAGGCAGAGACAGTTGCTGATGAGTCGGGTTCCCTAAAGAGATTCTCTCTGACCAGGGAACCCAATTTACCGCTGTGCTCACCCAACAACTGTGGAAGGTGTGAGGCATTAAACCGCTGCTTAGCTCACCTTACCATCCACAGACTAACGGTCTCTGCGAGCGATTTAACGGTACCCTCAAACAGATGCTGAGGACCTTTTCTGACACTTGCAGAGATTGGGAGCGATTCCTGCCTCATCTGTTGTTTTCCTACAGGGAGGTGCCCCAGGAATCTACTGGGTTCTCCCCTTTGAGTTGCTATATGGGAGAAGGGTCCGCGGACCCCTGGATCTCATTAGAGGCCACTGGGAGGGGGAGACAGAGCAGGAAGGGACCCCCATACTACCGTATGTTCTGGAACTCCGGGACCGCATGGAGAAACTGTCTCTAATGGTAAGGGAGAATCTCCAGGTGGCTCAGTGGAGACAGAAGAGATGGTACGATCGCGGTGCCCGACAGCGAGTCTTCCAGGTTGGGCAGAAAGTGTTAGTACTCAAACCTGTGAAGGCAAACAAGATGCAGGCATCTTGGCAGGGCCCGTATAAGGTGTTAGCGCACATATGTGATACTACCTACCTTATAGCCAGCTGTTCGGATGAAGGGATCCAGCGATCCTTCCATGTGAACATGCTAAAGGAGTATCAGGAGAGACCAGAGAATGTCGCTGCAGTATGTGCACCTGCTGCAGATGATACAGAAAGTTTACCCTTACCAGATTTGTTAGAGAGGGACCCCCAGCCGAATCTAACTAGCCTGGTACAGCTAGGGGACAGATTGAGCTCCACCGAGAAGGACCAGGCAAGACAGCTTCTGTGGGAAAAGCAGGCGACATTCTCCCAATAGCCTGGCTACACTACCCTAGCTGTACACAAGGTAGAAACCCCTGGACAGAACCCTCTGCGACAACCCCCTTACCGTATCCCTGAAGCAGTCCGGGAAGGAATGCGGAAGGAGATACAGGAGATGACCCAGCTGGGGGTCATCGAACACTCCGATAGCCCTTGGGCTTCGCCTGTAGTCCTGGTGCCCAAGAAGGATGGGACCACCCGGTTCTGTGTAGACTACAGGCACCTCAATGAGCGGACCACCACTGACGCCTACCCGATGCCCCGGGTAGACGAATTGTTAGATCACATTGCCAGGGGACGCTATCTGACCACCATGCATTCGTATGGACTTTTACCCAGACAGCCGTCCCATGGAGTCATTCGTATACCGAAGGACTGGTGAAAGACTTTGACTCCATGGCGTTTCGACTAGATACATCGGATCTGAGCGCTATTCGGTGAAAATATGAACTCAGATCCAGGCTGTCTGGGGATACGTTACACGAACTATATTCATTCGGTATTTCTTCAGTTATGTATTTTAATGTATTTTTGCTACTGTAATTTAAAATGGCGATTGTCTCTACCTTGGGAGATAATTAGGTTTCTTCCTAATTATCTCCGGGGTAGAGAAGACAGATTTATGGGTAAGATGGGGAGGGCTTATATTGAAGCCACTGCGATTGGCTACTGTATAATATATTTTACAGTCTTCCACAAGGTCCCCTCGGGGAGTGTCCACCTTCTGGAGACCTGCATAAATACCGGGCAGGTAGCCCCCATTAAACAGAACCTGATTTGACCCTCAAGACGGAGCTTGGTCTCGTTTGTGGGGGAATTATTACTGGGACAGCGCTTTCGTTATTTTTAGCTGTGGAAGGCGTTCGACTGTTTTGCTGATCGGGAGTTGCCGTGTTCGTGGACTTCGTTCAGGAGTTTGACGGTCGGCTGGATATAAACTGCATTTCTGGAGAAGGGGATTATTTACTAAACGGCGGCTTCATCTACCTGGCGGTGAGTGTCTTAACACTTTACACATTGTACCTAACATTTGCATTCACTAATTACCAACAGCATTCACACTTTGCCCAGACCGTTCACATAAATGACTATATGCTCACTCCTGTTGAGAAATTGTTCATTATATACATGGAAAGGTCAGATCACCTAAATGGGTTATAAGAAATTGATAGCCCATTCTTTCATTTAAAAATCCTACATACTTCTCTATAAAGAAAAAAAAAAAAACACAGCTCATATTTGTTAAAAAAAAAAATAATATTGTAGTGCTCCACTAGTACTTAAAATACTACATAGAACTTCCCAAGTGACAGTGTAATATGTGTTTTCTACCAAGATTTTCGGTCCAATCGACATTTTTTTGGTGTTATTACAAAAATGGCACAAAAGTGTAGCAATAAAGCTAGGGTACCTTTTTCAATGTCTTAAATCAATAATTGATATTTTGTGCTTGATTAACAAAGATGAATTACCAAATTTAGAACCAGGATGACAAATGGAAAGTTCCTAGAAATAGAGTAATGTACTTAACTGATTTAAATATTATTTTGAATACTCTACTTTTAGAATGTTGCCCCACATTCTCACTATTTTTCTCACAGTGACACTTTTATACAGCTCCCTCAAGATTTTCTGTCAGTACTAATAGAAAAAATATGCATAACATATCAAAGTTCGAGGACTTATTTTAGCTTGGCTGTTGAGTATTTTTTACTGCCACTCAAATTCCCAGAAGCTGTTTGGATTTCACATTTTTTGTTTACTATTTTTTGGCCCTATGGTAACATGTCATTATCCACTAAACATGCATTCCCAACAATTGCATTTGATCTCTAAATGATCCTGTATAAAAATATAAGGAAACCGCAAATAATCTAATCTATTACTCTATTAATTTCTCTAATAGGTTGATGTGCAACTATAGTACTGACTCCTTAGATTTATATCTGCTTCAGTAATCATACCCCATTTCCTTAGATTTATATCTGCTTCAGTAATCATACCCCATTTCCACATTTCCTAGGTTTTTAAATATCATTTATGTCCTAGAAGTTAAGTTGTCCTCCATCACAATTATGCTGGGCTTCTATGCTTCGTGCTCTGGTGAAATTACTAAAAGATGATAAATGTTACATAAACTTATATAAACTTATAGAGGGACTGTCCATTAACAGTTTCTCATTTCTTCACCCTAGTAAATTTAATTTCAGCATTTACTGGGTTGAATAATGCAATGCAATAGGATTAGGAATTGAAGTTCTTTGAATTGACTGTTTACTATCTGCACCCCTATGTGTTATCTCTTGCTGGCAGGCAGGACTGGTGCAAGGCATTTTTGGTTACACAGGTTGAAATGCATTTTATGACACATCTTCATCTGTGTGACTCTTAACCCCCTTTTTGAGTTTTGAATCTCCTCTTTTGAATGTCTTTAGTATATCTTATCCCCCTTTTGTCTCTTACATCCCTTTAATGAATCTTATCCCCCATTTTTCCCTATGTGTGTCTTACAAATCCCTTGTGTGTATCCTACTCCCCCCGTTGTGTGTTTCTTTTACTTCCATCAATTCCCTTTGTGTACCTTTTACTTCCCTCAGCCCCTCGTACTGCTTCCTAGCCCATTTGTATGTCTTTTACTCCTTCCAGTCCCCAGACCCTGATATTCTGTGTATCTTTCTACCCCCAGCCCTCTGTTTGTATCTCTCCTTCCAGTCAGTCATGCTGTGTGTCTCTCCCTAAGCCCCTCTGTATGTCTGCTTGCCCTGCATCCCCTCTGTTTCTCTTCCCTCAGACCCTATGTGTGTCTTCTCCCCCTAGCCCATCTGTTTGTCTCTCTCCAGCAGCCCTTCTGTTTCACTCTATCCCTTAGCCCCTCTGTGTGTCTGTTTACCCCAACACTCTTGTGTGTCTCTCCCCCCAGCCCCACTGTTTGTATTTTTCTCTCCATCTACTCTGTTTATTTTCCACAAACACCTCTATGTGTGTCTCTCTCTCAACCCAGCCTGTGTGTCACTTTCTTCCTGTCTCAATCACTCCATGTGGTTCTTTCTGCCATTTTCCAGCCAATCTATGTGTCTCCATCCAGCCACTTTTGTGTGTCTCTTCCAGTCCCTCCATCCCTTAGTGTTCTAGTGATCTTTTCCACCCACCCACATCCCTTAGTGGTCCGCTGCCCTCTCTACTTCTTGCATCCTTACTTCTCATTGTAGTGTGACCATGCAGACTGCAGTAACGGTATCCTCTACCCGGTCTGACAGAAAACTGCTTTTGGTCTACGTGAGCAGCTTCCTGTCAGGCCAGGTAAAGGATAAAGCAGCCATGCTACATGAAGTCACTGGCAGTCGGGGAGCACTTTCTTACTGACAGTCATCCCAAAAATGGTGGCTGCATGAGCTGCCTAATGGTTGCTTTGACCTGCTGGCAGGCAGTGTAGACGTTAACTGAATGTTCTGGGAAGAGAGTGAGTGGGTTACCAGTTCCCACTTTTCCCCTTTGTTTCCAACTTTCTGGCTGATTTATATTTCAGTTAAATATCAAATACTTTACTGTGCTCTGTGGGTGCAAATAAAGTATAAAAATGTAATCTAAATAAAGAAAAGTCAGGTATGGGATTGCCTTTAAAGTCTCTCAACATCTGTAGCAGACATATTGCATAACTTACGTAAGACATTTTTTCAAGACATATTATTCACAAACTCATTTTTTTTTTTAAAGGTTAATATTTCATTCAAACAATAAAAAAAGGTTTTAGCACATCCTTTTCAGCACATCATATTTTTATTAAACTTGACAAAGACCAACAAGCTATGCTCGAAATGTTGCTGCTTTTTACACCGAAGACAATTTAATAAAAGGACACAGCAGAAAAGGATGTGGTAGAACATTTTGTATTGTTTGTATGTAGATCATTTTGAGGCAGAACTGGGTTACAGTGCACCCTGGGTATAGGTGCTGTTCCCCCTTGTAACGTATTTTGATATTTCATCCAAAGCCTTTTTTCTTTAATTCTTTTTTTGTGTGTTTTATTTTAGATATTTCAAATGTGTGGTACTTAGCATTATTCTTTTATTGCGTGTGATGGGAATTGGGCAGACATTTCCAGTCAACATTGCTCCTTGCAGTATTGCTGTATTGTCTCAGATATGTTTTATTGCTTTTTTTCTGCAATAGTTTGAACATGTACAATAATATTTTAGTCACACTGATGATTAAAATATTCCTGTACAAAGGAAGATTTTGTAATTGATGCACACATGATTATTGTTTACACGTTGAACATTTGATTAACAACCATTACAAAAAATGCATATAAAAACAATTGCAAATGTTTATTCATGTGTGTGAGTTCAGCCAAACTGTCATCTGAAAAAAAAGGTTATTCCATCTGTATTCTAGAGACTATTCATATTATTTTCAGGATTATTTTTTAAACTCCCATTTACGGAATTAGAAGTATTGTGTATCTAGAAATGAATCTTGATTGGTCAAGAGTCTTAAGTCAAGCTGTTCTTGTTATAGGTCAAATTATATTATTTCTATATTGGACAGTTATTAGCAATAATATTAATATTGCAGTTTTACCAAATCTGTAAAACTGGCACTTACAGGACACATGTAATGTGAGACAATTAAAGAGATGTTCTTCAATAGACAGCCACTTATGGTGACAAGAAAGTGTTTGCAAATTTATGAAAAATGTACAAAGTAGGAAATAAATATCTGGATTCACAATCTTGGATACTTTTTTCTTAAATTTGCAAAGCTCCTCTCAGGTCAATGCAATCACAGTTCCATGAGTATACCACATTGTGTATCCTAATTAATAACTTTGTAAAGGAAGGTCATATTTTTTGTAACAGTAGATTTGAATTTAGTTTAGTGAACATTTGCCATCCTGCTTTTCAAGTCATCGGCATAAAAGATGGAATTACCAGCTGGTCATGTCTTTGAATATCACTTACCCCCTGAAGGGAGCAATTTTGAGTTTATTGTTTAGTTAAAACAAAGACATATAGAGGAAGTGTTAATGAAGGTGTTTTAATAAAAAAGAGCAAAACATAAACTCAATGACATCAATGAGTAAATGCTATTAGCAAAAAAATCAGCCAGATGGAGTCTGAATTTTAAAGTTGCAATGCAGTAGATTAGACTTGAACAGATGGAAATAAGGGAACGGAAAATGCCAGAGTGAGCATAATGACTGTTGGGATTGGTAAAGTGCATTTTTTTCATTTAAATATAAAAGTTTGTTTGTCAGTAGATATATCAACTGAACACCTTTTGATAACATTTATTCAGTATTTGTTATAGATTGAGTATATATAAGATTTTTTGGGTGGACTGAGATTTCTCGAGAGGGCATTCCATAAGGAGGGGGCAGACTAGAGAAGTCTTGTGGGGAGATTTTAAAATGCTGTGTGAAAAAAGTTATAATAACAGGCTGTTGGCAGAGGAAAAAAGCTTGGCTGGAGCATATATACTGCTGAGGGAGGTGATATAAGCAGGGCCATGGTTATGAAGAGCTTTGTATAAAAGAAAGCACAATGTGGTTCAATAAGGTTTGAAAGAGCGTATATACAGAAACCTAATTGTATCTCACTCACAAGTGTAGAGCCAATGGGACAGGCTCAAGTCAAGCTGGCAGATGTGTTCTAGGGTTACACTGACCCTCTTCTGTCTTTAGTCGAATACACTCAACCGAGGAAAACAAAACAGATGGAAGCAACAGCTTCTAATGAAGTATGTAAAAATGTCAAATTGACTTGGTGCAAAAACATATGAATGAACTGCTTACCTTTTTATGAGCCTTAAAACTTGGCTCCAAGTGTAATAGCCTTCGTGTCACTTCAGCGGGACACTGCCCTCTCCTTGGATGGGAAGTAGATTCTGAAGATAGCCCCAGAAAGTGTAATCCAAAATATGGTAAATTTTATTCATAGAATAAATCTATGAAAACAATAAAAACAGTATACCAACCAAGTCCAAGGTGTTAAATCTTCCTGAGACGCGTCCTCGATGAATCTACTTCCTACGTCTGGATGCTCTTAAATCATCATGATGCGATTCTGTTGGTCCATCCCCACTCCTACCAGCCAATCATGATCGTCGCGTTCTGAGAGAGTCAGCTACTCCAGCCAATCTCTCTGAGTTGGACGATATGACGCGGCATAGTCCCAACTGCGTCACTCTTCTGTCTCTGCAAATCCGCCATCTTCTTTAAGGATGTTCATCCAGGCAAGCCCATCAGTTTAAGAGTGGGTATATATTACACAAGATCCAGCGCACTCACTTATCCACTAAACAACAACTTCAATGCTGAAAGATTTTATTTGTTTTTTTAAAAACACCTAATCTAGGCAAAAATAATGGGGGTTTAGTTACATTAAATGATCATACATTGCATAAGCCTGCCACAACGTCAATGTACCTCATCTTTGGCAGGTCCTACACTAACAGCCTAATGTCTGCTCTTAGGAGATTAACCCACTTACTTGGGGAAGAAATTCCATCTGGGGCTCTCTGCAGTACAAGGCTAAATAGGGCCCTGGGATGAGGCACCTGTGACAGGGAGGGGTGCAAAACCAAGGACTCCCAAATATATATATATATATATATATTAAAAAAAAAAACAAGGGGGGTTGGCTGCACTCACCTGAACATGCATAAATGGGGTTGCTGCTGGGGGCCAAAATATACAATACACAAGATCCAGCGCACTCACCTATCCACTAAACAGCAACTTCAATGTTGAAAGATTTTATTTGTTTTTTTTAAAATACCTGATCTAGGCAAAAATAATGGGGGTTAAGTTACATTATATGATCATACATTGCATAAGCCTGCCACAACGTCAATGTACCCCATCTTTGGGTTAATCTCATAAGAGCAGACATTATGCTGTTAGTGTAGGACCTGCCAAAGGAACTGCCACAGTCTACACATCCCCGGGTAGTCTGGATCTGACTGCCCAAGTTGTCCAAATAGCACTCAGATCCATGCAGTGTAGGGGAAACGCCACAGTGTGGAAGTTCTGACCGGCCACACACATGGTCCTATGCCCACACAGTTACATGAATTTAGGGGTAACGGCCGGTCCCTTTCGGGACATCCATGCGAAATAAATATCGAACGCACACTCTTGCTTATAGGTAGCATTTGTTCGTATGGTTTATACGAATAAACTTACCGAATGGCGCTCTCCTGACATGGATGGGGAAGAAGCAGGCATTTGTCAAAGTTCAGCGGTGTTCACGATTAAACTTGTCAGATTTTAGTTCCATGCGATCAACGCCTAAACATCGCTGCCTGCATTCTTGTGAACAAGATAGCTGCCAATACAGTTCCTACTCATTCATGCACATGAACAGTAGCCACCTAGCCTCACAATTACAACCAACACTGATTGAAGTGTCAGGAGAGGTTAACAAGGGTCAATAAGATCAGAGGTGGTCCACAGTTCGTGGGTTGGTTCAGTTCCCGAACAGTCCAAGGGAATCCCACAAACCAAGTCTTTTATAAGCCTTTCAGCATGGCCCATAGTCCTGAGGCAGGAGCCTGGCATGCAGGCTCCTCCAGGAGCCCATGACGAGGTCATGTTGGCCAAAGAGAGCTTGGGTGGAAAGAAGGATTGCCTATAGAAAAGTGGGAGAAGGGTGCAAACTATGGGATGCGTTAGGGGATTAAATATTAAAATGGTTTAATGAAATGAAGGAAATAAAGAAAAAAGTGGAGAATAGTTTAGAAGAGGGGTAAAGGGGTAGATAGGGAATGGGTAGATAGAATGTGGGTAGAGGCAGTGATTAGAGCTAAGTCTAATAACAGCTGTACAGCACAGGAGCAAGGTCATCTGTTGGAAGGTGTGTCCATTAAAGTAGGGTAGCAGTTCAGTCCCAAGTCTTGTTAATAGTGTATCAGCTGTGTGAAGAGAGAGGGGTTAAACACAAATTAAAGGAAAAAGGTCATAGAGTTGGGCAGGAATAATGTTCCAGAAGGCAATGACATGGAACAGGCCTGGATATTGTTCTGTTGAATTGGTAAAAATAGGCAAAAACAATAGTATACACTTTAAATGGTTATAACAATGAAATAAAGTATAAGTGCACTATTGTAAGTATATAGGCCAGCAGAAAGAGAAATTACATTCAGTCTAATTTTGTGCTGTGAGTGTTGCTTTGTTTTGCTTAGCAGCAGGCAGGCAGACTTGGTTGATGTTATTGAATGCAAGGGATAATTTTGACTGATGTAGAGGCGATTTAGATTAAGCCCCTGTGAAGGAATAGCCCCATCACTTGTTTTGGCTTTTTTTTCGTGGGATTTATATTCATTTTATTTTGTTTGTTTCCACCTTGTTCGGTTCCCGAACCAGGACCACCCCAGAACCTCATTAGAACTCGTAATGTTAAGTATCCTGTACAAAAACTGCAAAGGAAATAATTAATAGAATGCTCCACTAGGTGGCCACCATTTTATGCAACTCAACACATGTGGTTGAGACAATGGATGGCGGCCATCATGTCTTCTGAATGCAGGCAGCGGGACTTGGTCATCAAATGCTTGGAACTTATTTCGGCCAGGCATTCCCACGAATGCTGGTGAAGATAGACCTGCTGCCCGTTCACATTCCCGACTATCTACATGAACGGCGTCCGGGAGTTATAAACTACTGACAAAGGAGAGTATTCTACAATTAAAAGATTTTGGATAACTTATGTGGTTTTCGAACAAAATCCAGCGAACGGAAACCGGCCATTGCCACAATTTCAATGAAACTATTTTGGGCTTCAACCTCGTGGCAGGCTGGTCAAAACATCCCCGCGATGGCAATTAAAAACTACCAAATGGATCTGAGTGCTTTTTGGATATGATGGTCACTCAGATCAAGGCTAACTGGAGATGTGACTTTTGTAAAAATTGTTATTTGTTTCTGTACCTGGAGATAATTGAGTTTATACAGTTCCTGACTCAATTATCTCTCAGGCACGAATGAGGAGTTTACTGACTGTATAAATATGATGCCTGTACTTGCATTAAACAATTCTACTCCCAGCATTAAGCCTTAGCTCATGTGTGGGGTGATATGCGATACTGGCGATATTTTATTTAGGATTATTGGAGGGGCTTTATTGGATTATTGGAAATTGGGCACCATGTGTGCATGTGCAGAAATTGCTCTGCTCCGATAAACAGCATCTCCTCACAAAGATGCATTGACTCAATGCATCTCTGTGGTGTGGAGAAATTTTTTTAATAAACCAGGTAAAACACCTCTTTTCTGCTGTTCAACTAAATTGCACAACTGTAACTAGAAAAGCTACAATTTCTGGGGAAATTGTGTGAAGTGTTCTTGCCTCCACCAGTAATCTACAACTGGAGTGGGCGGAGTAACTGGATGGAGTGGCTTGAGTAACTGTGGAAAGGTTGGACTGGGCAGAGTAACTGTGTGGAGTGTTTGGAGTGAGTAAAGATAGTAAACATTACACTAACCAATTGATTGATCAAATTTAAAAAGTGCACAAGGCAAGCTTGATAGAGTGAGAAATGCATTTCAACTTTTATTTATTTATATAGCACATTTAATTGCAATGTTACTGCCCAAAGTGCTTCACAGTTACATTAAAACATACATTTAGAAAAACATTAGCAGGTGTACAAAATGCCCTGTCTATGCCATCTTCAAATGGTCATATTTTAAAAACTATAAATCCTACAGCGAAGAGCTTTATATTGTGAGAATCACAAGACCCAGACCTACATTGTGATGCATAGTATGTCTCTGAAGTATTAAACATGAAGGCTGAACGTTTTGATATAAGATTTGTGTAGGTTGGCCTGAAAATAAGGGAGTGGTGGCAGTTTAGAAATCATGTCCTGATTTTTCAGCTTTTGACAGCTCCCACTTTAGCTTTCCTATGGGACACATTTCGCCACAAGAACGACAATATTCCATGAACCATTCGGCGAAAAGTTCCACAAAGTAATAGCAATCCGATCAGGAACAATCTGCACGTTTTGGTAAATTTTTGTCTATGTAGTGTAAAAACTGTGGGAGGAGTTAGGGTGATAAATTTGGCTATAATAAGAATAATATATTTGTGAGATAACATTAAGTGGTCTTGCTATGCAAGAACACTTAATTATAATCTTTGTCATCACTGTGTTCTCCAGTAATACAACTGAATAACACCCACCTCGTAATCACCCACCTCAGTCCACTCATAGTTTTAATGAAGAAAGAATATTCCACAATCTCATGAGGAATTTCACCACTTCATGTTCATTCAAAGTCCTAAATTTTTGAATGACTGCCACTATAGGTGGCTTTAGGCAGCGATGTAAACACTGCCTTTTCTGAGAAAAAAAAATGCATTATTTTCTCTTCAAAGATTGTAGGGACAGTCTCTTTGCCCCAGAACCACTACATGAAATTACAATGGGTATGGTGCAGAGTGTCCCATAATTGTGCACAGGGTATAGGCAATATGTGGGCAAGATGAAAACATAGGGCAGATTTTACATGTACACAGTGTACATAATACACACCAGGCACTAGCACACTACATATGATTAAAGTATCAAAATAGGAGAACATATTTTACCCATCCCTGTCCAAAATAGGTTCCACCCCTTCAATATAACACAGAGAAAAGCAAGGTAAAAAAGGGTAAAATAAATACATTTAGAAAGGGGGTCCCTGAGTGGAACTCTGGGAATACAGAGATAGATCCCTATCTAGAGGCACTCTAGGGGGAAAGGGGATCTGCACAGTAACCAAAGACAGGGGAGAACAGAAGGAGAGGAGTATATTCCAGGAGGGGAAAATGGATAAACACAGCTGTGGATAAACCTGCTACCGAGGTAGACTCCACACTAAACCCTATGAAAAAGACTCCTAAGCCAAACTCCAACCCCCCTAAAGTGCAGGTGGATAGAGGTAAACCCTAGAGGCAATCCCTCAAGAAGAAAACAACCCTCCCAGAGGTAGGTAAAATATATGAGTAACCACTTGTTATTTTATCATCTCACCTCTGGTTCTTATACTTTAAGCACTATTGCTGTCTCTTTTATTTTTGTTTTTATATGGTTCCTATATCAAGAAAGACTGCATAGACCTCACATATCCCATAAGTGCGCTATCAACACTAGAGCTAAGTAGATAGCTCTTTCAAACGTGAGTAGGACCATATTTATTTTCTATACTGTATTTAGCCCTTATTTGGGACATACTGCACCATTAGTTGTCATTTATATCTATTTCATACAAACTTCAAGGATCTATTTGTACCACACTGAGGAATACACCTACTATCAAGATTGTACCATCCTCCAAAGACAGGTTTCCTATTTGGATTTATCTACCTCATAGACTTTTTATTCTGGACTTTTTTACTATTGTGTATATACATTGTCTACTTTTCCAGCTTGTCATATGTGATATCAGTTTACTATTTTTATATTCTAGTGGTGCTACCTTTCTCCTATTTGTTTCCTACTATTCATGTCATATGGCCTGCGAGGGAGCCCTATTCTTAGGTGAGCTGCCACTCTTTAATTTATTTTATTGTGTGTTGTTTAGCTAAAGAGCGCTGATCCTTTTTTCTGTATCTCATTTCCTTCAACTACACAGGTAGACCTGAGGACTAAGAACCTGATCTGCTATGCAGGTGTTGAAGATTTTAATTTCCCCAGACTGCAAACGTATATAGCATAGCTCCGATATGTCCCTTTGGTAATTTTCAAGGTTGTTATTGATTAGAAATATCAAAAAACATCCTTGATGGCAAATAGAACAACTGTAAACAGCAGTATTACAAGAAATTAGGAAATAGGATCCACTTTTGAAGCATCTGCAGTCAGCAGGTTCTTCAATGATGTGGTATTTGGAAAATGTCACAAGAAAGAAATGATGATAAATTACCATTAGGTGGAAATAATATTACAATTCGAATTCTTAAAAAAAAGGTTTCACAATGATCATTTAAAAAATAACATTAACATTTTCAAGATCATAAGCAAGTGAAGATCAAAATCACTGTTGCTTATTTTAATAGGTCAGATCATATAGCCAAACCAGTGACAATGATTGCAGAATGCACTTCAGCATTATTGTATACCTGCCCTCATATTTTGTTTATGCTTCACAATCATGTGCAAATATTAGCTAACCTGGAGAAAAAAAATTATTTAATTCTAAAAATATAGCAATAATAGCTGTATAGTGCATGTTAGTGTCACTACTTTAAAAAAAAAAAAAAAATATGTCATTACTTTTTTTTATTTTGACAATATGAATTTACAGTTTCCCTTTCCACTAACCATGCATGTACTAAGCTAAGTTATTGCAAAACGATCTGATGTTTTTGTTTTTTTTAAAATGTGCTGTAATGTTTGCACCAATCATTTGGTAATCCTAAGTAACTGCCACGTGATATCTTTGGATTGCATTGGAATTTCCATGACGATTTATTATTTTTAAATAAACTTTTAAAAAGAGTTAAGAGGGAGGCGTGACTTAGCAGGGGAGCTGAATGGGCACAGACTCATGAGCTCTGTAATTTTAGCCTCTAATGGGGTCCAATAAGCTCAGCTACCCAAAGAATACTTACCCATCTACAGCAGGAATAAAACACCAATGTCTCAGAGATCCAAAAAGTCAACAAGGCAGAGAGGGCTTAGTTCTTTCTCTACGAAATGACTTCCACTAAGACGTGCGGCCTGGTGGAAGAGGCCCAAGATGTTACCATGTGCCATGGTGCCATACACAAAAGAGTATAATCACACACTGGATTATTACACAAGAACAGGTCACATGGAGCACAAATCTTGTGCATAGATACTCACAAAGAAAAAATTAGCAGACCTGGAGTACAGATTGCATCATAATAATCTTTACTTCAGGAGGGATCCAGAGTCTGTGGTAAATGCAGATCTTGAGACCTTCTTGGCAGCCATGATTAGGGAACTAATGCCAGAGGTCCGTCTGGATCAACTACTGATAGACAGAGTGCACTGGTTACAAAGGCTCAAACATCTTCCTACTGGCATACTTACCTGACAAGTTAAAAAATATTTCCATCTATGCTGGCCTATCAGCACGACTCTTCAGTTCAGAAGGTACCTGGCAGAGATACTCTATGAGTCCATTATGTGTTATTCAGATGTGGATACACAGAATAAGTATACACAGAAACAGCCCCATTCACTCCATCACCTCATTGAAAGCAGGCCAATAGCGAATAAAACCCCAAATTGTTATGTAAGTTTCAACGTATGTCCCCAGAGTGGTTTAAGGTCAAATGAATGGATTGTGTGTCATGGTGTTGTAAAAATGCTTAATTAATAGTACACAATTGTCTTTTCCCTTTAACTATTAACCAGTTAACTTTCATTCTACTCAGGTTAAGTTAATCATTGCTACTTATGTTATTTAGTGATATACAGATAGGCTGTCCATCTTTCCAAGCTTATCTATTGATTCCTCTTTTTCTAACCCCACCTTAGAGAGATACGGCAACCCCAGATGATTGTTTCAACCATCTGGATTGCCCTTTAAACTTAAGGAGAGAAAAACAAGTAGCAAGAAAGGTTAGAATGGACAACAGCTCAATTAGCCTGTCCTTCGGTGATTCCAGAGGGATATTGGCAATATCACACTGATAATACCTTACAAGGTTGAAACGATCATCTGGGGTTGCTGTATCTCTCGTGCAGAGGGAACTTGCTGGCATTTTGGATATGGACTGCCTGTACAGGTGGGACCAGTCTGATATGCTTCAGATATGTTCTCTCTGTAATGGCACAAGATGAGCTTAAACCAGCTTGAGATCTGAGCGGGGACCCACCAAAGGACAGGCTAATTGAGCTGTTGTCCGTTCTCACCTCTCTTGCTACTTGATTTTCTGTAGTTATATTTAATGTCAAAGGGTTGAACACCCCTGAGAAAAGAAGAGTGCTTCAGCAGGATCTCAAGTGCCAGCAGGTAGATATAAACTGCATACAAGAAACCCCCTTTAGGGGTCCTCAAAGGTGAAGAAAACACCAATTAATGTCAATGTCTGGGGGTATAGTCAAATTGTTGGATTTATATGGACTTTCAGACAGTTGGTGAATACTTCACCCCATAGAGGATTATACCTTCTACCCCCATATCCATGACACTTGTACTAGAACTGATACTGTTTTCCTTGATGTGACTGCCCTAGCCCAACATAGAGTTGCATAAGTATGACGCTGTAGTCTGATCATGGTCAGTGACGCTGGATCTCTGAGACTCGAAGATGAGGCATTTGGAGATTAAATTATACACTTTTTCCAGACTCCAATTCATTGAATCTATCCACACCACTTAAAATTGAATATTTTTCAAATAATGAGATGTGTAACATGAATGAAGAGATCTTGTGGTCAGCACATAAGGTGTTGGTCCATTCCACTGTCCTTTCTTGCCTTGACTAGTGTCATCCACTTCTCAGTGGTCTAACGTGCTCCCAACTAGCGCCATTACAGTCATAATGAATGCGGCAGCGAGGCTCATCTTCCTGTCCGCACGCACCTCCCATGCCTCATCCTTCTGTCAGTCCCTACATAGGCTTCCTATAAAATATAGAGCTCAATTTAAAATTCTGGTTCTTGCTTTCAAATCTCTACATAATGCTGCTCTCACCTATCTATCCTCCCTTATACACAAGTATGTCCCGTCTAGGCCCTTACGATTTGCTGAAGACTTACGTCTATCTTCTGTCCATACTCCCACCTCTGATGCTCGCCTTCAAGATTTCTCGAGGGCTGCACCGTTCCTGTGGAACTCGCTTCCCTCCTCAGTTAGATGCTCACCCAGTCTCCACTCCTTCAAAAAATCGTTAAAAACCCACTTCTTCATAAAAGCGTATCCATTAAACTGTTAATAGCTCCTGACTGATTCCTCTTCTGCAACTGTCACTAGTCTAATACTATCCTTACCTTTTTGTGTCATTTTACCCCACTCCCTCTAGCATGTAAGCTCATTGAGCAGGGCCCTCAACCCCTCTGTTCCTGTATGTCCAACTTGTCTGGTTACAACTACATGTCTGTTCGTCCACCCATTGTAAAGCTCTGCGGAATTTGACGGCGCTGTATAAATATCATAATAATACAGGGAGTGCAGAATTATTAGGCAAATGAGTATTTTGACCACATCATCCGCTTTATGCATGTTGTCTTACTCCAAGCTGTATAGGCTCGAA
The DNA here is from genome assembly GCA_933207985.1 of Pelobates cultripes. Taxonomy (NCBI): domain Eukaryota; kingdom Metazoa; phylum Chordata; class Amphibia; order Anura; family Pelobatidae; genus Pelobates; species Pelobates cultripes. The sequence continues at coordinate 98,582,042 of OW240913.1, forward strand.
AGCCTACTACCAATTAAGCATATTAGGTGGTGTGCATCTCTGTAATGAGAAGGGGTGTGGTCTAATGACATCAACACCCTATATCAGGTGTGCATATTTATTAGGCAACTTCCTTTCCTTTGGCAAAATGGGTCAAAGAAGGACTTGACAGGCTCAGAAAAGTCAAAAATAGTGAGATATCTTGCAGAGGGATGCAGCACTCTTAAAATTGCAAAGCTTCTGAAGCGTGATCATCGAACAATCAAGCGTTTCATTCAAAATAGTCAACAGGGTCGCAAGAAGCGTGTGGAAAAACCAAGGCGCAAAATAACTGCCCATGAACTGAGAAAAGTCAAGCGTGCAGCTGCCACGATGCCACTTGCCACCAGTTTGGCCATATTTCAGAGCTGCAACATCACTGGAGTGCCCAAAAGCACAAGGTGTGCAATACTCAGAGACATGGCCAAGGTAAGAAAGGCTGAAAGACGACCACCACTGAACAAGACACACAAGCTGAAACGTCAAGACTGGGCCAAGAAATATCTCAAGACTGATTTTTCTAAGGTTTTATGGACTGATGAAATGAGAGTGAGTCTTGATGGGCCAGATGGATGGGCCCGTGGCTGGATTGGTAAAGGGCAGAGAGCTCCAGTCCGACTCAGGCGCCAGCAAGGTGGAGGTGGAGTACTGGTTTGGGCTGGTATCATCAAAGATGAGCTTGTGGGGCCTTTTCGGGTTCAGGATGGAGTCAAGCTCAACTCCCAGTCCTACTGCCAGTTCCTGGAAGACACCTTCTTCAAGCAGTGGTACAGGAAGAAGTCTGCATCCTTCAAGAAAAACATGATTTTCATGCAGGACAATGCTCCATCACACGCGTCCAAGTACTCCACAGCGTGGCTGGCAAGAAAGGGTATAAAAGAAGAAAATCTAGTGACATGGCCTCTTTGTTCACCTGATCTGAACCCCATTGAGAACCTGTGGTCCATCATCAAATGTGAGATTTACAAGGAGGGAAAACAGTACACCTCTCTGAACAGTGTCTGGGAGGCTGTGGTTGCTGCTGCATGCAATGTTGATGGTGAACAGATCAAAACACTGACAGAATCCATGGATGGCAGGCTTTTGAGTGTCCTTGCAAAGAAAGGTGGCTATATTGGTCACTGATTTGTTTTTGTTTTGTTTTTGAATGTCAGAAATGTATATTTGTGAATGTTGAGATGTTATATTGGTTTCACTGGTAATAATAAATAATTGAAATGGGTATATATTTGTTTTTTGTTAATTTTCCTAATAATTATGCACAGTAATAGTCACCTGCACACACAGATATGCCCCTAACATAGCTATAACTAAAAACAAACTAAAAACTACTTCCAAAAATATTCAGCTTTGATATTAATGAGTTTTTTGGGTTCATTGAGAACATGGTTGTTGTTCAATAATAAAATTAATCCTCAAAAATACAACTTGCCTAATAATTCTGCACTCCCTGTAATAATAATAATAATAATTTGTTTGAGGTAGATTAATTCACAGAGAATAAATTCTCAAATTCTCTGTTGGCTCATGCAGAGAGTGACACCAAATGGGCGGATTGGGGAAATTGATTAATGGGTTAATCAATTTGTTTATTTCTAAATTAATTAATTACTTAATTAATATGTATAACTGAGGTTTTATACTATGTGGATGTCTGATAGTTAATAATGGTCTATTTTTACATTGGGGACTAGGTATTCCTAGATATAATGTTAGTGGTAATCCTTAGTACATTCTTTATTTGTAATAATCCAGTGTGGAATTATACTCTTTTACATTCCCCTGCCATTTTTTCTTTCTGTACCCTCCCCTTATTATGAAAAATCAATAAAAGTCAATTGGAAAAAAAAAGAGTTAAAATTTTAAACAAAAATATTACTATTTTGCTTTGTTTTTATATATATATATATATATATATATATATATATATATGTATTTTGTATAATTGATATATTTTTGATATTTTATTATTTAAAAAATTTTTTTACAAAGTTTATAGAAATTAAACTTTTTCCTGTTATTTTTTATTCTCGTCCTCTTTCCGTGTTTGTTCTTCATTTCTGGACACGGTAGTAAGCAGGTGGTTATAATGTTATGTCTGAGAAGAGAAGAAATGTCCTGGCAAATGATGAAAAGGTTCCACTAGAGAACCAGATAAACTTGAAATATCCTGACTGCCTTTTTTTTGAACTAGATTATGATGCCACTTTCTAAATCCTTAATATAAATTTAAAAGAAAGCAAAGCATCTCATAAGAAGATTAACACAAGTTAGAGATGAATGTTTTATTAAATGGTGTGAACTCCAGATATGTGTCAGTTCCCCTTTAAGAACTGGAATGCATTTCCAAATTTAGAAGAAAGTATAAAAATCTGGATCTACGATAGGTCATACATATTGCAATTATTATCTTCTTTTTATTGTGGAAATGAGAATAACAAGCCATTTTTCATGATACAAATGATGGAAAATATTTATCTTAAAATTGAATAGTGGAATAAAGAAATAATGCAGTTGTTAACACAAAAGGTGTTGATGTGGATAAGTCAGTTTGCATGTTAGTTTCTCCCCACCATCACTATCTTGGACTATCTTGGAAGTGTAAAGTAATGTAGTAATGCATCACTCTTAGCATTTATTTATTTTATAGTAGCTAGAGTTCTTTAAAACATTAGTAGAACAAATAGCCACTAGCGAAAGTGCAAACCTAGTTAGCAATAAATGAATTTATATTTTCTTTAGCTGCTCTTAGTACATAACCCTTTAGAGCTTTGAAGAGGTGGCGAGTGACTGTGAATATATAACCATTGATTGAAGAGGTAGAACACCAGAGATTGACCATCCCAAGACCAGTGTAAATTGGGTACAGCATATAAATAGAAAAAAATGCATTTACTAGATGTCAGGCTGGATTTATGCAAGTCACAAGGTCTCAGTGGTCCTTTATCAAACAGGCTAAACTTGAAAACACAGAAAAAAAAAGAAAGAAATTATATTCCACCAAAGCATTACTTTTAAATCTACACACACATATAGAGGATGTAGCTGTGTGTATAAGGTGTCCATTTGAGTATGTGCATACAAATTTAAAGATATATATCTATATGTCTATGTATGATAGATAGATAGATAGATAGATAGATAGATAGATAGATACATATATACATAGATGCTACAGATTCTCTTTTCTGTTTAATTTAATGGTAGTTCCACTGGTGTATTGTGCGCATAGTTAGTAGTGTGCAGGTTTAGTGTGCTTCTTGAAACATAACATTTGCATTCTAACTTAGTGCTATATTTATTTACTAACATCTTTAGTCATTGGGGGAGTTGTATCTCTGTCCAGAAGAGTGCAGTTCTAGGAAGATACTGCGCAGAACCCTTAAACTCCCAGGCCTCTGGTAGAGGACCCTAGAATGAGGAATAAACATACCACCCATGGGGGTGTGAAAACAAAATATATATATATATATATATATATATATATATATATATTTGTATATATATATATATATAGAGAGAGAGAGAGAGAGAGAGAGAGAGAATACCCAATTTGCATGGGGACATGGGGCTACTGGGTGTTAGGGGGGACATGGGCTGCTGGATGTGAGAGGGGATAGGGGACTGTACGTAATAAGGGGCAAAAACCTTATTTTTAATACTGTTAAAAATACCCATCCCTCTTTATTACCTTGGACCTTGGCTGGAGGAGGAGCCCTGGGGTGTAGTCATTTTCCCTGGTGATCCAGTGTTTGAAATATCTATATCCCTGGCAGTTGTAGACCATGTGCACTTGGCCCACACTGTAGAAGTTATCAGAGCATTGTCATGGTATCCCACACCAATGCTCTGCTACGCTGGCTGTAGAAATATATCAGTGCACTGGCCAATAAGGGAGCTCTTTGATCTCCCAACCAGCCATAGAGTTCCCTCTTTGAGCCGATGCTCATGCAGCACAAACCCTAAAGAGGCCAGCCAAGAAGATCCCTTGCAGCATTTGGCATATATCTAGTGTATGATATTTTTTTTTATCAATGCTTGTAATAAAAATACTAGTATTATCATATTTGTCACAGTCAGCTTACCTAGTTTAGTAGTTATCTTCCCTTCTTTTATCTGTCATGAGGTCTCACAGAAACAATGCACCCATTAGCAAACACTTTCCAGGATAGGATTATATAATGCACATATTATGAATAACAAAAGAGAAATACAGCATCAAATAGTTTAATAAAATATATTTAGGGATAACAATGATTGCCATCTTTGATATGTTTTGGTGAGTGAGAATATTGAGACTGTTCAATAGAAAAATAGCACCACATGATATCTGTTTAAATTCATTGTGTATCCACATATTTATAACGTTTACTGGGTCTACTGCTGTTAGTGGGTACTTCCATCCAGCATGTTACAGCTTCAGAAGATTTTTGAATTATGTAACTAATAATAAAAAAAAAGTACAATAATTTTTACACTTACATGTGTTGACGTACATCTTCTATAATTCAGTGATGATTCTTAGCATGAAAATAAATCAGTAAAATGTGTATATACTCTTTCTATGGTTAATGTATATGTATACATGTTAGCACTTTTTATGGTGAAAACAATCTCATTATAACATTGAAGTATTGGGCTAATAATGTTACCATTTAAAGAAATGCCAAATAATTTGTTTAGCTATAACATTATACTTATGTTGGAAAAGTAAAAAAAAAACGATTTTTTTTCATTATTATTTATTCCTGACAATCATTTATGGCTATTGGAATGGAAAGTGAAGAGTATCACATGCAATATGATGATTCGGAAAATAAATCCTCATCTGAAATCCTTAAAAAGCAATAGTGTTTTAACTAATCTTCTTCAACAGACAAGTGAAACTTTAAAGCACATTAGTGTTTAATCTCCAGCAAAGTAAAACAGCAGTATTTATCTGTCAACACTACCTACTATACAGTCAGCAAAATCAAAAATAGTCTTACAGCAAATAAATGCTGGCAATACCAAGAGAAATGTTTCTCATCCAACACATATTACAGTGTCACTTTGACATAATAAAGAGCTAAACTGAAAGATGTTTATAAAGAGTTTGAAAATATTCTCTGATAACAAATATTTCACAAAGATGCTCATATATAATTTAAGACATAAAGCAAATCATAAATGTCATTAACGTATAAAGGAACAGGGGACTGGACAATGCAGATAAATAACTGGAATAAGCTGGAAATTTGTGGTGTTTGTTACTATGTTTCACAGAGTGGCGTGATTAATTTCAACGGTTTTAAGGAATCATTCAGGTATCATCACAACTTTGGTGCACATTTTATTTAGGCCTCATAATCAATCGTGCCATATTTTTTTTTTCACATTGAAATCTCTTTATATTGCTAAAAATTTAGCTATTAGCGTAACACCTCTCACCCTCTTTAGCCATGCCTCCTCTCACCACAAAATGTCTTCCTGATTAAAATAACTAGTGTATTTACTCTGTCCTCTTTTTATCTGCCTGTTTTCTTCTTAGCTGAGACCAGGGCCATTTTTAATATTGATTGGACCTTGGGCAAGCAGCTGCTTGAGCCCCATAGACCCTGCCCTCCCACTATGTTTCATGACTGTGCCTCTATGATGACTGTCTTCAATGGGTGACTGTGGCAGAGTGGGTATAGGGGTAATTGTGACATGTTGATTGTGACAGGACCAGAGGGGTAAATAAGACAGTTAATTGTGACAGTGTTGGGTGTTGATTGTGACATGGCTGGAGAAGGTAGTGAGGGGAGGTAAGTGACATTATTATGAGGGATAATGTGACAATGTTGTGTGGCATGGTTGGTGTGAATGTGGCATGGTTGGAGGAGGCAATGAGACAGGGTGAGGGGAGTTGAGTGTGACAAGATTAGCATAGGTTTATGTGAGTGTGGCATGGTTTGTGGCATGAATATGACAGAATTAGAAGGGCTAATGTGATAGAGTGAGTGTGACTGGATTAGGTGGATTAATGGGATATGGTGAGTGTGGTAGGGTGATGGGAGGTGAGCATAACATGGGTAAGTGCGACAGGATTAGGGACATTTATGTGGGGTGACAGTGAGTGAGGGAGGGTGACAGTGTGTGTATGGAAGGGTGCACTTACAAATATGCAAATACACTAACACACATACAGATAAACATACAAACACAAAATCTTAGGGATTTTTTTAAAAAAAAGTGTATTTACATAGTTACATAGTTACACAGCTGAAAAGAGACTTGCGTCCATCAATTTCAACCTTCCTCACATTTGTTTTTTGCTGTTGATCCAAAAGAAGGCAAAAAAAAAAACAGTTTGAAGCTAGGAAAAAAATTCCTTCTTGACCCCAGAATGGCAGTCAGATTTATCCTTGGATCAAGCAGTTATTACCCTACATTGAAAGATTATATCCTTGAATATTCTGTTTTTGCAAGTATGCATCTAGTAGCTGTTTGAACATCTGTATGGACTCTGCTAAAACCACTTCTTCAGGCAGAGAATTCCACATCCTTATTGTTCTTACGGTAAAAACCCTTTCCTTTGTCTTAGACGAAATCTTCTTTCTTCCAGTCTAAACGCATGACCTTGTGTTCTATGTAAAGTCCGGTTTGTGAATAGATTTCCACATAATGGTTTGTATTGGCACCGCATATTTTTGTATAATGTTATCATATCCCCTCTCAGGCGACGTTTTTCTAAACTAAATAGGTTTAAATTTGTTAACCTTTCTTTATAGCTGATATGTTCCATTCCTTTTATTAATTTTGTAGCCTGCCTCTGCACTTTTTCTAGTGCCATAAATATCCTTCTTTAGAACAGGTGCCCAAAATTGCACAGCATATTCAATATGTGGTCTTACCAGTGATTTATAAAGAGGCAAAATGACATTCTCATCCCGAGAATGAATGCCCTTTTACATGCATGACAATACCTTACTGGCCTTGGCCACTGCTGATTGACATTGCACATTGTTGCATAGTTTGTTGTCTATAACAATTCCCAAGTCCTTTTTGTGTGTTGTTATCCCTAATTCGCTTCCATTAAGGGTATACGTTGCTTGTGTATTCTTTACGCCGAAGTGCATAACTTTGCATTTTTCAACATTAAATTTCATCTGCTATTTGAGTGCCCAGTCCCCCAGTCTATCTAAATCCTTCTGCAGCAAAGTAATATCTTGCTCACATTGTATTACTTTACAGAGTTTTGTGTCATCTGCAAACACTGAAACATGACTTTCACTGCTGTCTTCAAGACATGTTAAATAGAAGGGGTCCCAGAACAGACCCCTGGGGGACACCACTTGCCACCTCTGTCCAGCTTGAAAATTTACCATTAATGACAACTCTTTGTACTCTGTTTTTAAGCCAATGTTCTCCCCTTGAGTTTGAACACTAATCTATTGTGTGGAACTGTATCAAATGCCTTGGCAAAATCCAGATCTATACTTCTACTTACTTCTTCGTAGAACGCAATCAAGTTAGTTTGACATGACCTGTGCTTCATAAAACCGTGCTAATTTTTGCTGATAACCATGTTCTTCTCAAGGAATTCTTGAATATTATCCCTTAATAACCTTTCAAATATTTTCCCAGCCACAGTTGTTAAGATCACAGGTCTATAATTTCCAGGCAAGGATTTGGAACCCTTTTTGAATATAGGAACCACATCTGCCTTCCTCCAATCCTCTGGGACACTTCCTAAAAGAAAAGAATCTTGAAAGATTAAAAACAGAGGTTCACTTATTTCTACAATTAGTTCCTTAAGTACGCGTGGATGGATTCCGTCAGGCCCTGGAGCTTTGTTTATATTAATTTTCTTTAGTTGCTGCAGTACCTTGTCTTGAGTTAACCAATTACAATTATTCTGCAAGTTTTTAGTAGCAATCATTTGCACATCTATTGCCATGGGTTCTTCCTTAATGTATACGGAGGAGAAATAGTTATTTAAAATTCCTGCCTTTTCCTGGTCTTCATTAACTAACACCCCCGTTTCAGTTTTTAGTGTACCTACCCTTTCATTTTTGTTTTTTTTAGAATTTATGTACTTAAAAAATGCTTTGGGGTTGGTTTTGCTCTCTTTAGCTATCATTTTTTCATTTTGAAGTTTAGCAAATCTAATTGCCTTTTTGCACGCATCATTTGCTTCTTTATATCTTTTATAAGATGCATCTGATTTGTCTGATTTAAATGCTTTAAATGCCCTTTTCTAATTTTTAATCTCTTGTTTTACTTCTCTACTAAGCCACATTGGTTTTAATTTGTTTCTTTTAAATTTATTTCCCAGTGGTACATACTGAGAAATGTACCTTTCTAATATTTGTTGGAAGATGATCCATTTATCCTCAGTGTTCTTTTCACTAAAGAGTTTATGCCAGTCAATATATTGTAAAGCTTCCCTTAACTTATTGAAATTGGCCTTTTTAAAATTATATGTTTTAGTATACCCCATGTGCTTTTGTTTTCTTGAGTTTATTTCAAAGGACACTATATTGTGATCCCTATTTCCCAAGTGCTCACCTTCTTGAATGTTGGTCAAAAGATCAACGTTGCTTGTTAAAACCAGGTAGAGACAAGCATCCATTCTAGTTGGTGCTTGTAAAAGTTGTGACATGAAGGTGCCATTTAACAAGTTTAAAAACCTAACTTCCTTTGCTGAGCTACTAGTTTCTCTGTCCCAATTTATGTCCGGGTAATTAAAATCTCCAATAATTAACGTGTTACCCAGATTTGCAGCTTTCTCAATTTGCTCAAACAGCTGTTGTTCCTCGTCAATATTAACATTAGGTGGTTTATAACATATCCCAACCAATAGTTGGTTTCCCTTCTTTTCCCCCAAGCAGATATTTACCCATAAAGCTTCCACATTTTCCTCATCGCATTCCACTTGCTTAAGATTTGGCTTTAAATCATGGTTGACATACAAACATACCCCACCACCCTTCTTGTTTTTCCTATCCTTCCTAAATAACATGTACCCATTTAAGTTAACTGCCCAGTCATGTGTCTCATCCCACCATGTTTCAGTTATGTCTATTATATCAAATTGTTTAGTGTATGCTACTGCCTCTAGTTCCCCTATTTTGTTATTTAGGCTCCTTGCATTAGTAAGCATACATTTAATATCATGAGTCACTTGTACTTTTTGTGAATTATCAACATTACATAGCCTCTCTGTTCTGAGCTTGCCCCTCCCCTTGTCTCCATCCACCTTATACTGTGCTAAAGCCCATCTCCTTTCTGTCCTATCTCCATTTTGTAGATTGCTATGACCCTCCCCCCCTACTACTAGTTTAAAATCTCCTCCAACCTTCTAGCCATCCTATCCCCCAGCACTGCAGACCCTCTCCCGTTTATGTGCAGTCCATCACTACTATAAAGGTTGTCCCCAATCGCAAAGTCGACCAGTGCTATAAAAACCCCAAACCCTCCTTCCTGCACCAAGACTTAAGCCACACATTGACCTCTCTAATCTCCCGCTGCCTTTCCACTGTAGCGCGTGGCACAGGTAATATCTCAGAGAATACCACCTTGGAGGTCCTCTTCTTAGGTTTGCTACCTAATTCCCTGAAATCATTCTTTAGGACCTTCCATCTTCCTCTTACTTTGTCATTGGTACCAACATGGACCATGACCGCTGGGTCATCCCCAGTCCCTCCCAATAATCCATCCACTCTGTCAGCAACATGCCGGACCCGAGCACCCGGGAGACAGCAAACTGTCCGGTTGAGCCAATCAGAGTGGCAGATTGCCCTATCTGCTCTCCTAATGAAAGAGTCCCCTACCACAACAACCTGTCTTGCCTTCCTTACATTTTGATCACCACCAGTACTAGGGGGGCTGTTACCTCGGCTGTTAGAAGTAACAGCTTCCTCTAATACAGCTTTTAATATATATATATATATATATATATATATATATGTATGTATGTATGTATGTATATATATATATGTGTGTGTGTGTATGTATGTATATATATATATATATATATATATAAAAATACACTTAGAATGAAATTATATATACATCTGTGTATATATAGATAATCAAAATAATACGACATATATATATCCATATAAAAAATTACATAAAAGAAGACAAATTATAGTGCTTTTCAGCAGATAGCTCCCTAATTTAGTATCCTTGCAAATAGTAACCCCACATAAGAGAACAAAATTAAAGAGCTATCTACTAAACATAACTAATAGATCAAAATTAGTAAAAGTACTTTTTCTTAAGTTTGATCTTTCCACTGTTTAATAGATAAATCCCTAATTTGCTATGCGGACATGGGTTTGCCATATTTAAAGATTCCAAATACGTGAGATATCTGCCAAACAGCACTCTAATTTAATATCCTATAATTATCAATTTGGAATGAAATTAAGTTCTGTAAAAAATTTGGAATAAAACTTAATTTGGGCACCATTATTTCAAAGTATATGAAATACCAAATTAAATAGCTGTTGTTTTTAGAAGGTAATCTTCTATTTTAGTATCTTAAAATATGGCAATATCACATAAAGATATAAAATTGGCTAGCTATCTACTAAACAGCTGAAAGACCAAAATTAAGCATATGGCCTTTCTTAATTTTGCATGTATACAGATTCTATATGCTGCATGTATACAGAATATATGTAATGCATTTATATAGAATGTATGTGATGTATTTATATAGAATGTATGTGATGTATCTATTATGGGCATTCTCATGGTTTCATAACATATTCTCTGCATAATCTCTACACTAGATTCACTTTTTTAACTGTTTAATTGCTCTCTCGAAACGTTATGCAGTTCAAAGCTTTACATATGGCTCAAAAGGGCAAAATATTTGCTGCAAAGTGATTTTTTTGTGTCTTTTGAAATAGTGCAATGAATAAAGTGTATTTACTCAATAAAATAAAACCATTCAAGGTAACCACTTACAAAAAGGCTGTATTTTCAAATCAATAATATCCTACACATAATTTCACACTAAATGCATTTCTTAATTTTTGTCTCAGTAATATAGCGCAGGCTTAAATGAAGAACTTCACAGCAAGTATATAAAAGAGTCAATGTGTGTAAGAGTACTGCAGAAATACATGCACTAAAAAGAATACTATTTATTAAGTCTCCACTGTGTAATTTAATGAGGTCAGATGATTTAGTTCTTATTAGATTAAAGTTGCCTCGCATACAGATTTCTGGTAAATAAGGCAAATGCTTGAAACCAATTGAAAGAATCAATTGATTTTATATGGAATAGAATAAAACAAGTGAAAGGTGGATACAAACATATAGATGAATACTACTTAAAATGATTTTTAAAAGGTCCACAAAAATAATCTACATTCTTAAAAAGCTAATTTTTATATAATACCAACACATATAATATATTAATATACATATTATGTCTTGGTGTTATCTTTGATCCTGGCCTCACCTTTGCGCCTCATATCCCGAATGTTGCTAAAAATCTGTCGATTCCACCTTAAAAACATCGCCCACATCCGCCCCTTTCTCACGCAAGATGCTGCCTAGGAATTTGTTCATGCTCTGGTAATCTTTTGCATGGATTACTGAAATCTGGTCTCCCCGCTACAATCAGCAATGAATGTTGCTGCCAGGCTGATCTTTCTCACCCATCGCTCCTCCCATACCTCAACCCTCTGTTAAACCTTACACTGGCTTCCTGTATCCTATAGTTATCAATTCAAAATAATAACCCATACCTATAAAGCTCTAACTTACTCCAGCTCTCTTACATTTCTTATACATACAAATCAGGTGGAGTGTAAGGTGGACCTTGAATTCTGGTATCACAGACAGCTGAAAGTATGTAAAGAAAACACAACCTAGTGCAATATAGTCTGGTACAATTACATGTATGATAATCAACAGATGTTGTACTCACAAACACAGAGCCAGTTACACTAGGCTCAATGTGCAGGCTGGTGGGAATAGTAGGAGGGATCCCACTCCCTGGCTGAGCAGAATCAGGTAATGTGTCAAGGATCTCCCACTTAATAAGTTGTACTTCCGGTTTCGGTCTTTATTTGGAACGCATATGCGTTCCACCTTCAAAATAAACTTTATTGTGCACTTTATTGTCCCCTCAATAAATGAGTATAAACGAACAGGAGATGAATAAGAAACTTGACCCCAAAGACCAGTATATTCATAGAAAATATGGGAGAAAATTTATAATGATATTCAAAATGATGGTCTAATACCTAAAAAATAGAATATATAAAGCAGGCAGCAGAGTAAAAAAAAAATTAATAAGTTAATATAGAACGGTGATAAAACAATAAGACATTATCAAATATACATACAATTGAGTATATAGAGAAGGCAGCAAGATAAAAGATAGGCTGATCATAAGAAATGATGATACAGTAAAACATGCTTAAAAGGGTGAACTTAAAAAGGGATAATACAATAAAACGTACAAAAAAGGGACAATATAATAAAATTTTAAAAGTTATTCAGTTATTGTTGCCCTAGGGCTCTTAGATAAACCTCTACTATCTAATCGCAAATAAATCAATGTAGTAGCGAGCACTTTTGTAAAATATAAAAAACATATTAAAAAATATTTTTAAAAAAAATAAATATATATATATTTATGAAATTCTCTAAATTTTCTAATATACATATCCTTTCACAGAAAGGACGAATTGTCCTGCCAATATACAGCAAGTTGCAAGAGCATTTCAAGAGGTACACTACACCTTTTGAATGGCATGTGGTATGATCTTGAATAGTATGCTGCTGTCCGATAATGTGGCTTATGTCGGTGTAGTGCCTCTTGTGGCTCTTAGTTGATTCCAAAAAGTTGATCTCACTTCTGCTCTGGGTACAAGTTAAATTGATCCCCCAACTGTTGTTATTAAGGAACTTGAGGAACTCTTGCAGATCTCCAGGGCTACCTGTCCAAATAAAGAAAAAATATCATCTATGTATCTGCGGTAAGACACCAAGTTTGCAACCCAACCATGCCCCTGGGAAACAAACTGTTCCTCCCAATATGCCATGAAAAGATTGGCATAGCTGGGCGTGAACTTGATGCCCATCAAACTACCACATATCTGTAAAAAAAAAATGCTCCTGGAACCAGAAGAAATTGTTAGTTAAAATTAATAAAATGCCCTCCAAAATAAAATCTATCTATTCTCTCTGAAAACATGCCTTCTCTAAAAAATATCTTGCCGCCTCTATGCCTTTCTCATGCGGAATAATGCTATAAAGTGAAGTGACATCACACGTCACTAATATATACCCTCTCTCCATTGGATCTGTTCTAAGATTTGCAGCATGTGGATGGTATCCTTCAGATAGTACTGAGTTTTAACTACCAGTGGTTGAAGGAGAATGTCTATATACTCAGATATTCTAGATGAGATAGAATCTATCCCTGATATTATGGGTCGTCCTGGGGGATTAGTTGCATCTTTGTGTACCTTTGGAAGATGGTAAAAGACTGGGATACGTGCATTATTCAGATATAGGTACTTCGCTTCTTTCTCATTGAGGTTGTTTTGCTCCTTTCCCTTTTCCACGTAACTTTTAAATTTTTCCTTTTCCTCTTCCATAGGAATAATATCAAGTCAAAAAATAAAGGACTTCAATTAATCTTGAGATTTAAGCATACCGAACAATAAAAATCAGCCTGGAAAGTTATTATGGTAGATTAGATGAACCAGCAAACTCTTATTTATGGCTGCAATCCAACAGCTGTCATATATTTATCTAATGTAATGATAGATAGTAATGTGTTCTTCACATGTATGTGAAATATATATTACAAATACTCAGTTTCACTTGAAAAACAGTAAGTATTTTTCATCCTAGTTCTAATAAATTGTCTTCTTCCACCCTGTCCTCAAAGGACAAGAGCTCCTGGCAGCCAGAATAAGCGTATTCCCATCAAACAGAATTATAGCATGTTTCTGATTTCCTTTTGGGCATCATATTATTATCACCATATTTTGTAATTCAATACACTGACAATGTTCTTTGCCCGAGTTTAATCAATCAGTGGATTATCGTTTTGACAGCTCAATCTTTGCTAATGACAGATACACCAAAGTTGATGTGAGAACTGAGGAGACCCTGGAAAAAAATACACACGGCTCAGTAATCCTGAGGTCATGTGTCACTTTAAGAATGTGTGCTTTGTGATGAAATGGCATCTGAAATATTATTTAGTTGTTTTTTTTTTTTACAATAAAATATATATCAAAGAATGTAACATTAAATGTTAAGAACATATGTGGCACATTAATAGTAAAATTGGAACAAGGAAGACCGGTAGCATTCATGTCGATTCTTTTAATGACTTGAGCCAGTTGTGAAAGGGTTTCTTCACTAAATGGTGAATGGTGGTGTCTTGACAACAAAGGTGTAAAGGTTGGCCAAAATTGCTGGGATTGACTTAATGTTTTAATATATTATTTTAACATAAATTGTGATTCAAAATTTTAAATTCAGAACTCATCTTTAAAACAATACAAAAAAAATAAATAAAAGTATATATATATACACAGTTGTAATAAAAATAATTTATTAGAAATTATTCAGCCCCTCCCCCCCATTTAAAATCAAGTTTATTATCATAGTTCAACACAATGAATACTTAAAGAGGTTTCTCTAAATTAAACTGAAAATTCAACCTATAAAGACTTCTCTGGTCTCAAAATTATTCAACCCACTGAATTGAATCCCTCACAACAGCACAAAAAGTTGGCTCCAATATGTTTAAAGTCAAATAAATAAGCCACAGAAGATATGGGATTCTGTTGTGTGGAGTGATGAAACAAAACTGTAATTTTTCGGTCCAATGGCTCAGCAGTATTTCTGGAGGAAGAAGAATGAAGCATATGCTGAAAAGAACACTCTTGCTACAGTTAAGCATGGTGGTGGCTCTGTGATGCTCTGAGGCTGCTTTGCATCCCCTGACACTGGAAACCTGCAGCATGTGGAAGGCAAAATGAATTCAATTAAGTAGGTGAAAACGTAGGTGAAAACATCATGCCGCCTGTGAAGAAGCTGAAGTTTAGGCATCATTGGATCTTCCAACAAGACAATGATCATACCACCAAATTCCACCAAGGCTTGGTTGCAGAAGAAGTCATGTAAAATTCTACAATGGCCATCACAGTCACCTGACTTGAACAGCATAGAAAATTTCTGGTGGGATTTGAAGAAGGCTGTTGCAGCATGCAAACCCAATGATATTACCAAACTGGAGTGCATATAGTGAATACTATTCTAGAAACCTAGTTTCCTACCCTAACCTTACCTTTTGTGTCACTATACCCCACTCGATCCAGCATGTAAGCTCATTAAGCAGGGCCCTCAATCCCTGTTCCAGTGCACCCAACTCATCTGCTTACAATTATGTGTTAGTTCTTCAACCCATTTTACAGTGCTGCAGAATTTGTTGCCGCTTTAGAAATAATAATATTAACTGTAGACCATTGCTCATGAGCAATGGGCTTGGATTTCTCAGAAACGCTGCCAGAGGCTGATGTTTGGCTATGGATCTCACTTGCAGCAGGTCAAAACAGCAAAAGGGTGCTCTACTAAGTACTAAAGATGCTTGCCATGAATGATTTTGAAACTGGGGAAGTCATTAGAATTAGCATTTTCAGTTGAATTTGGGGAAACCACTTGAAGTATTCATTGTGTTGAACTATTTCAATTGCTTTTGTTTGATTTTGTCATTGCAAACAGTTTAAAGTCTGTGAATTTTTACAACAAACCTGACTTTCCACGGAGGTTGAATAATTCTGATTGCAAGCGTATATAAATAAATAAATAAATATATATATATATATATATATATATATATATATATATATATATATATATATAGACCATTGATCTTAAAGGCTTATGCAATGTATGATCATATACTGTAACTAAATCTCCATTATTTTAGCCTACATTAAATGTAGTTTTTTTAAATCTATTACATTCTGTAAGCTTTGAAATTGCTGTTTAGGGAATGAGTGAGTGTGGAGGATCTTAAATGTTGTATGTATATTTTATTTATTTATTTTCATTGAAGATAAACAGGAAAAATAAATAGTTTGTGAAGACATAAGTGAACCAGAACCAATTAAAGTATAAACAATAAATATTGTAAGTTAAATATATATAAAAAGGTAAACAGAGAATAAAATATGCCTGCTGTCTACAGTGGCTGTATGCCAGTGGACAAGAGGAAATGGATTGAGCAGGCCACTGTATCTAAAAAAAATATATGCTTGGTTGCATATCTTATAGTATTTATACCTACCCCTGCTACAAAGCTCAATATATCACACCATGGATAAGCAACCTTCATCACCCCAGATGTTGTGGACTACATCTCTTAAACATCTGGAGTGCTGAAGATTGCCTACCTCTGTACTATACTATACTATGATTTTTATCTGTTTTATTTTTATCAGGATACCTTCTTCAAGTAGAACCATGTGAAGAATCTGCACTGCACTATATCCTTAGGCTGGGGTCATTCCACCCAGGCACATAAGTTGGAGCTGCTTTGAAGCACCATAAAAGTGTGAGTGCACATTTTTATCTTATTTATACCAACAACAGTTTTAATATATTACACTCTCAGTTTTTCCAAATTAGAACTATTAAGCACTGCACCCACTCCGTGTTTTATTCAGCTTTTAACCGGAAAACAGAGACTCCGTACTTGGTGATTGAGCTGCAATTGGACTGTAATCATTTTTTAAGTGCTGAATTAAAACCTTTAGTTTTTTTGTAGATCTGCAGTGTGTTGAAGAAGTAGAGTAATTATCAAGTGCAATGTTACAGATAATAATAAAAAAAATTCATTTTTTTTACATGAGAGCAACTGACTTTTAATGAAAAAATCCTTTATCATTTTAATTCCAATGTAACAATACTAGCTTGTGAAACCGAGAGCTTTTGACTTGCAAGAATGTTCTTCTCACTTTTGTATGTCACTGGGGTGTCTCATAGGGATCGATACACATACCAGCTATGTTGCAGTATATTTCTTACTAAAACCCTTCTGGACCAGCATCATATTTCTGCTTGATCCTACAATTTGACAAGTCCATAAGGCAATAGACAATTTATGAATTATGTTATATATCCATTAATCTCTTCACTGCCAGAAAGTGTATACACGCTTTTTATTTTCATTTCCTTTTCAAAAAAATATTTCTCTGCCAGGAACTAATTTCAACAATTTAATGTCAGCAAATGTTTTGAAAATTATAGCCTCACCCTTCTTTAAAAAATAGTACGAGTACTGTAGTTAAGCATTACATTAACATTACAAAGATTGCAATAAAAATATTTTCATTTTAGAAATATATAATTTATCTGCACTTACTTTAAACTCAAATGTGAATAAAACACTTATACTCTCTAATCCTAAACTGGCAATGAACCCAAGTACAGTAAAATATCCCATACTTCACTCAACATATTTCACGGCTTAATGATTTATTCAAATTGCACCATTTACAAGAAGTGAAAAAATACATAATAAATAGCAACATTGACTAGAATATAAAAAAAAAAAAAACATATTTATGCAATGTTCAAAATATGAAACATTCATTTCTATTCCTCAGTTAGTCTAGTTCCCCTGGCATATTTATGTTGTCACTAATGGTATATTCACTAATCTCTCCTTCATCAAAACTTCAGTAAAACCTTGGGAAATCTCTTCCTCATTAAGCTTCTATGCAGATGCATGAATTACTTTTTCTGTAAAATATGTTCCAGCTGTCACTTTTAATAACAATTAATTCAGCTGCTGCCCCCACCTTTTAAACCCAAAGATTTAAAATACAAATGAGCATATTAAAAGAGTATGCCTTTCCCATTTACAGTTCAGTTCCTGTCCACAGTGTTTTCATTCTTTGCAAAAAGGGTGATCAGACTTTTTAATTTACTATAGGGTTTTTTTTACAGTCAATAAAGTCTGCTATTATGATATATAAGGGTTTCTTAACCCTATTTCAATACATTTTAAAAATGCAAAATAAAAACAATGTGAAATCCTTATTGTTATTTTTTGAAAACTTTAAATCTTAACAAATGCAAGCACTATTATGTTTCTTAACTTGATAGATTTATTGCTCATTGGCTTTTCAAAACTCATTAAAACCTAAAGAGTAAGAGTTGACACCTCCCTTAAAGCAAATAATGAGTTAAGACCATTGTGCAAATAAAGTAAATAAATGACCAAGGGATTCCTAGTTCCCTGCTCTAAATTGTGAATTCTCAACTCATCCCAACAACTACAGTGTCCTCCACTAATAAAAGACAAGGGTTAGGGTTTTCATTCTCCATGGCCAATATACTTTCCCACCGTTATATTAATTAGGTATATTCTTTCTTTTTTTCAGATCAGATAACAATATGACTTGACGTCTTCAAGTGCCTTATCCCTTACCACTCTAATAATGCCACAACTTCCTGAACTACACTCCATTATTTGATAATATCAAAATGTAATTTTATGTCCCTTCTTTTCACACTTTAACTTATTTATTGGGGAAAGTATTATCTCACATTTAAAAGAAAAAGAAAAAAATGAAAGAAAACTGCTGCTAAATAAATTAAATATTTTTAGCACTGTCTATATATATATATATATATATATATATATATATATATATATATATAACCACTGTCGCCGGTTATCCTAGACTTTTCATTGAGCACTTTTCTTCCTAGCTTCCACACTTCCTCTCTAGCACTCCTTCCCTTATACTTGGGGATTTCAATATCCCAATCAACAACCCCAATTGCACTGATGCCTCTCGTCTGCTCTCTATAATCTCCTCCTTTGGCCTTACGCAATGGTCCAATTTAGCAACCCATACAGCGGGAAACACTCTTGATCTTGCCTTCACCAACCTCTGTACTGCCTCTAATCTCTCCAATATTCCCTTTCCTCTATCTGACCACCATCTGCTGACTTTTAATATTGGCATACCTAAGACCCAATTGACACCACCATCTGAACATCACTCTCACAGAAACCTCCAATGTCTTGACCTAGAGCATTTATCCACTAATCTCCAAACTCTCCTTTTACCTATCTCAAACCTCACCTCTCCTAGTTCTGTAACCTCCTTCTACAATTCCACCCTCTCCTCTCAACTAGACATCATGGCACCTTGTATATTTAAACACCGCAGATGCCCCCAACAACAACCCTGGCACACCAAGCTCACTCGATACCTCCAAAAACACTCCAGAACTGCTGAACGCTGTTGGAGAAAGTCTCACTGTGCATCTGACTTTCTCCACTATAAATTTATGCTGAGCTTGGCTCTTTCCTCTGCAAAAGTTAATTACTTCAATACCCTCATAACCACACTCTCCCACGAACCCAAAGAACTATTTCACACATTTAACTCTCTTCTTTGCCCTGCTGTTTCTCCTCCACCGACTAACTTGACCGCCTCAGACTTTGCAACTCACTTCACTGACAAGATCTCTACAATCAGCGAAGAGATCTCTCATCTTTCTTCTTCCCCTTACAATACTTCCCCTAACTTCACTCCCTCTGCTCTTCTATGTTCATTCGCACCCGCTACATTGGAAGAGGTTTCTGCTCTGCTCCAGTCCACCCACCCCACCACCTGCTCCCTAGATCCAATTCCCTCGCATCTCATCCGTACTCTGTCTTCTTCTCTTTTTCCACCTCTCACTAAAATTCTCAATCTCTCTCTCTCCTCTGGTATATATTTCCATCGCCCTTCAAACATGCAACTGTAACCCCAATTCTAAAGAAGTTCAATCTTGACCCTAACTCCCCATCCAACTATTGTCCTATCTCGCTACTGCCTTTTGCATCCAATATCCTTGAAAGAATTGTGTATGCGAGATTGACAGACTTCCTTGAGTCCATCTCTCTGCTAGACCCGCTTCAGTCTGGTTTCCCAGCACTTTTTCAGTGTTTCTTTCTCTGGCTCTGCTTCTTTTCCCCAACTCCTCTCTGTTGGTGTTCCCCAAGTTTCAGTCCTTGGTCCCCTAATGTTCTCCATCATTTCTATGCAGATGACATGCAAATCTACCTGTCCTCTCCTGATCTCTCCCCGTCCCTCTTGACTAGTGTATCTGACTGCCTCTCTGCAATTTCTAACTGGATGGCTGCCCCCTCCCTTAACTAAACTTGACCAAAACTGAAATTCTGCTCTTTCCTCCATCAAGTGTTGTTACTCCTGTGTCTGTCTCCCTCCAAGTCAACGGTGCTGTCATCAGCTCCACCACGCAGGCTTGTTGCCTAGGTGTTCTCTTTGACTGCGACCTCTCCTTCAAGTTCAATCTATCTCCAAATCCTGTAATTTCCATCTCAAAAACATTGCGCGCATCCGCTCCTATTTAACTCCAGATGCAACTAAGGTGTTGGTCCATTCCACTGTCCTTTCTTGCCTTGACTAGTGTAATCCACTTCTCAGTGGTCTTACGTGCTCCCAACTTGCGCCGTTACAGTCCATAATGAATGCGGCAGCGAGGCTCATATTCCTGTCCGCCCACACCTCCCATGCCTCACCCTACATTGGCTTCCTATAAAATATAGAGCTCAATTTAAAATTCTGGTTCTTGCTTTCAAATCTCTACATAATGCTGCTCCCACCTATCTATCCTCCCTTATACTCAAGTATGTCCCATCTAGGTCCTTACGATCTGCTGAAGACTTACGTCTATCTTCTGTCCGCACTCCCACCTCTGATGCTCGCCTTCAAGATTTCTCGAGGGCTGCACCATTCCTGTGGAACTCACTTCCCTGCTCCGTTAGATGCTCACCCAGTCTCCACTCCTTCAAAAAATCGTTAAAAACCCACTTCTTCATAAAAACGTATCAATTAAACTGTTAATAGCTCCTGACTGATTCCTCTTCTGCAACTGATTCCTCTTCTGCAGCCTTACCTTTTTGTATCATTTTACTCCACTCCCTCTAGCATGTAAGCTCATTGAGCAGGGCCCTCAACACCTCTGTTCCTGTGTGTCCAACTTGTCTGGTTACAACTACATGTCTGTTCGTCCACCCATTGTAAAGCGCTGCGGAATTTGATGGCGCTATATAAATATCATAATAATAATAATAATATATAAAATCAGAGCTGCTCACAAAAATGGTTTATGTTTGCAATAGCTAGCAGTAAAATAGAGAGTTTTCAAAAATACAAAGGACATAATATGTCTTGGCATAACTACGTAGGTTCTTCTTACCTAACTGGCTATATTTCATTTCAACCACATCACATTCAAGCAAACATTTTTCGGTTCTCATGAGGCTTGCGGAATTAGATTCTGTAATATAGTTTGATAGATATTATAAAAATGCTCAGGGGCATGGTTCGATTGACGCAGTGATGGTCCGTGCAATAGCAAAGCTACATTCTCATAAGGGAATATAAGTCAAAGTGGAATAATGTTAGGATTCAGCATATTCAATGTGAATTTACAGACACATAGGAGGATGGTTGATGTCTTTATTGCTGAGAGCTAAAAAAAAAAAGTGTCTGTTACTCTACTTCTAGTACTATTTACCTAAATGTAAAGTACATTTAAGCAATACAAACTGAGAGCGATATTACTTCTACAACCTTCAGATAACACTTGACATGGTATTAGTATTATTATCAATGCAAACATTTTGCAAACTCTCTTGCCTGTTTCTTCCTCTTAGAGTGGCAAAGATGTTTGGATATTTTTATTGGGAGTTATTGTCAAATAAGATTTTATGTATGGATTTGGTTTATTAAACGTATAACTTCTTTTGCATACCTTCCAGCTCCGGTGTTCAGCAAGTTGGAATGCCGGTGGGATGGAGGTAAAGGGAGCAGATCAGTGATGCAATCATGTCACTAGCACTGCCCTTGAAGGGGCGACCTGCCCAGGAAGGCTGCCTATCCTTCACTCAGGCCAACGCACTGAGGGCAGGGCATGCAGGAAGGCTGGGGGTTCCAGTGCTCCCTGCATGTTCCTAGTGCTCTAAACTTAGGGCAAGAAAGTCTAATGATGTGCTTGTGCTATAAATGTTGGGGACATTAATAATAATCTTGCTGAAGTGCTTTATGTGTGAAGAGTGTGTCCTCTTTTTTTTTTTTCATTTTACAAAAAGTGCATATTTCAATAGAAATTGGCACTTTTATAAATGATCCTTTTTAAATAAACCCCCTCCTTTCACTCCGGCTGTTAGTCAGACAGCTAGACCTGTTACTTTATGTTTACCTTTTAAACACTTTTGAGAAAGCCATTGAATGGTAAAAATGCGAGTGTATTTAAATATTGTTTTAAATAGTTATTTTACTAAATTTTTTATAACAATAGTATATAATATATAATTTATAATTATATATAATATAATATAAAATAATAATTATAATAATAATTTATTATTTTTTTATCAATAAAAGTTTTTTTTTTTTTTATTGGATCTGTTTGCTTCTGGATTTCTGTACTTTATATCCTTAGTGGGGATAATACCACCTAAACCTGTGTGACAGAGCAATCCCTATTTGCTCTGTCAAATGTGAGTAGTTTTTATCTATTTCATTTTATCCTTCACTTTTTACAGTCTATACCAGTGATGGCGAACCTTTTTGAGCCCGAGTGCCCAAACCGCAATACATGCCAACATTTTTTCTCCTTAAAGTGCCAACACGGCAATTAAACCCAAATACTGAGGTTTAAGTTTAGAAAAAAACAACTCGTACTGTTGTCCGAACTAATAACTTTTGTTTTAAAAGAACACAGAGAGTTCAATGATACAAATTTTAAATAATGATATAAATAGATAAAATTAAGCTTATATTTATTAGTATCTCCAACAAATGCAATACATACATAGACAGACTGCTGAATACATACACACAGTCTGCTGAATACACACACACAAGACTGCTGAATACAGAGACTGATGAATACACATACAGACAGACTGCTGAGTACACACACACACACACACACAGACTGCTGAGTACACACACACAGACTGCTGCTACACACACAGAGAGACTGCTGAGTACACACACAGACTGCTGAGTACACACACACACAGACTGCTGAGTACACACACAACACAGACAGCTGAGTACACACAACACACAGACAGCTGAATACACGCAAACACAGACAGACTGCTGAATACACGCACACACACACAGACTGTGGCTGGAATACACATACCGCATTGAGGTGGGGGTGTGTGAGTGTTGTATGTGAGGGGTGCTGTGTGTGTGTGTGTGTGGGGTGCTGTGTGTGTGTGCTATATGTGTAAGGGTGCTGCGGAGGGGTAGGGGTACTGTGTGTGAGGGGGTGCTGTGTGTGTGTGCTATATGTGTAAGGGTGCTGCGGAGGGGTAGGGGTACTGTGTGTGAGGGGTAGGGGTACTGTGTGAGGGGAGTAGGGGTACTGCTGGGAGGGTTGGGGTACTGTGTGTGGGGGTAGGGGTACTGCTGGGAGGGTGGGTAGGGGTACTGTGTATGGGGGGTAGGGGTACTGCTGTGGAGGGTAGGGGTTACTGCTGGGCAGGGTAGGGGTACTGCTGGGGAGGGTAGGGGTTACTGCTGGGCAGGGTAGGGGTACCGCTGGGGGGGGGTGGGGTTACTGCTGGGGAGGGTAGGGGCTACTGCCGGGCAGGGTAGGGGTACTGCTGGGGGGGGTACTGTATGGGGGCAGGGGTACTGCTGGGGAGGAGGGTAGGGGTTACCGCTGGGGAGGGTTAGGGGTACTGCTGGGGAGGGTAGGGGTTACTGCTGGGGAGGGTAGGGGTTACTGCTGGGGAGGGTAGGGGTTACTGCTGGGGGAGGGTAGGGGTTACTACTGGGGAGGGTAGGGGTGCTGCTGGGGAGGGTAGGGGTGCTGGGGGTAGGGCTACTTCTGGGGGGGTAAGGGTGCTGTGTGTCAGTATACCCCCCCCTCCTTCTTACCTTTAATGAGGGGGCAGAGGGGGGACACAGCCATCCCTGGTGGTCCGGTGGTGGTAAGCACTGCAGGGGGAGGGCTCCAGGAAGCAGCTCCCCTGTCCTCCTGCGCAATGCTGTGTGGAGCGTTGCCATGGTAACGTGCGGCAACGCTCCACACAACATCGCGCGGGAGGACAGGGGAGCTGCTTCTTAGAGCCCTCCCCCTGCCTCCCGACCCAGAAGCAGAGTAGGCGCCTGCCGTTTCGGGCAGGCAGGCACCTACTCTGCAGTGATGGCAAACCTGTGGCCGCGTGCCCACAGAAAGGGCCCCGCGTGCCACCTGTGGCACGCGTGCCATAGGTTCGCCATCACTGGTCTATACTATGTGGTTTTATTTTCTCTTTTACATATAGAATTGGAGAGAGACCACCAGCACCTATTTCCCAGAGTTTGGATCATACCACTTCACGCCATACCTGTGGAGCCACTCTCTTGGCTTTAGAACATGTGCACATCTCTAATGGCTACACATATTCATATTGAGTCTGGGATATTGCACTATATATTTATGATTTCTCCTATATATCTGCAAGAGAAGCTGCATCCACAAGAACCTCCTATAGAGTCTGTACTCTGCCACATCCTCAGGCAGGGATTATTCCACCAAGCTAACTTGGAGCTGTACCTAAGCTCATTTAAAGTGTCAGTGCTATTTCTCCTCCTTTTTAGTGTTATATATACACACTCCAAGGACATTCCAGGTGCTGCACCTCCCTCTTTGTTTTTACCTGCTTCTCAATGGGACAAGAGAGACCCCGGATTTGGTGACCTAGCTGCCCTCTAGAATGTACCAGTTTTAGACAAGCATTGAATATCCTCTTGCTTTTTTTAATGGCAGGTCAGCCTGTCGTGAATAGACTCCAGTCTGTTCAGGTATACAGGCCAGCCCAAGGACCGCTGACCCTGCAGGGAACATAGTTTCAGTGCTCCCTGCAGGGTCCTAGTGCCCTAATCATAGCACAAGCACGTCCAGGGACAGTTCCCGGGTGTCCACAAAAACAGGACACCAAGGATCCAAGGCAGGACGGCAAAACAAGACACAAAAATCAGGACTGTCATACAGAACTCGGGACATTGGGGATATACAACACAGTTTTCTAAATCAAGGCCAATGTAGCACAGGACTATATTCAACTTTCTAATATATTTGCATCATTATATCTAATTGTCTTATAAATAAAACGTCTACTGTGAAGCTGGTTAAACTAATGTTGTATCTTTGATGAAACCCAAATATTTGATTTGGAATGCACTTGAACATTGTTTTAAATCTAATATATATATGTGCCTGTGTTCTTGACTTTGCTTTTATGTTATATAGGACAGATTTTGACAGAAATCTATTATATGTTTAACAAGTAAGACATCTGCATGGGAATGACAACAATAGATAAGGATTTAAAGATCTGATGCTGTTAGACAAAATGTTTGTGAAGAAAAGGTGTATGATACCTTTGAAACTCTATCACACTTTAAACCTTCACTTAATTTAAAAGATTATTTATCACTTTCTGAGAATGTCATTTTCAAGAACAATTTGTGGCAACCTATTATGAACATTTATCTTAACAAAGAAAAGAATAAAGTGACAGCTTACAATTTTTAACATGCTTTTTTAACTGTTTGTTCTACATTCAAGTCCCAAAGAAATTAGGAATTTGCTCAACAAACACCTTATATAGCCAACTTGCTAGAATAGCTAATCAGACAAACCAGGAGAGAACATTAAAATAAATCAATCAATCAATAAATATAAATAGATAAAAAGACTATGCTTCTGTGAAATGTCCAGAAAGTCAAATTTGGAATTATTTGGTGCTTTTCCCCAAGGATCACAGTAAAATAAATATTCAAACAGATAGCAGGGCAATGTTACTGCTCCGTTCGTCTGTTACCCGGGAAAGATCTGCTTGCGGAAAACGACGTTGGATCCTCCCTGCCCGGAAGAACGCCAAAGTAAAATGCCGCTATACAAGCACCACAATATTTTAATGTAAGAGTTCATAGTGGGGAAGGGTTGGTATTAAATATATAACAGTGCTACACATATTTGGATCCTTTTGTATATTTTAAGGCACTTTTAAGGCACTTGGAAACAGTTGCATCTACTGAACTAAAAGTATATGTTGTCACAATGGAGTTCGACTGTAGCATATTGCAGACTACCCTCACCACAGAGTATCCCAGGACTTTTTTATTTTCAAATTTTTATTTTAAGTTTTATTTTATTCATAAATATTTTGGATACTTGAATGGAGCTTGATCATTCCAATTAGGGGCTTATCCACTAAGAGCTTACATTTATTTGTGATTTGTTATATGTTGAACATTGGGCGAAGTTTGCTATGTGTATATCTGCTTTTCTACAGAATTGTATTTTTGTATTGTATTGATTATGTTTATTTGAAGTAGTATCACTGCTTTTGCGCGGTCTTATTGGTAATAATATTGAAAAAGTGCTGTTTAATAAGTTGGAGCTATATAAATGCCATTAATATTAACCATAATAAAAAATAAATTGGGGTGAACTTGAAATGGTGAAACAGAAATGTAACTTTTGCCATTTTATCTCCTTTCACAAGTTACAGACTTCAGTGTATAGTTTAGATTAAACAGCTGCCATTCTATATTTAAAAAAAAAAAAAAACACCATTATACATTTAAAACATTTAGTTAATTTAACAGTCATATCAAGCATGCGATCAAGCATGGTGTTGTTCTTAAATAAAATACTTGTATCAATTCCTGAGAACATTAAGATCCTGTGTGAATTACTCTAACTTGGAAACAGCATGCCATTCTAAATGTGGATCCATTCAGAGTTATTTTCCATTTCAGGGCACTTGTTTCAGGGGATGTATTTCCAAAGCTTGAATGTAAGCTATAGCTAGCATCTATTTTTGGGCTTGCATGTTATGAATATACAGAATACTCATTTATTAAAGAGTAACTCATGCTGCTATTTCCCAAACTCATGAATTCATCAAACAAAGCCAACATTCTAATTTCTCTACTTAGTTGTCCAAAGCAGATTTCTATTAATATAAGTGTTTAATAATGTAATGACTTACTAATTCTTTTTAACTGGTACATGTCACAGGTATAAATTCAGAATTAAAACCAGCTAGTAATTTTTTGAACAAAAATATGCAAGTTACTCTGGATGAATGATGCAAAAGTTGTTTTAATATTAATAAAGAATTACATTATTTACATATTTTTTAGATTGTCTAACAAAGGAAAGAGTAGAAGAAAATCACAATACAATATAATATATGCCAAGTGTCCCTATTTAGGAGGAACAGTCCCAAAGTTGGACCCACATCTCTCTGTTCCTCTTTTTTCTCTCCTTATCTTCCTTTTTTCAAGTAGCTCCATATTGTTGATGTGTCTGAGTGTATAACAGAGATCCACAGCAATAATACTAGCAGTAACGTGTCATTAAACTGTCTGTGTAAATACAAATCAGTTATTTTTTAAAACTACCTTTCTGTTGCATACGTTGCTATTAGTCACCTAAAATGTCTCAGAACAGCCCCTGGGCCACACCATCGGTCACACCATTGAATGTGTCCCTGTGTTGAAGAATATGCAATGTATAATTTTATTATATATAGGCACTACATTTGAAATTCTATGATCAATTTATTCATCAAACATTGAGTTTTAAAACAACAGTAAAAAATACAGCCATCTTGGATTTTGCAGTTCTCAATTCAAAATGAATCTGTTTAGTGAATAACCCCTAAAAAACACTAGCATTCACTATTCAATGCATTTAAGAACTGTCATGCAAGTCTTGATGCTTTGGATATAACACAAATTACCTACTTTCCAAGGCCTCCTGTATGTCTACAGATTCTTTCATTAAATCAAACTATGTTAAAATGCAATCAGGATACACTGAGCTCTGATGTTTTTATTGCATTTGCTTACTTGAATTGCATATATTTCTGGATAAGGACAGAATGTGCGGTATCAGAAAATAGTGCATCACCCAAATGTCCCTTTACCTGATACATGAAAACAGAATATAATTTTAAATGTCATTAGGCTTTATGTACGAGACATTCTCAGCTTTTCTATGCTTACTTGCAAATGTTTTCATGCTAATGACAAGCAGATCAGCTTATTGTCTATGTTCTCAAAATAGCTGCCTGCTGTGCCTGAGATGTTTTCATGTCATAAGCAGTGATATCCAACACCTAATTTAATGATTTGAATGTAGTAGTAAAGGAATAGGCAACAACTGTTTGAAGAGAGAAAGAGAGAATGGTAGAGTGAAGGTAAATAAATGCAAGAATGAAAATGCATTGGCTACTAGTTCACTGATATATCAATATGTGCATGCACAAATATGATAATTATTTAACTATAATCAGACTCAATTTAATTTACTTTTTGCCCTATTTAAAGGGACACTATAGTCAACAAAACAACTACAGATTATTTTATTTGTTCTGGTGAGTATAATCATTACCTTCAGGCTTTTTGCAGTATACACTGTATTTTCAGAGAAAAGGCAATGTTTACATTACAGCCTAGGAATACCTCCACTGGCAACTCCTCAGATGGTGACGAGGGGTGATTCCTGGTGCAGTGCTGCACAGTATGCAGCACTGCCATTTAGTGTCTCCATCCTCTGCATGGAGACACTGAACTTTCCTCATAGACATGCATTGATTCAATGCATCTCTATGAGAAGATGCTGATTGGCCAGGGCTGTCTTTGGCTTGGATTGGCTCTGTCCCTGATCTGCCTCCTTGACACTCTCAGCCATTCCAGTGCATTTCTATGGGAACACATTGTGGTTGGCCTTGAGCAACACTTATGATGATGGCGGCCTAACAGGCATATCAGGGGCAGAGCCAGCAGAAGCAGACTGGAATAAAAGTAAGGGGGGGAGGGGGGTGCAAGGTAGGGGGTAGGGAAGAAGGTGTTTTTAACACTATAGGGTCAGGAATACATGTTTGTGCTTCTTTAACTGTTTGCCTCAAGGCAGCTTAGTAATTACAATGTGATTTTACATTGTATAGCATGGGTCCTCAAACTCCGTCCGCCCAGATGTTGCTGAACTATAACTTCAATGATTCTTTGAATTACATAGATAGCCAGAGAATCATGGGAGTTGTAGTTCAGCAACATCTAGGAGGCTGGAGTTTGAGGACCCATGTTGTATAGGGTCCAATTCTATGAAGAATGATGCAAGGAAGACCAGCAGGAGTTGCTTGTCATTGCATTTTTAACCATGCCTACACCCCCGCCCCCCCCTCAGGCATGGGTGGATAAAGGGCAGAGATTGGTTAATTTGAATTCCAAATGCAGAATAATAGGATTACTGGGGTTTTACAATACTTAGTGCTCTTAAAGTTTATTGAAAACGTATATGCCAAATAAAGCAAACTTTCCTTTGAATATTAGGAAAGTTAATAATACAGGACCAAATATTGCAAGAATCCACAAAACAGATATATTTGTGTATTTTTAAAGTTTGGAGAGCAGGAACATTTCGCCTGAAATAACCAACTTGAATAACTAACCTGACACACTTTTATACATTTGTAACTTAGTGTTATTAGTGCTATACCTGTAATAAGAAGTATAAGAAATAATGTGTTGTTTGTGTTAGGTGGCACTTTGCGAGTCCTCTTTGGAGATCATTTCAATAACAATTTCCTAAAGACCACTGTTTTTATTTATATATATATATAATTGCTGAAAAACTAGTACAGGTAAACTTTTAGTTGACAGAGCTCAAACTTTACCTGATAAATACATAGGTGGCAGTAACCCGAGTCCTGAAAAGAGATCAATCAATAACAATTTCCTAAAACCACTGTTTTTATTTATATATATATATATATATAATTGCTGAAAAACTAGTACAGGTAAACTTTTAGTTGACAGAGCTCAAACTTTACCTGATAAATACATGTGTTATGTAGTAACCCCATACACTGAAAAGAAAATCAATAAGCAATCCATACCATCTTACCGACCATCACTTATATCAGCGATATATAAATGACCAGCTTGTACAGGAACACATTTCAAGAGTCAAGTTCATCCATTTAATGTCTGCAAATGTTCTGAGAAAGACAACCCTCCTTTCAAAAAGTTAAGAAAAGTACAAAGGCCATACTAGCATGCAGAGGGCGGTGCTATAAACCTGCCAGGTGCAATGCATCCTGGGGAAACTTGCTTTGTATTGAGGAAAAAAATTGTAAACCGAGTCATTATTTTCAATGGATTTTCATTTGTAAACCAGAAATTATGTTAACCGAGGCGTTTGTAAACCGAGGTCCCACTATATATGATTTAATTGTACGTACTGCATATAAGCATTATGCTGAAATGCAGATATTCCTTTTATGACTTGTGTATATTTATTAAACTGTACAGGTAGTTGTGCCATCAGGCTCGTTATAACTGCAAGTAAGGTATTTCATAATTTGTATTTATTTATTTTTATATCACTTATTGTATGAGAGAAAACATTATCTTTGTTTTCTATACTAATATTTCAAATCTGTGTGAACTATTGGAAAAAAGGGATACTATATATTTTCTAAAGCTTTTAATTACTCTAAATTTTATTTAATGATGAAGAAATGAAAACTAAAAATGTTGTACATATACATGCTTTTAAGAAAACACAGCAACTGTAGGACATATGGAGTGCTAATTTGTAACAAATACACTTACCACCCCTGTAGTGTAGGGGTATCTTATACAGAGTCCTGAGAAACAACTAAAATAGACAGAAAATTGATAGTGTAATATTGTATCAACCATGGAGAGTGAAAGGTAAGTAAGATGAATACACTACAAAACAAAGCCTTAGCGGTATTCTATCATTGTCTTTTCTTTAAGTCTTTCCTAATAGTTGATTGAAGAGGGCCATTGTCACCCTAGTACGCACCTATCCAAGAGATTGGAGCATATCCCTTTAAGGCTCTGTTTTGTGTGAGTGCATTCATCTTACTTACCTTTCACTCTCAATTGTTCATACAATATTACAGTATATACTCTGTGTAAGATACCCCTATACTACAGAGGGGTAAGTATATTTGTTAAAAATGGTTTGTGCCATTGCTTTCCTCTCGGTTGCTGTGTTTTTGCATGTATTGTGTGTGTATAGTTGTGGAGGAACTTACACTAATGGTAGCAGCATTTAGACTACATTTAAAAGCCTAACTACCACAGATCACTCTTGTTGATTTATTCATATGCATACTTTTATTTTATTATATTAGTAGTATTTTATTGTATTATTTTAGTATGAACAGTAATCTGTACGCATATGAAGCAACTTCGCACAATCATTGAAGAGGAGTGGACCAAAATTCCACAGGCCACAATCAACAACCTGATCAACTCAATGCGAAGGAGATGTGTTGCACTGGGTGAGGCAAA
This sequence comes from Pelobates cultripes, assembly GCA_933207985.1. Classification (NCBI taxonomy): domain Eukaryota; kingdom Metazoa; phylum Chordata; class Amphibia; order Anura; family Pelobatidae; genus Pelobates; species Pelobates cultripes. The sequence continues at coordinate 98,613,463 of OW240913.1, forward strand.
TGAGTGTCACACCAGATACTGACTGGTCTTCGGACCCCCCCGGACGCTCCCAATACAGTAAAACTGCACATTTTAAAATGGTCTTTTATTGTGGCCAGCCTAAGGCACACCTGTGCAATAATCATGCTGTCTAATTAGCATTTTGATATGCCACACCTGTGAGGTGGACGGATTATCTCGGCAAAGGAGAAGTGCTCACTAACAGATTTAGACAGATTTGTGAACAATATTTGAGAGAAATAGGCCTTTTGTGCACATAGAAAAAGTCTTAGATCTTTGAGTTCAGCTTATTAAAAATGGGGGCAAAAACAAAAGTGTTGCGTTTATAATTTTGTTCAGTGTATATATATAAATATATAAATATATATATACACGCATACACACATATATAAACACGTATACACACATATATATTTACATATACATATATAAATTTAACACATAATAGGTTATAAAGACAGTCAACCATGACAGGTGCATTCTGTATTCAGATATATTGCCATAGATCTCTTAAAATATTTTAGATTGAATGAAGATTCGACTGTGTCCCTGAGGTTACTCCATAATTGTGTTGCTCTGTAGGAAGATGCATGCATAATGAAGCACAATAAGAACCCAAAAGAATAATTAAAAAAGTGAACGATGGAGAGTTATGGGAAGCTATTAGTAAATGGAGTATATGGACAGGATAAAAATCATTATCTGCACTTGTGCAAACTGTCTCTATAGCATATATAGTAATGAAATATGTGGAGGAATAACACAAAATGAAACAAAGTAAAATGTAATGCAATTAAGTAGAGCTGGTAGAGGGGAAGCAAACATGTTTTATCATTTGTACATTAGAGAACACATTTCTATGTATATTTGGACTATTGCAAGCTATTAATTAGACCATTTTAAATATGTCTTACAATGAACACATAATCTACTGTAATGTATTATCTTGGTATTTTGTCTGTAGTACATATTTACTATTTTTTAGCAAATTCCTTTCAATCTTTGGCTTTGAGACCATTAATGTAGCTGGATTGGAAAATGGATAAGGGATGATCAAGGGAAACTAGAGTTGAAATAGCACAGGTAGATTAGCACTACACACAGAAACATGGCAAAGTAAGGCACCCATGCAGCTCTCTTCCATGGGTCCTTCGTGGCAGGCATCTTTAGTACTTATTAGCAGGCCCGGACTGGCCATCGGGCACACCGGGCAAATGCCAGGTGGGCCGTGATGTCCATGGGCCAAGGCCGGCAGGGGAGGTCCCAGGATCTCCCCTGCCGGTCTATGCAGGGCCGGAGCTATCCGAGCAATCCCGCTGTTTTTCATGAAGGGCCGGTGGGGAGATCAAAGATCTCCCTCACCGGCCCACAAGCTGTTAAATGCGGCCGCCGGCAGGGAGAGAGGGAGGGAGACAGCCAGGAGAGAGGACCCGGCGGAGCTCTAACTTGCAGCTCCGCCGGGTTCCTCTCGCGAGATCCGGCGCGTTGCCATGGCAACGACCGGATCGCGCGAGAGTGAACTCTAGCACGCAGGCTATGCGGGCTAGAGTTCACTCACCACGAGGACCACCATGGAACACCGCCACCCCGCCTCCCAGTCACCAGTGTGCCGGTCCCCCCCCTCCCAGGCTAAAGGTAAGAAGGGAGGGGGGGACATAAGCCTGTTATTTTATTTGTTTATTTACCCCCCATACACACACAATCCATTCTAACATTTATACAGCACTCTCACACCCATCACACCCATCACTCTCTCACACACAACATACACAGCACTCTCACACACAGCACTCTCACACACAACACACACCTCAGTGTGCGGTCCCTCCCAGGCTAAAGGTAAGAAAGGAGGGGGGGACATAAGCCTGTTATTTTATTTGTTTATTTACCCCCCCCCCATACACACACAATCCATTCTAACATTTATACAGCACTCTCACACCCATCACACACAGCACTCTCACACACAGCACTCTCACACACATCACACACAGCACTCTCACACACCTCACACACAGCACTCTGTGAACAATGTCTGAATTTTGCATCCTGACCCAGTACACAGCTCTATGAATTCACTCAGTTTATTTTGGTGTCGTTTTTGGGGTAGTAAAGAAGCCTAACAATTTTCTAATTACAGAATTCTTTACTCTGAAATGTTAAAGTGGGAAGGGGCATTTTAAGATAATTTGTCAAGAGAGGGCAGGTTTTATTCATCAGTATGAAATATTGCACATGGTTACTTTATGTTAGAAAAAATTAGGTTGCATTGCTAGTTGAAAGCTTACATTTTTGTTTCTTGAGATATTTAAAAAATACAATCATTCATAGCAGAACTAATGCAACATTGTAAAGTACTTTATAGTTGACTAATAATGATTATATTTTCTATTTAGGTTATGTGATGTGGTATACCACTGACATAATGAAGTGCCATGTGATGCTGTGACATGTTGTGACCTATTGTATTTGTGTTAAATAGCACCATGCAATGCACTGCAACATAAATAGATTATGTCAGAAATCATGTAAGATGTTCTAGAGGAATACATTATTTTACTTAAAGGGAAAAGGTCACTTTGCTGAAATGTACTAAATGAATTAAATATTGAAAAGTACCTGTAACTTGTGTTAACCTTTTTTCATGAGATGTTCTGTTTTATTTTTACATTTATATTAAAGATTTAGCAAATGACATCATAACACTATTTCAGACAAGACAAAACCAGGAAAACTTTACTCATTAAGAGGAGAAATTGATTTTTTTCTTTTTGTCTGTGCTGATTGCCAGGTGCAAGAAACAAGCTTATAACAATGATTGGCAAGCAGCAAAGAGGGATGCGCCGAATTGCAGCATGCAAAGGTGGGGATATCTCCATTTAATTTTATTGTTCACACTTCACAAATACCAATTTGTCAAATATAGAGATAAGTAAACACAATATTAAAAATCCTGGAATCCTCTTTAAGGTGCAGATAAGAGATTAGTTTTATGTATCAGGGCTGTTATCTAGAGTGCTAACATTTAAATGCAAACCTCATTTCCATGAGAAGGCAGGGATTTTGTTAGGTGATTAAAGGGACACTCTTGGCACCCAGACCACTTCAGCTCATTGAAGTGGTCTGGGTGTTGTGTCCCTTTTGCACCTAGTGCTGCAATGTAAACATTACAACTTTGGATCTGTTCAGGCCTATTATGACCTTTTTATAATTCTAAAGCAAATTCAATGTAACATATAATGTTACATACATGTATTTGCATTTAAAACAAAATGCAATTCAAGTGGGTATTTACATCAAATTTGAATGTATATACTTTGTTTAAGGTGAAATTGTAGTTTCACAGGCTTTTATTTCTTCAATTTTTATGGTAGTCAGTCAGCTTTGAAATTCATGCAGTGTAAATGTGTAAAAACAATAATAAAGGCATATTTTGATTCAAACCTGACCTTTACACAGTAAAGTGTAGTTCCAGTATCTTGAATATCCGTCAGTGTTTTTAAGATTGTTAACTCCTTTAGCATGAATGATGATTGTTAACGATCATGGAGCAAACCATATTAAATATCTTTTTTTAATCACCTACAATAAATGTGTTCTAATATACATATAATATTTGCTGTACAGTCAGAGCCAGTATAAGGATTGTGCAACCTGGGGGAACAGGGATTTTGCTGCCCTTTATATACAACACACAACACACAAGATTATTGTTTTGGAGGGCAGAGCCTGGCACTGAAGCGGACCAGACGCCATCTCTCTCTGCTCCGACGGCGACACTGCAATCTGCACAATTTCTTGGCAATCCGCCACCATCCGTTGCAGCTCACAGCAGATACTGATTGGGGAGACCCAGCTGAACTCCCAGATGCCCTTCATATACTCCCCGAAGCAACAAAAACCTAAACGCACGTACGGGGCCTACTACAAGCCGGCATACCACGACCTTGAGTACCTCCTGAGCGGGGACTTCGTGGGGGACACGGCGGAGTGGTGGTCACCTCACACTGAACTCACCAATTCACCCATGGGGCGCAGAACCCAGAAACCACCGCCAGGCACAGCCACAGAACAAAGGGATATTAGAGCTATGCTCCAGGAGGCACACACCAGCCAAGATGGCGGCTACCGAAAACCTGCAGCACCCAGGGACTCCTGACACAGCAGCACTGGCCACCCCTCAGCAGAGTAGCACACAGGAGGAAACACAACAGCAGCCTACTGCAACACCTGGTAACACATAACCAGCAACTAAGCAGGACCTCCATATCCTATATACCATGCTTCAAGACATCCTATATACCATGCTCACTGCTGACCTACCATTCCTGAAAACGAATATGCAACAGCTAACAGGCCGAATGGAAGCAGCTGAGATAAAGGTTAAAGAGCTCCGTCAGGACACTTTTACCATGCAGGCATTCATGCTCCAGCTACAGGCAGCCCAACAGGCCCTATCAATACAACTAGCAGCACAGGAAGACAGGTACCGCCGCAACCACATAAAGATAAGGGGCATACCAGCTACGGTCCCTGGGGAAGAATTGCCACACTATGTAAGAAGGTTCCTAACCACGGTGCTACCACCTCCCACCGCAAAAAAAATTTACATCGCCGGGCTATACTGCCTACCGACGGCAACCGCAACTACTTCCACAATGCCCGGGGATGTCATACTCCGATGTTCCTTACCACAAGACAAGGGGCACATCATGGTAGCAGTGAGGAATAAGACCCCACTTACATTCGAGGATTCCCAACTCTCCTTTTACCAGGACTTATTAAAAGCCACGCTACAATGGAGGAAATCCCTGAATCCTCTCACCGCCAAACTACGGGCTGCAGGAGTGACCTACAGATGGGGAACGCCGAGGTCTCTCCTCGTCTCACACAAAGGTTCCACGCAAAAACTGACCACAGGAACTGAAATACCAACATTCCTCTCAACACTGGGCATACAGAATGGGACAGCAGCACTAGCGGACCCAAGCCGCGCTCAAGGATGGGACCCAGCCAACGTCGTACCATTCGTGCCGAGACAACCAGCGGACTATCTGCCTGACACCTGAATGGCACCGAATCTACCAGCCACCACCCAAATTCACAGAGGAACTTACTGAATCTGCGGCCCTAGGCTGCAAAGTTTGAACGTTATAATTTCAGTTTCCTATTTATGTTTATGTTTTTTGCACATCAGCCTCACCCACATGACAACACAACAACGAGACTGGGACGCCTAGAAATAGGGAGCCCTAGCAAACCAACATACAACCAAGCACTCGTTTCACAGTGCCATGTATGGCCCTTGTCCGGTTCTCCATAGCCATATACTTAGTACACCACTTTACCACATGCACACCCCCCTGGTACCCCCCATGGTTAGGGGCACCACCTCCTTTGAGAGGTTCACCAAACATGACCTTTGCTTTTAATCTAGGTCTACCCCACAGACTTACACATGTTCCTAAGACTGACCACAAGAGAGCCTAACTAACAGGCCCGCAAGTCCCTGTATTGCCCTCGGAACATGCACACCCTGTACCACCCCCCTAAGTAAAAACGGAACTGACAAATATACTTAACCACCATGAACGTAAAGCAACTCACTAGGGACACACTCATGATGACTTAAATTTAAAATATGTGCATAACCACGTTCACTGTATTTGTCTAATGCTTGTTATATGAAAACGTTTGAAATGCTACAGTGATATACATGCAGCAATGTTACTCAATGCACAGCAAAATAAAGAATTTAAAAAAAAAAAGATTATTGTTTTGGAGCTTATTGGACTCCTCAATGACACACAATACTGTTAGTTATATTGCTTTGTAGCTCTGGGTTTTCCTCATGCACCCTGACTTTCTTGGCATTAAAACATTCAGTAATGTGCAGGGCAGTGTATATGAGTACATCACAGAGCTCCTCCACAAGCAAATGCACAATAATGTGCATAGTTGTGTATAACAACTCTACAGCTATAAAACAGAGAATTGTGCATTTTGAATAACACTATGACAGTACTCCATGGTAATAAACTTGACATGGTTATGAAGTGATGTACTCTGTGATGGTAAATGTGATGTATATGTGTCATATATTGACTGTGTTGGCTGTCTGTGATGTCTTTTATGACTAGCTCTGCAGGATAGGTTTGATTTATGTGATGGTCATGTGTGAAAGCTGCATTGAATTTTTTTTTTTTTTTTGCATGTTGGTGATATGTGTGATGTAAAAACCCAAGGGCAGAGTAGAGAATATTTGATAGAGTCCTAACCTCAACATATGAGAAAAGGGATTTAGGGGTGATTATTTCTGATGACTTAAAGGTAGGCAGACAATGTAATAGAGCAGCAGGAAATGCTAGCAGAATGCTTGGTTGTATAGGGAGAGGTATTAGCAGTAGAAAGAGGGAAGTGCTCATGCCATTGTACAGAACACTGGTGAGACCTCACTTGGAGTATTGTACACAGTACTGGAGACCGTATCTTCAGAAGGATATTGATACCTTAGAGAGGGTTCAGAGAAGGGCTACTAAACTGGTTCATGGATTGCGGGATAAAACTTACCAGGAAAGGTTAAAGGATCTTAACATGTATAGCTTGGAGGAAAGACGAGACAGGGGGGATATAATAGAAACATTTAAATATATAAAGGGAATCAACACAGTAAAGGAGGAGACTATATTTAAAAGAAGAAAAACTACCACAACAAAGGACATAGTCTTAAATTAGAGGGACAAAGGTTTAAAAATAATATCAGGAAGTATTACTTTACTGAGAGGGTAGTGGATGCATGGAATAGCCTTCCAGCTGAAGTGGTAGAGGTTAACACAGTAAAGGAGTTTAAACATGCGTGGGATAGCCATAAGGCTATCCTAACTATAAGATAAGAAAAAAGCAAAGAACACAAGGTTCTACGTCTCTGTGTACACACCTGTATGTACTGCCCCTAGAGTGGAAAAAAAAGGGGGGGAGAGATTAACAGGTGCCACACAGGGACTAGTGTACCGAAACGAGACTCCAGGTATCTCGAAGGGGCTTAACCCCAAGTAAACAAAAAATAAGACAATGATAAATGCAGTCCGTCTCAGAATGTATTTCCTAGATAATTGTATGGGACTTAACTTTTTGGATACTCATACCCCAATAGCAAATTATAATAAAGCTGATAATTAGGGTGTAGCTATGGTATAGGTTATATCTTGATATCCCTATCGATTACATCCCTGGTTGGCATGGAATTTCAGTACCACTTGTATATACTTTATTTATTTTTTACTATTTTCTTACTATAGGTCTCTAACAGCTTCTATAGATTAGTAAGCCAGGGTTTGGACTACACTATACCGTTATATATATTTCCAGGTTATGCAGCTAATCTTAAGTACATTCTGAGACGAACTGCATTTATCATTGTCTTATTTTTTAACTATAAGATAAGGCCAGGGACTAATGAAAGTTTTTAGAAAATTAGGCAGACTAGATGGGCCGAATGGTTCTTATCTGCTGTTACATTCTATGTTTCTATGTGGTGTGAGTTGGCTGTGTGTGATATATGCGATTCTTGTGTTGGCAGTTTATGGTTTGTCCTCTTACATGCTTAAATTTTTTGCAAGAAGGGGAATAAATTCCTGGTGGTTCTATAGAAGCAATATTTTTCCTAGTGGTTCAGTTCGTAAGAAATGCTATTTTCCACAAAGATCCATTGGGGTGACGTTAATGATGGTCTTGGTGGTCTGTGGTGGTGAACATGATCTGCACCTACACCAGGTGCAGGCTCCTTTCAGTCTGGTACTGTGTGGGGGGCTAAGATCACTGGCTGGGAATCCAGCTGCCTGCTCTGATTCCATCACACAGCCCCAAAACTACAAGAAAGTGATTAATATAGTCTGTGCCAGGCAGAAGTGCAGACCATTGACCATCAGGGGATATTTATTTTCCAAATATATTTAATAAATATTAACTTGCACTATCCTCAAACTTGTTCTTTCCTATATTTTTCTGTGTCTGTCTGGAATCCAGATGACATTCCTTTTTGGTTGAGCGCCCCCACCCCATCACTCTTGGAGGTGACCACAGGAAAGAATAAACTTGAGCAGAGTCTCTGGAAGCAATTTAAGCAGTAAGTATTGCAGTTAGTATGTTTTTATTCAATTTTCAAATTAGTGCAGGAGCCACTGTGACTTATTGGTGGGCTTAACACAATATGGCCAAGTGGTGTAACCCCGTATTTGTTTGCTAAGATAGGTGATTTAAAGTAACTTTATGTGTGTGTGTGTTTGTGTGTGTGTTCTGTTACTTAAGACACAAGGATGGAAAGACTATCAGATAAACAGACAGGCAAAGCAAATAAAGGGTGAAAGCCAGGTTCAGTAGCCAGTGAGCCTAATCATTGTCTGAACATTTACATTTTGTCTGCACCTTCTGAGGGTCACTAGCTTTGCTCCCTCGAGTGTTGCCATCTGTTACCAGCCATTGGTTTGAGTGGTTTGAACCTGCTGTAAGTGGAAAACACATGATACACCTACTGGACCAGTGGGGCTTAGTATTCCCCCTCCCTGTTGCCAGATAAGCAAGAAGGAGGGAAGAAAATACGTTTTTGTTTTCATTTTTTTATACCCCACATACTAAAGCCCATTTGTCCCCTTGACATACAAAACAGCCCATGTCACCGCCACAAATACTACAACCCCTACCTCCCCACATAAAATACTATTAACATATATCAAATACGATTTCCCCTATATATATGCTACAGCTTTATTTACCCCAGAAACACACAGTAACTAATCACATGCACACACATATACTACACTGCAAACAACCCCATCCTCACACACAGCCCCACAAGCAGCCTGCCCAACACACACAAGCAACTTTTCCCCACATCCACAATCCCACAAGTTGCATCCCTTCTACACAACCTTACAAGCAGAGTCCTCACAAATGTACAACACCATAAGCAGCCTACACTCGCCACACAAACCCTACAAGTAGCCACCCTCACATACAACCACACAAGCAGTTTTCAACTACATGCAGCACCACAACAGCCTACATATGCATAAAACAGCCTCTCCAAACACTATTTTATGTTTTTTGGGACACCAGAAATAGAGCACCAGAATACACAGAGCAAGTGTGCAATTTAATTCACTTGCACTGTATGAACAAAAAACAGGACATTTTCCCCATGCAAGAGCTCTTCAGCTTGTCGATTGTGATGTCAACACACCTCTTCCTCCTATTGGTCTGTTATGCCTCAAAATGCTTTGGTCAAAAATTTGTCCTAGCCTGGGTCTGTGTGCTTTGGTTAGGAAGATACCCAGTCATCATAACAAAACTGTTGCATCTCTGTTATTGTTTCTGCATTTTTTCACACATGGCATAATATAATACTTGTTTTCATATTTGTTTTTATATATTCACACTCACTGAGATTCCCATGACTTCAGTAGAATATTGTGCTCTAAACTTGAGGAAAGCAAAACTGATAATGACGTGATAAAACATCACTAAAAGATATATTCTTTCAAATACTTTTTCCCTGCTATTAAGTTCATATGTTTTCTTCATTCTTCATTGTTTTCATATGGTAGGATTTGTATTAATTCCTTTCTTAATATTTTTATCTAACATATGCATTCAAGTATTTTCTAGAACAAGTGATTACCTACAGAAGATAATTCTTGGTGGTAAATTGCAAATGAGATGTCAGTGGAGGTGTCACTTCTCAGTTCCAATTGTATTACGTAGAAGCTTCTGAGCTTCCAACAGCTGCATCAAACAGATTATATAGCTCATGGCTATTTCATCTTTGCTGGAAATTAAAGAATTTAACACGCTCAAAGTGTCAAGTCAACAGAGAGGATATCAAACATATGCAAATATATGTAGTAGATAATATGAAGGTGCAAATAATAGCATCAGGGTTTTTTTTCTTATTAACATTTATTCAAAAATATATTTTCATACATTGATTCTTGTGTGTATACTAAAGATGACAAAATAAATAGGAAATCCCAAGAAGATAAAAACAAGGTTGTGACATTTTGTTGCTTACATTTCACTTTTAACATTAATCACTCCGGTTATTTAACTTATGGCAAAAAAAAAGAAGGGACATGCACTCTCATCACCTGTAGACCGCGGTGCACTGTACCTAAGGCTAGCAAACCCCTAATCCATATAGTAACAGCAAAGTAGTCCAGGCACTCAAGGTCAAGCTCAAGCTTGATAAAGATCCCCGAAGGGATCGAAACGTTGCTGTATCTGTCCTGTTTTTCAAATAAATCTGATGTATGAAGACCTTGAGTGCCTGGACTACTTTGCGGTTACTATCAGGTTGTATAAGGTAAATCAACACAGAATATTTATTTTATTTAAATGATTTGTGTCACTCATAAAAGACAAGCTGTATCATATATATATATATATATATATATATATATATATAGTGAGAATAACATGAAAATATATGTAAAAAAATGAAAAAATAAACTAAAAATACATATTACAAGACCAAAAATTCTCCTGGGGTTTGTTCACAAAAAAGTTTGGTTACTTGAAGTGAAATTTATAGGTTTTTTTTTCCATTGTTTTTTTCACTGTTTCATTCTGTCATCAGGATTCTACTATTAATCCCATAACTTCTTTATGTATCTGCTGATTTTGACAGATTTATAGAATGTTGAAATGATACAACATATTTCATAAATTATATTGTGTATTGTATACAGTCATGAAAATAGTACAAATATATTTGACCTTATTTCATAGGCTGCTACTTGTAAGTTTACAGCAAGCTTGCAAAAATTAGGTGCATCATATTTGACCCATTTTTTTCTTTCTGTTAATTTAAATTAGTTATTTAAGGAGTTTTCATTTTACTACTCACTGATGTCCATCCAACATGCAGTGGATAGTAGTAAAGTTCTTACAAAACAGGGCAAAACCACTCTCTACTTCGAAATCCAGACATTTATAATATTCAACAATGCCCAGATTTGGTGTTTCAGGCCCCAAAAGATCCTGAATTTTGTCTAGATTTTAGCCAGACTGAACACCAACCTACCGCTGAAAGACTGATAGAATGCTTCAAATCCAGGCCTGGATTTTAATAAAGAAAAACTATTTGCAGCACTAGCAGCCAGCAGGCAATAGATAAAAAACCTTTGGCAACACAAGAGTTAATTATGTGGTGACTGGACAGAGCTTGCTAGCCAGCTGCCACATTACATACTTAATAAACAAATAAATAAAAAGCCAATGGGGGTCAAGAAGACCATACCATACTATATTACTGTAATCGGTTAGTTTCCTCAAAGTAGCTGATTTGGAATCCTTCTCCAACTTAGTTATAGCTTGGCAATATTAGACTACATTTTCCATCACATTTTTTAATTAATCAGCATTTGCAGTTTAGTGAACAAGCCTTACTATTTCTGGTGAAGTGAACCCACGTTGTTTTTTATGAAATGAACATCTTATGAAACTGGTAACTTAAAGCATTCGGTATTCAAGCTAATTTGTTGTTATTTCATCTGAGCAGGTCTTTTAATAGATTTGCTGCAAAGTTAAATTGGCAGCAAAATCTATTTGGCAATTAACTTTCATTATCCTTTACCCAGCACACATTGCTGAATACTCTTAATATTACATTATTATTATTATTATTATTATTATTATCATATAAAGGAACCCAACGTTTTTTTCTACAGTGCATTACATTTTTATAATGGAGAGCTATGCAGAAATAAATTGACAAAATAATGTTGATGACAACAGGAGGTGAAGAGGGAACTGCTCAGATCAGTTGACAATCTGAGACATAATACAACACCTGTCAAAACCAAAATTCTGATGCAGGGTAAAAATGAATACTTATTTTGAATTTAAAAAATGAAGACATAAAAACCTTTGTATTATTTGTCCTTTTATATGGCTGGTTTGGAGACAAAAATGAAAGCTATTTGATGCGCTTAACTACTTCCCTACCCATAAAGTGTATACGTATGTGCCTTTGCTTTTATAAGACAAGGCAATGGAGACAGAGATGCAGGAATACCACACATGGATCGTAGCCCATGAAGCAGCGCAGCTAACAGGAATGGGCCTTGATATTCCTAGGAGACAGGCATAGGAGGGGTGTAGTTGGGGAGCAGGGAGGACTGGCTAGTATAACAGGAGGTTGGGTTTATGCTAGAAGAGTATATATAGTGGCCTATTTAGATTAGGAGCCATCTTAATTAATCCTCACTTACCTATTTTGTGGAGACTGTGTGGTATCTCTGTCTTTTGTCTTGCAGGTGATGCTCGTTGAAGAATGGAGGCTTAGCAGGCTGGTGTCCATTCTGCTGTCTTGCAGAGAGGAGTTTCCTGGCTTCCTGGCTTCCTGGCTGGGTCTAGTGCTGCAGGATCCACAGTGACGGCCATAGTGCCCCCTGGGCATCCCAAACGGAGGACCCGACTGCCGCAAAGTCTTAGCCCCAGTGCGGGCTCCAGCAGGAGGAAGAGGTTGAGTCAGTTCCTGAATCCAAGGCCCGAGACTACGGTGAGCTGCGGGAGTTTGGGAGGTCATGGCCGGTGTTGCCGTGTTGCCACATGGTCTGGCTGTCTTCCTGAGACTGCACATTCGGGCTGCGAAGGAGGGGAACGGTCTGGCAATGAACTGGATTCGGCTGGAGGTGAACGTTTGGGCCACGAACAGGTGAGCATGGAGGCAGGATGTCGTGTTCAGCCTGCATTCACAGGAATGAGCATGATTCTAGGTGAGTGGCTGGAGGGAGAAAGGCAGGGACAGCCACAGCAGGCTCTGCAGCAGGCAATGGAGGCGCTGGGAGCACTGTTGGACATGTGGTTCCAGCTGGTGACACACTTCGTGAGTCGTCCTCCATCCCTATAGGTCGCAAGTCACGGGGCAGCAAGCGGGTGGTGGAAAGGCAGGTCATGGGATAGAAGTTTGTCCCCAGGGTCACCTCACAGGTCGGCGTCCAGGTCGCCTAGCGTGGGTAGAGGTGACCCAAGGAGAGAGCCCAGGGATGGGGACCTGAGTTGGGAATTGGGTAGGCAGGTATCCATACCCATTAGAGCATGGAGCAGGCAGTGGGACAGACCCCCATCACGGGTGGGCATGGAGCGCCACACTCAGGACTATCACATCAGGCCCCCGGGGGTGCTGGGTGACAGGGGTCACACTATAAATTCACTATAAATGAGTTGCCATAGCGACCAAGCGGGCTATCACAGTGGGTAGGTCCCCTAGTGTAGCTACCTGGGAGCATAATTTGGGATCCCCTGTTAGATTCGGCTCACCTGGCAGGAGTTCTCATGGTGGCTATGAGGAACTGATGGTGGGGACGGGCACAGCCATAGTGGTCAGGAGGCCAGGACTCAGTCGGACGGCCTACCCAGAGTCTTTCCTCATTCCAGGTCACCAAGACGGTCGCCTACGGTCCGGGTAAGACCTCATGATGTGGATCTACGGCTGGAGGCACCATCGCGCCTGGGCTTGAATGGAGGTGGGCTGGATACTGCCTCACGGTCTTCAGCAGCAAGAGGTTCCAATGGTGAGTCATCTTCTGTTAAGCCTTCTGAGGATCTTTTAGAGTGTCTAAAGTCCTTTCTAGAATGGAGCAGGGGTTTGGGTAGAAGCGTTAGCTTCGGGCAGGTTTGGGCACCTAGGCAGGGGTGTGTGGGCAGTGGCGGTTCTGGTTGCTAGTAGCAGTTCTGCCCGGGGTACAGTGGCTTTAGTTGGCTTCGGCCAACCAGAGCTAAGGGAGAGGACATGGAAGGGGAAATTTCTGGAGATCTTTTCTCTTCTTCCTCTGGACAAATACTTGGACATGAAGGAAGAGGATAAAAAAATGGCAAGAAGGAGGAAGAGGAGAAAAGGTGCCGCTATCGTAAGATACCCAAAACTTTTGGGAATTGGTTGAGGGCCTTTTGCATTCCGCGGTGTCGTATGCATCATTCGACCAAGCGGTTGAGTTGGTTCAGTGTGCGGGCAAGTGGGGCGTTGATGGCCAATGTGGACGTGGAAGTGGCTATTCAGTTATTGCCCATTCACCTCGACTGTCATCAGGGCAGTATTTAGTCAATCTGTGTTTGCCGATGGGTTGTTCCATCTCGTGTGCGTACTTTGACATGTTCAGTACTTTTCTGGAGTGGGTGGTCAAATTCGAGGCAGGCACTAGATTCATGGTCCATTACTTACAGGTTTGGAGTTGTGCCGCATAGGGTTAATCGAATAAAGAATGGGTTAGGCACTCTCTATATAACAAAATTTGAGGCAGCAGTGAACCGGCAGGATTTCCCAATACCTGCTTTTAGTGAACTGAAATATAGAATAAGAAAAGTGGTAAATCGCACCAAAAAAGTGCTCAAAAGTGCAAATAAATATATTATACATACATATTCATCTTGGTTAATATAGCATAATGAGATCCTCCAAGGAAACAAAGAAAAAAACTATAGAATAATAGTGCAATATGTCAAATTCATAAATACAAGTAAATATAAAATTCCAGATAGAAGGCAAACTCACACTTTATAGCACTTGGATGGTACAATCCCTGTCTTAGGATATGTAGATGTTGGCTGTATGGGATATCCAGACTCAGCAACCATATATAGGAAGAAAGAAAAAATACAAAAAAACAATGGTACAGTATAAACACCAGAATTGGAATATTAAAATGAAGATATCCTACTTACAGTATCCAGAGCAATTACTTTTTTTTTGGATATCCCATACGGCCAACATCTACATATCCTAAGACGGGGATTGTACCATCCACGTGCTATACAGCAGAGCTCTTAGTAGCTCTGTAAAGTGTGAGTTTGCCTTCTATCTTGAATTTTATATTTACTTGTATTTATGAATTTGACATTTTGCACTATTATTCTGTTGTTTTTTCTTTGAGGATCTCATTATGCTATATTAACCAAGATGAATATGTATGTATAATATATTTATTTGCACTTTTGAGCACTTATATTTCTGCATAGGGTTGAAAACTAGGAATGAGTCATGAATGTCTTCGGAATACCGCTGGCGGGTGACAAGATGGTTGGGCCGACTACTTGCTTGTTTTTCCTGGGCTTGGAGATAGATTCGGTCCAGGGTGAATGTCGGTTGCCTGAGGACATGTTGCTGGCACCCTTGCAGGCGGTGACGGAGGTCCGGGAAGCAAGGAATGTTACTTTGCGGTTGCTTCAGTCATTGGTGGGCCAGCTCAACTTTGAGTTCTGGGTGATCCCTGTTGGACGGGTGTTCAACAGGTTCCTCTCTAGGGCGACCAGAGGGGTAGTGTCACCGCATCATTCCATTCGGGTGTCGGCATTCATGAAAGTCGATCTGGATGTGTGGCAGGTCTTTCTGCGGGACTTTAATGGGCATGTATATTTCCGGGAACCAGCGGCTTCTTTGCCGGATTTGGAATTATTTACAGGCCCGTCAGGAAGCACCGGGTTTGGGGCTTATTTCACGGGACACTGGTGTGCTGAAGCATGGCTGGATTAATAGAAGGCCAGCTCGCTCATTTACAACTTGACGTTCCTGGAATTCTTTCCTATAGTGGTGGCGCTGGTGTTGTGGGGGCGACAGCTGAGGGAAGAAGACTATCTTTTTTACGGACAACATGTCAGTGGTCGAATCTGTTAATGGTTTATCTGCTTCTTCTATTCCTGCTATTCGGCTTCTTCACCGTTTTGTTCTTTCTTGCATGCAAATTAATGTTGTGTTCAGGGAATGTCACGTGCCTGGGTTGTTGAATGTAGTGGCTGACTTACTCTCTCGTTTTCAGTGGAAGCGGTTTTGGGCAGAAGCTCCGGGGGCTCAGAAGGAGTGCCTTGTCTGGCGGAACTGTGGCAGCTCGGGACCACTTGCTTAGCAGACTCATAAAGGGTCATTGGCGCCTTCAGCTTGGGCAGTTGATATGTTATGAAAATATATGACCTTAAAATATTTTAAGTATTATTTATATTTATTAAAGCTGTAATGCTTTTCCCAAATAAAGGTGTCCGAGTATTTGTGGGGGAGATTTTTGTTAAGCATATGCTGAAAAGGTGACTATTCATATGTCAAGCAATCCTACACTTGCAAATGACATGTAAAAAGAAAAGTGTCTAGGCACTCTTGATAATGTATGGTCAATCGCAGCAGTAAATCAACAAGGATTCCCAAATACCTGGTGTAAAAAAGCAATACCAAAAAACAATAGGTGATAAACTTGCAAATGACAGGCTATGCACATCAGTTCATGGTGAGACACATTGGTAAAATTGAAAAGTTCCATCGGCATTCTATAAAGAGTTTATGAACTTGACTGGCTAGTTAAAATCTAGAATTTTCTATTCTCACATCATGAAATAAAAAGGCACAGTTTGCAGCACGGTTTTACAAGTTCCATCTCTATGTAAGAGATTGAACCATAGAGTGCATGATACTGTATGCACAGTGGCTTATAAAGGGAAATTAGATACATAGGTCTTTTTACATATTTCCTTAAAACACAAAGCTTGAAAAAAACTAAATCAAAACACAAGGGGCTCGTTTTCAATGTTGCAAATGTTTATTTGCCAGTTTCTACTCGATAAAGTGCGTGCAAGACGCTACTCAAAGTGTGTTGGTGAATAGGTAATGTTTGCCAACCAGTAGGGACATGTATTTACTGCCTGTAGCTTTGTTGTAGCCAGCCACTAAGTAACAAATAACAGCTCCCATTATTCTACATGGGTGTTACTAACTGCTACAGATTTTCAACTTGTTTCCAACCCTTTCCCTACTCATTAGCAGCTACCACTAACCCTTAAAATTTAACCCCAACATCTTGCCTGGTTAAAAGAATAACAGCTCCCAATACACCCTATAGGAAAAAAATACATGCTAGCTATATGGCATTTTCTAACAAACATATCAAAATATGTTAAAAAACAATGTGTTAAACGGCAGTAAGATTAAAGAAAAAGTCAGAAATCTAATATAAAAGGTAAAATAATTCTTCAAACAAGTAAAGTGCATGTGTAATTTAAATGAGCCATTTATATACAAGAAATGACCCTCAAACATGACATAGCTATGTATCTGGTATAACACAGTTTATTTCATGGTATATACCATGGGGTAGGCAATATTCAGCACACCAGATATTGTGGACTACATCTCCCATAATTCGCTTACAGCCACAATGCTGGCAAAGCATCAGGGGAGATGTAGTCCACAACATCCTGAGTGCCAAAGGCTGCCTATACCGGGTGTATACTGTCATTATCTCTTGTTAAAGGGACACTATAATCACCAATAAAATGACAGTTTAATACAGTTGTTCTGGTGTCCACTACCTGTCCCTGCTTGCTTTTTAATGTAAACACTTCCTTTTCATAGAAAAGGAGGTGTTTACAGTACTGTCTAGGGACTTACTCAGACGGCCAGTAGAGGTGCTTCCTTAGTTAGTGTTACACAGTGTGATGCACGGATGTTCAGCA
This sequence comes from Pelobates cultripes, assembly GCA_933207985.1. Classification (NCBI taxonomy): domain Eukaryota; kingdom Metazoa; phylum Chordata; class Amphibia; order Anura; family Pelobatidae; genus Pelobates; species Pelobates cultripes. Next base: position 98,630,953 of record OW240913.1, read on the forward strand.
TCTCAACACTCTGCATAGAGGCACTGAACGTTTCTCATGGAGCTGCATTGATTGAGGACATGCTGTTTGGCGCAGCACAGCGTGATAGTCTTCCAATGCTTTTCAATTGGGTGGTGCATTGGCGGAGTGAGCCGCGGCAAACCCGCACAGCGCTGGATAAAGGTGAGTAAACTCACCTTTTTAATCGGAGGTAAGGGGGCCGGCACCTAAACTGATATTTTAGAACTACAGTGTCCGGGATACATATTTGTGTAATTTAGTCATTATCCCTTGCTAATTTTAATAATTTAGAAAGGTTTTCTAACAGTATTGCATATTTTGGAAAGCTTATGAAATAGAGGCTGAGATTGGAAACAATCCCTTAGACATTAACCACAAAATGCATGCAAATTTTAATATCTCCTGGAGTTCTTTTTGATTTCTAATATTTAGTTATTGCTACAATAATTACTTAGTTGAGGAAATTTGGTAAAAGATAAAAGAACAATTGCTTATCTGTCCAATATTTTTGTATTTAAAGCATTATTTATTTATGCAAAACACATCTATTTCCCATTCAAGATGTACCCTCTAGAGTCTAGCCTTTGTTATAGGGCATTAGCTTTTTCACCAGCCCTTTCTTACACCACTTGATATTACAGTGCAGGGATGCCCAAGATGTAGAACTCCCATGAAGCTTTACATGCCTTTAGAATGCTTTATAATGACAAAGCAACAAGCATGAGGAAATCTGGAGAATGTAGCTGCTGTACTTATGCTCCAGAAAAAAGTATTATCTGGCTACAGGAGATAGAGAGCGGTCTGTATAGGACCTGCCTGGGCCTGCGCACTCTTCCCTCTTCTATATTATTTATGTTACCTTTCTCAGCTGCAAAGACCTTTCCCTAACTTCTCCCCCTGCTACGCTATCTGAACAGATATCCTATTTCTCCATTACATACTGCCCCTTGAATATATTGAATATATTACCAGCTGCAACGGTGCACTCCAAACTTCCATTACTCCCCTTCATCTACACAGCTCCACTTCATGATGGCTTCATGGGTCCGCTGATGGCAGAGAAAGTTAGTTGACAAAGGGAACACCCTATTTAGTGCACAGAGGGTCAAATACTCAGTAAGCGACTAGCTAATATGTGTCACAGAGAGGCTGAGGCTGTGGAGGACTTAACAGGAGGCTCCACAGATAAGTTCTACAGAATGCTCCGAAGGCATGTTTGCTCTCCATTCACCCACCCAGCATTGATTATGGGCTCCACACATCCCCTGGCAGACATGGACTGCTCTCCTGGGCACCTTCTGGAATCACATGTTGACGCGACAACTCCAGAGACAAGACCAGGCTGCACACATACAAGCTGCCCAAACTGCCTTCTTGTAAATCCAATTAGCAGAGGGTATCCGCATTATGGTTAGGAAAATGTTGGAAAACTACTTATTGTAACATTAGAATATGCATCACAGCTATCACTTTATGAATGTTCAATATGTCTACAAACTCATGTTTGTATTACAAAATCTTTAATAAAAACGAGATTGTAAAAAACAATACATAATGACAAAGCATCATGGAAACTGTATGTCTCGGGTGGCGGATGGAGACCGGGACCCCTGAGTGCCTGATGATGATGGGAGACTCAGCGTGGTAATGGATTATCAGGGCCTGGTGCAGGGTAACCGCACGCCCCCTGGTGTTGAGCACCAGCGTTTGTGCAGCCACATACCAGGGCCCTGATGCAGCTACTGCGGATCCCAGGTGACAATATGCAGACCTCCCAGGATCTGAATAGGGAGGCTCTGCAGCAAATATGTATCCAGTACAGAAACAAGGTAAGACTAGAATAGACACCAAACAAGAAAACAAGACAAAACTAGGAGAACCCAGAACCGCAGCAAGACAGAAAGCAGAACCCAGAACATGTACACAAGACATGAGGAAAACAATAACAGGGCAGGGCAGGACTGTACATGAACTGGGAATACAAGACAAGTACTATATATGTAAAACACTGGAGATTTAGTTACATTATATGATCATACATTGCATAAGCCTGCCACAACTTCAATGTACCCCATATTCGGCAGGTCCTACTCTAACTGCCTAATGTCTGCTAAATGAACAATAGTAAAACACACACAGCACTAACCTGCAAAGGAATGAGCAGAGAAAATGAAACCACTGCTGCAGGACCAGACTGAAACAAAAGGATTAATGGGAAAGGAATGGGTGTGGCAACAAAAAACAAACATTTAAAGCGGGGGTTCTCAAACTCCAGCCCCCCAGATATTGCTGAACTACAATTCCCTTGATTCTTTGAATTACATTCCAGGAACGAAATACAGGAATGAACCCAGAAAACCCAGCATAAAGAAAACCAGACATGGAATAGAAAACCAGGAAAACCAAGAAAAACTAAACAAGAATTGTAAAAAGAGTACTGGATACCAGAAGCCAAAGCCAGACATCTCCGCAGAACAGAACAGGATGTGACACTGTAGTTTTGAAACATCTGGGGATCTGCCTTTTGGGCACCCCTGTACTAGAGTCTGACATAAAAAAATTGAGTTGAAAAGCTCCATTAGAGAAACACAGGAATAACAACAGCAAATTATATTTATGAGATAGAATAAGCACCTAAGACATGAAACTTGCATATGTTTACACCAATAATTCTACACTTTCCCTGCTTAAATTAGTTAATTGATTAATTATCATTTGAAAATGAACCACTGCATGGCCCTAACATGGGTGAGGCAAATTCCTGCTATTAATGGATCACTAGAGTGTCAGGAAAAAAAAAAACCTTCAGCAACTTACCTTTATCCATTGCCGGGCTCCCTCGGCACTGGTGACCTCTCCTCCCCCGCCGACGCCAGTTCCCCCGTCCGACGTCAGTGGAGCAGAATGCGCATGCGCGGCAAGTGCTGTGCGCGCATTCAAAGTCTCCATAGGAAAGCATTTCTCAATGCTTTCCTATGGATGCTCTGCGCGTTGGATGCAAAATTTGCATCCAGCATCGCGGATGCGCCTCTAGTGGCTGTCCGGAAGACAGCCACTAGAGGTTGGCTTAACCCCAAATGTATCTCTGAAACTGCTATGTTTGCATCTGAAGGGTTAAAACCTGAGGGACCTGGCACCCAGACCACTTAATTGAGCTGAAGTGGTCTGGGTGACTATAGTGTCCCTTTAACCCCTTAAGGACCAAACTTCTGGAATAAAAAGGAATCATGACATGTCACACATGGCATGTGTCCTTAAGGGGTTAAGGAGAAAAGTAGTGACCATTGATGCAAACATAAACAATTCTTCTAGAGAATCTATATATTTCTTTTGTTAATGTCTCTTGCTTATTATCTGTATAAAGAATGTGTAAACACCCTCTAATGGCATTGCTGAACATGTTTGCATTGTACGTTTCAGAGGTTTATTTAAATATATATAATACATTCTGAACATAAGATGTTTTAGCATATATTTTTTTTTTTTGCATTGTCCATGGTCCTAGCTACATCTTATCCTAGAAAGTATGTAGGCTATATCCATCTTTTTCTAGCCCACCGTCATGCTGTTTGTTGTATGTGTTTTTTGTTTTTTTTTGCAGATTCTACAAAGCCTTTTAAAAGTGGAATGTCCACATGCATGTGATGAGTGGAAGAGAGGTATGCAATAAACTATTACCCATAGTAGATTTCCTAGAAACTTTGATAAAGACTGACCTTTAATTGAAATCCACATTTACAGTCAGATAATTACTAGAATACTCATATAGTTCAAATGTCAATGTTAGAACATTGTTTTTATCACTCTCCCAAATAACAGATCAGAACTACCGTAAATTTTCTAAAGCTGAGTATACACCGATAGACGTTACCATCTCCAAGCACTACATATGAGAAACTTTCCAAAAATTTAAAACTAGTCTGACTTAAATAAAAATCACATTCTGTTCTATGGATTTCCTGTTAAAAGGCATGTTAACACTTGAGACCTTGGTGCAAATTATGCCTTTTTGTATTCAACATGATGCTAGAATAAATATTCTAATTGTTGTAGTTCTGTCTAAAAATTTAGTTTGAAATGTGAAAAATATGTGTAGAATGGCTGTAATTGGTCTCCCCTCCCTCCTCCCTCAGTCTACAGCAACCTTTGTAGGTCACGCTTCATTACAGCATTAGAGCTACCAGAGAGGGCAGATCTGATGGCTCTGTGCCCACTAAGTGCACTGTATCATATTATACATGTGTAAATGTATTTTGCTTGCTGTTTTTTTGTTTGCAGAAGTTGCACTGCCAGACATTCTAGTTGATTAATTTATCTATTTTGTCATACCTGCTGTGTGGTGATAAAATGGCATTTATGATCCTCCGCTCACGTCCTCAAAAATTACATTTTCTGTGAATCCCCATACAATTCTCATTTTAGTAAAACAATCTGTCATGTGTGAATTAGTCTGGTATCCCTGTATTCTATGATGTAGTGGACCTTGTTACCCATTGTTAGTCACATGACATTCTAGATCCATCCTGCACTACCCACCAGCCTTAGTCAGAAGGGTCCCCAGTAGGGGTTTGTTTGAAATTCTAATAGCATGAGTTCCACATACATTTTTTCCACGCTATTTTTTTCTCTGTACATCAGACTAAAGAAATGCTTTGTTAAAATACTAATGTGTTATATCTCTGCCAAGAAACATTATATTGATATTTCTTACAATTAAATCTCATAGTGCCATGGTTTGAAAGTACAAACAAGCTTTTATTGTGCTTAAAACAAAACTAACCAATATCTACAAATACAAACTTTTGTTTTCTATTGACAGCACTGTGTTTTTTCATCTATTTGTATATATTTGTCTGAGGTAGCTGTGGAGAAAATATAGCTTTGAAAATGTATTGCTTTTGAAAAGTAAAAATGAATTGCTTCAAGGTGATGTGTTGGCAATTAGGTAAAGCAATATGTTTTGGCATACTGAACAAAGTGCAATAATTTTACACAACATCTTTCATACTCTAATAACAAACGTATTATTTCTTAATACTTTTTATTATACATAAATAAAGCCTAATTCAGAAAATCAAATATAATGTACTGACTTTCAGCTATTTCTATTTCCCTGGCACATATATTGCACGATCTATCTGTTATATTAATGGCCAGATCATATCGTCAGACTCAGTAAATTACATGAATGATGTTTACACTGTGCACTTTTTCTCATAATTCACATAAATGAAATGAAACCTGTGGATTATGGGATTTTGAATCTCATCCGCAAGACTTGCTTTGACAAAAAAAAAAAAAGCGTGATTTCCCCCTTTTTTTCTACAAGTCTTTATTCACTTCAACACCAGCTAAAAACCTAATTCATTTTTTTACTGAATAATAGAGCAACCAGACGTGTGGGTCACTTTCTAGCTAAATAAGTGTTAAGTGTTTAGTGCTCTGATTAAAAGAGCTGTATATCTTGCCTCACAGCCTGGCCTCTCATGTATTCCTGCACTTTTTTTTACCTCAGCTCATGAGGTAATGCATTCTAGTTGTCCTAGTGGGGGTGAAATATGAGTTATCAATAAAGGCAAATTAGGTTCATATTTGTTGCTTGTGGTGTTTAAATAATATGTAGCCAGGAATTAACTTGTACCATAAAATTGCGATGCAAATCATGTTTACGATATGTTTAGAATCTCAAGATGACATTATGTTCTCGTGATGCAAAGCTTGCCATTATTCTTCCTTTATATAATCTTTGTGTAGAAATGGATTATATACAAGTGGTTTATAGATGTCTCCACAGCTCTAAGATTGTTTTCTAAGACATTGTTTTCACATAACACATGGTTTGCCACTTAGTATGTTTTAAATTAGGTGGCAGTATTTTTGAATTTCACAATAATACTTTGTGTTTTGCTTTGCAGTTTCTGACATGCCACACATCCAGTCAATTCCACCTAATATGGAATGCAAGTCTAAATCCGTCAGCCAGTCACGTCTTAATAGGCAGAAACACATGCTGACTTTATAACTGAGGCTATAAAATTGTACGCAGCATTGTGAACAACAATATACATAGGACAGAATTGGAAGTGAAGTTTAGGCAGCTTCTATAGAAATGAAGAATTACAAGGAGGATTACACATCATGTTTCCTTCTTCTGCTAATATAACACCAAAGCACATTGGTAGCCAGGACATGTATATTATGTTATAGTATAAGGCATAGCTTAAAATGTGTAGTCCTATGCTACTAGCCAGGCCTTAAAAGTTACCTGCTGCTGAAAGCCATGGTATACCAACCAAGGGTATACACGCCAAGGAGACATTTTCACTCTCCAATGGCTTGTGGCAAGTGGAAATTTTGAACCCTTGTATAAGGTATGTTATAAGTCACCATTAATGCATTTAAAGTAGCCACTATTACTGCACTAAAGTTTACAAGTCCCGTAGTTTGCATTGCTGATGGTGTGCTAATGGCTTATTAGAAATAATCCACATGATGTATGCCTGTATGTTAAATGCTGTTGTTCTCTATAGTTAGAATGTCAAATAATATGGGAAATATGAACTCTGTACTAATTTAAAGTAAGTGCTCTAAGAAATTAATTTCTCCCATAAAAAGATTTCATTTTCAAAGGGGAAGACAAAATCAAAATTCTCTGTAGATCTGAAATACTCAAAGAAAACCTCCAGTATATACAAACATATTCTAATTTATGTTGAAATCATACAATTAGAAAATTAAATTGTGAATGTTATTTAAGATAGTAATTCTTCTTAAACCATGCTCTGAACTTAATGTTGTGTTGTCGTATCTTGCTCAATGCACATTATGGGCAAATTTTCAATGGCTACCAAAGTGTTTGTACCAACTAATCATAATATGGTAATTCCTTAAAGGGTAAAGCTATTAATTAGAGACCAGCACAGCTTTCCTTCTTACTGCTGTAATCATTAAATTGATTTTTCCAGTCCATCATGTAATTGTTCCAGCGATGGAATTCAGCCTTCCACTGTTGTTCTACTTCATCAATATTTCCTGAAAAACATTACAAGGCCTGTATTAATCTAAATTTGTATCTTTGTGTTTAAATTAATTGAAAAAGAATCATTGTTACTAGTAGTCAGCTTTTAAATCGTAGTTACAAACGTTGTCCAAATGGTAGCAAATATCTATGCTTTAAAATGCTGTGTTTACTATTATGCCTAATTTTCTTTAGGCATAATACCTAAGATTTTTCACATTATCTTTACTTATCCAGAATATTTACAAAATATGTATTTAACCCCTTAATGACCATGACGCATTGCAATTTTCTTATTGATTGGGATCAGGGCTGTTTTTACATTTCTGCGGTGTTTGTGTTTAGCTGTAACTCTCCTCTTACTCATTTACTGTACCCACACATATTATATACCATTTTTCTCGCCATTAAATGGTCTTTCTAAAGATAGAAACATGTGACGGCAGATAAAAACCATTCGGCCTATCTAGTCTGCCCAATTTTCTAAATACTTTCATTAGTCCCTGGCCTTATCTTATAGTTAGGATAGCCTTATGCCATTATTTTCATTATATAATATAATTTACTATAAAAAAAATGATAAAATATGATGAAAAAAATAAAAAAACACACATTTTTTAAGTACAAGTAGCACTTTGCTATTTCCAAACCATTTTTATTTCAAAATTGACACAAGTTACATTGTAAAACTAATAACTGTCAGGAGTCCCAGAATAACCCTTCACATGTATATATTTTCTAAAAGACGACAACCTATGGTAATAAACATGGGGTATTTTGACTCTTTTCATGCAGCCATTTTGACAAAATCTATGCCAAATAAAAAAAAATAAAAAAAAATTGGTGATTTTTTTGACACATGTAGCAATTTAAGAATACATGTACTGAGAACTTTAAGGGTTACTGCCAAAGAACACCCGAATATGTGTTCAGCAACATCTCCTGAGTACAGTAATACCATCCATGTATAGGTTTGTCAGGTTCTCTGGGGGCTAAAAGACCTTATTTGGAGGGTGCACATTCCAGTTTTCCAACTTGGAATTCTCACAGTTGGTCATCATGCACTCGTGTAGTATTTGGAACATTTTTGAATCCGGCCAATGTAATTTACCCACATCAAACCATATATTTTTGAAAAGTAGACAACCCAGGGTATTCAATATGGTGTCTGTCCAGTCTTTTCTAGTAGCCACTTAGTCACAAACACTAGCGAAAGTTAGCATTTATATTTGTTTGTGTATTAAAAATGCAAAAAAACAATTATGACCGCTAACTTTGACTGAGCCTACCCCATTTGCAATGGGTTGTGTTCTTTTGCAAATGGTATGACATCATGGTGGTAATTCTCATTCCTGGGCTACCATACACTCTCAACGGCAACATAACCTATCTGGAAAATTTAAATGTGAAAAAACTGCTTTATTTTTGACCTATAACTTTCAAAAACACTATAAAACCTGTACATGGGGGGTACTGTTATACTCAGGAGACTTTGCTGAAAATAAATTTTAGTGTTTCAAAACAGTAAAACGTATCACAACAATGATATCCTCAGTGAAAGTTCAGTTTGTGTGTGAAAAATGCAAAAAACTGTATCGCTGTGACATGTTTTACGGTTTTGAAACACTAATATTTGTGTTGAGCAAAGTCTCCTAAGTAAAACAGCACCCCCCATGTACATGTTCTAGAGTGTCATAGAAGGTTACAGTGTTCAATACAGTGCTAGCAAATTAAATTCTCTGGACTTTCGACCTGGATTTTCAGACAGGTCCCTCAAATTGCAATCAATAAAATTACTAAATTATGTCAAAATATAACATAAAGATGCACATAGAATTTAAATATATATATATATATATATATATATATATATACATATTTATATATTTGAAGTCTACGTGTATATTTATGAAATTATGTTATATGTATATGGACATATGTGAATTTTGTATTATTTTTATTTATTTATTTATATATACATTGATATGCATATCATTTCATTCTAAGTGTATTTTGATATATATATATATATATATATATATATATATACAAAACCAAGAGGGCTGCACTCACCTGAACATGCATACATTATAGGGTTCTGCTGGGGCCAAAATATACAAAATACAGAATCCAGCGCAGTCGCTTATTCACTAAACAATGATTTCAAATCTTAGAGATTGTAATAGTTTTATTTAAAAACACCTCACCTAGGCAAAAAATGATGGGGGTTTAGTTACATTATATGATCATACATTGCATAAGCCTGCCAACTACGTCAAAGTATTCCATATTCGGCAGGTCCTATCCTAGTAGCAGCCTAATGCTTGCTCTTATGAGATTAATCCATTTACTTGGGAAATGCTTCCTTACTGGGATTCTCTGCAAGTCAAGGCTAAATAGGGTCCTGGAATGAGGCACCTGTGACAGGGAGGGGTGCAAAACCAAGGAGCTGGCCTGGACTCCCCAATATACAAACAAAACCAAGAGGGCTGCACTTACCTGAACATGCATTCATTATAGGGTGCTGCTGGGGCCAAAATACACAAAATACAGAATACAGAATCCCCAATATGGGGTACTTTGACATAGTTGGCAGGCTTATGCAATGTATGATCATATAATGTAACTAAACCCCAATCATTTTTTGCCTAGGTGAGGTGTTTTTAAATAAAACTATTACAATCTCTAAGATTCAAAATCATTGTTTAGTGAATAAGCGTGTGCGCTGGATTCTATAATTTATATATATATATATATATATATATATATATATATATATATATATATATATATATATATATATATATTCATATCAAAATACACTTAGAATAAAGTTATATATATATATATATATAAAATATATATTTAAATTTTTTTAATTATTTTAAAAAAACTTTTATTTATTTTTAATTATTTTTTATTTTTTATAATATATATATATATATATATATATATATATATATATACACACACACACACAATATATATATAGTTTATATACATATATATATATATATATATACATATATAAACAAAGTGAAAATACCGGCACTCAAGGTTTTCCAGAAGATAACTTCTCCATTTATTGCCGAAGAAAAATTTGACGTTTCAGCTCCACTGGGGAGCTTTCATCAGGACATGATGAAAGCTCTCCAGTGGAGCTGAAACGTCAATTTTTTCTTCCGCAATAAATGGAGAAGTTATCTTCTGGAAAACCTTGAGTGCCGGTATATTCACTTTGTTTATGATTAAGCCACCAGAGCACCAGGTACTATTTTTATTTCTCTAGTTGGAGTGCAGGGGTATTTTGTATTTTTGTATTTTTATATACATATATATGTGTAATTTTACTCTAAGTGTATTTTTATAGTAATATAAGTATGTTAATAAAAAAATACACTTAGCAGGACGTTATATATACGATGTGTGTGTGTGTGTGTGTGTGTGTATATATATATATATATATATATATATATATATTTATTAACTTTATTTATTTCTTTTTACTTTTTTAAACTTTTTTTACCAGCAGGGGGACTGCCTGCTGGCAGTTCTTTGGACACCTATTGCGGCCATGTGACCGCTCTTTCAGAGTGGTCACATGGCCCTTGGAGGTCCTAATTTGCAGAGGGGGGACTGTCTGGGCTGTCAGACAGTCCCCTCAGTGCAGGAGAACACCAGTCACCGGTGGGGTAATGGCGTCGATCAGGTAAGTACATGGGAGAGGGAGGGAAGGGGTTCATTTTTAATTATTCTTCACTGAGTGCCTCGAGGCACTCAGCACAGGCAGCGCATCGGAAGCCTGTCTGATGGTTTCCAATGCTCTGCCTTACTGCTGGGCTCCACGTGGAGCAACCTGGAAGTGATTGCTCCTGAGGGAGTGACCACTCGGGAGCCCCTCGGTCAGGCAGGGTATTGCACGATGCCACCACATCGAGGCATCACTGCAATAAGGCTCTAATTAGCCGTAGACGTATCAGGTACATTAGCTGTTCTTATGAACCATTTTTGTCAGATGTACCTGATATGTCCTTGGTCGGGAAGGGGTTAAAGGTGTGAAAAATAAAAATAAACTTAGAATCCATACTCTTTAATGTGCCACTGGGTGCCTCCAATTTAGATAATTGTCAATCATTGTTATTAGCTCTGTTCTTTGCAGATTTTTTTTCAATCTGGCAAAGTTTATTTTTTTCCTTCTAATTTACAATGAGTGCCCTTTTTTTACTTAACTGATCCAATGCCCTCCACATACAGGGCCGTCTTTAACGCGGGGCAAACGGGGCAGCTGCCCCGGGCCCAGTTTCTCTTGGGGGGCCCGAGGCACCTGCCCCGTGGGCCCCGCTGACCCCGGCGGGCGGGTGGCCGGTCAGGCAGGCGGGCGCGCGAGGGAGCACTCACTGCTTCCTCTTCAGCTCCCTCGCGCACCGCACTGATGCCGGAGCCGGAAGATGACGTCATCTTCCGGCGCCGGCATCCCTACGCGGCGCGTGAGGGAGCTGAAGAGGAAGCACTGAGTGCTCCCTCGCGCGCCCGCCTGCCTGCCCGACCAGCCACCTGCCCAGGAGCCCAGCAGCACCACTGGACCCCAGGGAATCCCCTCAGCACTCCAAAAGGTAAGGAGGCTGGGTGGATTACATTTAAAAAAAAAAAAATGTGTGTGTTAGTGTATGTGTTTGTGTGTGTGTGTGTGTTTGTGTGTTAGTGTGTGTGTTAGTGTGTGTTAGAGTATGTGTGTGTTAGAGTATGTGTTTGTGTGTTAGTGTATGTGTGTGTGTGTGTCAGAATGTCTGTGTGTGTGTGTCAGTATGTCTGTGTGTGTGTCAGTATGTCTGTCTGTCTGTCAGTATATATGTGTGTGTGTCAGTATGTGTATGTGTCAGTATGTCTGTCAGTGCGTCAGTATGTCTGTTAGTGCATGTGTATGCATGTGTCAGTATATCTGTCTGTGTGCCAGTATGTCTGTGTGTGTGTGTGTCAGTATATCAGTCTGTGTGTGTCAGTGTATGTGCCTGTGTGTGTGTGTCAGTATTTCTCAGTGTATGTGGGTGTCAGTATATCTGTCAGTGTGTGGGTGTCAGTATTTCTGTCAGTGTATATGTGTCAGTATGTTGATCAGTGTATGTGTGTGTGTCAGTATGTCGGTATATGTGTCTGTGTGTCAGTATGTCTGTATATGTGCCTGTGTCAGTATGTCTGTCAGTACGTCTACCAGTGTATGTGTCTGTGTGTGTCAATATATGTACCTGTGTCAGTGTGTCTGTCAGTGTATGTGCCTGTGTATCTGTATGTAGTCAGTGTATGTATCTGTGTATCTGCTTGTGCGTCAGAGTGTGTACCTGTGCATCTGAGCCGCAACTTTAAATTCAAATACACACCTCCAACGTCAACACTACATACAAGCACACTCCTACATTCAAAAACAAACACTACACATAAATGCACACTTGCATTCAAACTCCAGTACCACATACAAACACATTCACACAAACATACTCCATACAAACACATGCTTACATTCAAACATACTAACATGGCTCAGTGCTAAATACAACCCTGCAAGCATGGGAAATTGGTAGAGTCCCAGCTGTCAAAGCATTGTTGGAGTTGCACGACAGATGGGGTTCTACCTTTAGTCCAACCTTGCAATTGGGGGTCCCAATAAAATTCATTCTACTTTAGTACCGCCACTGCGTTGGGATGAATGCCGTGATTGCATACCAGGGAGTGAGGGGCGAGAGCGGCAGGGCACAGGGGGCCCAAGCAAACACTTGCCCAGGGTCCATTCGTTATTAAAGACGGCCCTGTCCACATAGGAAAGCATTAAAGCACAATGCTTTCCTATTAGGAAATAGCTGATGCTGGATGTCCTTATGCAGCGCATTCCTTTCACATTCCAGAAACGCCTTTAATGGTTGTCTGGTAGACAGCCACTAGTGTCAGTCTTAGTGCGGCACTGTAAACATTGCATTTTCTCTAAAACTGTAATGCTTAACAGTGCAGCACTACGTCCAATAGGGACACTGTACGCAGAACACTTCAATGAGCTAAAGTGGCATGGGTGCCTATAGTGTCCCTAAAGGAATATTCAGTATCTCTTTTTCATAGATCCTAATTCTTGCTCCCTTTGAGCTCAAGATATATACTACCCATAAGGAATACAAATTGTAAGGAGTCTTTACACCACTTTAGCAATCTTGAATGAATATAAGTTAGTACTTTAAAAAAACCATATTACTAAAATATGTATATTAAAAATATATAAAGCTCTGGTGTGGATCTGCATGCATTTCTAATATTTCTATTGTACCTTGTTATAGATTTTGTAGGTTTCATGTAAACACTACAAAATATTGTTTATGCAGTCATCTATGTAGTTACCATTATGTAGGTTCCACTAAAACATTTATGTTTTTATGAAAAGTGTCTCATTTTCATTCCAGATGCTTAAGGTATACAGAAAGATGTCTTAATTGTTGCCACAGCAATATTTCTTTCTCATCCTTATAAACGCCTAGTATTGATTTGGTTAGAAAAACCCTTTTCTTGACATGTTTTGCATTAACTCTTAATTCACACCATCTCTTTGTTTGGTGAATAATATCCCTTGTTTTTTTAGAATTCATTTATCATCAAGCTCTCACCTTCCAATCCACATATGTTAAGGCTAAAATTTATCTTGCACTGTAAACCAATTGTCATACTTACCGATCTGCGATTTCTTCAATGTCTTTTCTAGTTTTCGACAATCACTCCGCCCTCACGTCTGATGTCAGACACCTCTGCTATTCCGGGGAAGCCGTAGCAAATTTGAATTGCTCACTCAAATGATTTCCTCGTGATTCAAGATTACCGTCTGAGCTTCCCCTATTCTGAATACTCATGTTGCGAACCTCTGCTTACTTACCTTGTTCATGCCCACCTCTCCAAGCACTGACCAAGGATTTGACACTGACGTTCCTCTGACTGCTCCCATTAATTCTATTCAAGGTAAAATAGTGAAGATTGCTTTCATGCCAAGCCTCTTACTCCAGCTTGCTTTATAAAGTTCATTCAGCTTGCAGTCCTGCTGCTTTATTCTATCTATCCTGCTGCCAGCTTCTGTTATAATAATTGGATTCTGTTTCACTTCTAATTTCTGCTGATGATACTTCATTACCTGGATTATTATTGACTTTAATTTTCGAATTTATGATTTTGTGAAGTCAAGAGTACTTAAAGTGACAATTTGTATTTTCAAACTTTGCTTAAAGAGACAGTTTTCAAGTTTACTTAAAATTATATTCTAAGATACTATTTATTTCACTTTATTCCGAATTCCATCTTAAAGTGATTTCTCCAAGAAAGGTTTTGTTCTGCCGTTGAGTTCCATTTATACTTATTACAAAGCATTACACCTATAAAAAACAGAATTTATCCCATTAAGCCCCACTTACATTTTCCCTACCCCAGCTCTGGTATTTATATATCAGCCATGGCTCTTGTCAGCCTCTCTGTCTGGTACAGAGGGAATGACAATATAAGGCCCAAGATCATATTTGGCTTAACATATACTTTTTGTAATCTTGCAACAAGGGGACCCAATGCAAGTTGAAAGAAAACCCCTTATCCTGCAATGCCTTGTATTGTACAAATATCTTGTTATGTTATTAAGTGTTCTTGCATAGCAAGACCACTTAATGTTATCTCACATATATATTATTAAGTGTTCTTGCATAGCAAGACCTCCCACAGTTTTTACACTACATAGACAAAAATTTACCAAAACGTGCAGATTGTTCACGATCGGATTGCTATTACTTTGTGGAACGTTTCGCCGAATGGTTCACGGAATATCGTCGTTCTTGTGGCGCAATTTGTCCCATAGGAATGAATGGCAAAATGTTCAAAACTAGAGTGGGAGCTGGCAAAAGCTGAACAATCAGGACATGATTTCTAAACTGCTACCACTCCCTCATTTTCAAGCCCACCTACACAAATCTTATATCAAAACGTTCAGCTATCTCTGCTGCCACTAAAAATGTCCATGGCTAAGCCATAGTCCTGATCGTATTCACAATATGACCATTTGTTTGCAACTCACGCTGTCCATTGACATTCATTGAATCTCCACTCTAGCCAGCTAAAATGTGAAGGGCAATTTCTAAACTGCGACTGTGCCTTCATTTTTAATACTTCAGAGACATACTATGCATCAAAATGTAGGTCTGGGTCTTGTGATTCTCACAATATAAAGCTCTTCACTGTAGGATTTATAGTTTTTAAAATACGACCATTTGAAAATGGCAACCGCCAAAATACTCTGACCTGTGCCAGGCTGGAGCAGCAAGTGATGTCATAGACAGGGCCTTTTGTACACCTGCTAATGTTTTTATAAATGTATGTTTTAATGTAACTGTAAAGCACTTTGGGCATCAACGTTACAATTAAATGTGCTCTATAAATAAATAATAACAGTAACTCCAGCCCACTCTAGTTGTAGACTACTGGTGGAGGCAAGAACACTTCACACAATTACCCCAGAAATTGTAGCTTTTCTAGTTCTTATTATTCTTATTATAGCCAAATTTACCACCCTAACTCCTCCCACAGTTTTTACACTACATAGACAAAAATTTACCAAAACGTGTAGATTGTTCCCGATCGGATTGCTATTAATATACAGAAACGTGCGGATTGTTCCCAATTGGTGTTACATTACTTTGTGGAACGTTTCGCCGAATAGTTCACTGAATATCATGGTTCTTGTGGTGAAATTGGTCCCATAGGAATGAATGGAAAAATGTTCAAAAGAGAGTGGGAGCTGGCAAAAGCTGAAAAATCAGGACATGATTTCTAAACTGCCACCACTCCCTCATTTTCAAGCCCACCTACACAAATCTTATATCAAAACGTTCAGCTATCCATGCTGCAACTAAAAATGTCCACGGCTAAGCAATAGTGCTGATAGTTTTCGCAATATGACCATTTGTTTGCAACTCACGCTGTCCATTGACATTCATTGAAACTCCACTCTAGCCAGCTAAAATGTGAAGGGCAATTTCTAAACTGCGACTGTGCCTTCATTTTTTATATTTCAGAGACATACTATGCATCAAAATGTAGGTCTGGGTCTCACAATATATTCTCACAATATAAAGCTCTTCGCTGTAGGATTTATAGTTTTTAAAATACGACCATTTGAAAATGGCAACCGCCAAAATACTCTGACCTGTGCCAGGCTGGAGCAGCAAGTGATGTCATAGACAGGGCCTTTTGTACACCTGCTAATGTTTTTATAAATGTATGGTTTAATGTAACTGTGAAGCACTTTGAGTAACAACGTTGCAATTAAATGTGCTATATAAATAAATAAAAGTTGAAATGCATTTCTCACTCTATCAAGCTTGCCATGTGCACTTTTTAAATTTGATAAATCAATTGGTTAGTGTAATGTGTACTATCTTTACTCACTCCAAACACTCCACACAGTTACTCTGCCCAGTCCAACCTTTCCACAGTTACTCCAGCCAATCCAACCACACAACAGTTACTCAAGCCACTCCACCCAGTAACTCCGCCCACTCCAGTTGTTGACTACTGGTGGAGGCAAGAACACTTCACACAATTTCCACAGAAATTGTAGCTTTTCTAGTTTTATTATTTATAATTTTATATACCATTGAAAACAGCAAAATCTTTTGTATACATTGTACTTTTTCCAATTAACTCGATAGTGAAGGTGTTAAATCTGGAAAAAAATACTTTTGACATGTTGCAGTGTTAATTAACATATGCTGATTTGATCAACTGGACTGGCAATAGTCATATTTTCATGTTGGTACTTCTCAATTATCCCTTACAGTTTAAATTGGTCTTTGTTCTGTTTTCTTAGTATTCTGATATCAGTTGAAGTGTAACTTTTTACTAGAAGCAGCCATACATTAACTTGTTATAAGCGGCCAATGGTTGCTGCTCACTGATTTTTGTTTTCGATGTCACCAATGAAAGCAGGAAGAAGGAATAAAAACCTAATATCTTTTAGGCCTACATCCTTTACAGTTTTGCAAAGTAGCACTTATTAGCATTTGCTATATCATGCCAAAATTCATTATTATTGACAGTTCCTTACAACTGCCTTGTTCTATGTCCAAGGACATGTAATACAATAAACTAACCCATAATAATAACAACAACAGTGACAACAGAAAAACACATCTTTGAACATATGCACCAAACATAATTGATCTAATTAATTACATTGAAATTCAATCCAATATAGCACATCCATTCCTTTGAGGAATTCAGAATATGAAAGGCATTAGAAGGACATTGTATGTGATATATTGTTGGCACATGTTTACTTTTTTAGTGATAAGGTCACAGAAATCAAATTACAAGTGCATGCATCTTATTAACACTGACCTCATCAATCTTTGTGAAATGACTACCTTAGACATAAACAATTCTGTCATTAATGAAGTATGATTAGTCTCTTCAGTTCCACCTTTAATTAAAATAGTGTGACCTTGCAAAACCATACCTATGGAAATCAATGATTAGGTAAATCCTAAAACTTTTCTTATAGAATATGACCTTTGGGTAAAAATTAGCAAAGTTCATATAAATTAGAACATAGGTGGAATTGGTATACAGTGGAAAATTGAGACAAATAAAACAGCAGAAAACATACAGCACCCCCAGACACACACAGCAACCCCAGACACACACACAGCACCCCCAGACACACACACATCACCCAGACACACACACAGCACCCCCAGACACACACACAGCAACCCCAGACACACACAGCACCCCCAGACACAAACACAGCAACCCCAGACACACACACAGCACCCTCAGACACACACACAGCACCTCCAGACACACACACACAGCAGCCCAGACACACACAGCACCCCAGACACACACACACCCTCAGACACACACAGCACACCCCAGACACACACACACAGCACCACCAGACACACAGACAGCAACTCCAGACACACAGACACACAGCACCCCAGACACACACAGCAGCAGAACACACACAGACAGACACTAACACAGCAACCCCAGACACACACACAGCACCTCAGACACACACAGCACCCAGACACACACAGCACCCCCAGACACACACAGCACCTCCAGACACACACACACAGCACCCCCAGATACACACAGCAACCCCAGACACACACACACAGCAACCCCAGACACACAGCACCCCAGACACATACACAGCCCCAGACACACACCACCCTCAGACACACACAGCACACAGCTTTCAGACACACACACAGCAACCCCAGACACACACACAGCAACTCCAGACACACACACAGCACCCCCAGACACACACACAGCAACCCCAGACACACACACAGCACCCTCAGACACACACAGCGCACTCAGACACACACAGCACCCTCAGACACACACAGCGCACCCTCAGACACACACAGCGAAACCTCAGACACACACAGCGAAACCTCAGACACACAGCACCCTCACTCACACACACAGCACACTCCCACACACACATATATATATATATATATATATATATATATATATAATATATATAAAATAACCCTCAGTGAGTTAACAAAGAAAATTAGAAACCTAGAATGTGACGGCAGATAAAAACACCCTCACACACAGCACCCCTCTTACATACACACACACTGCGCCCCTCACACATACAATACGTCCAAATATATATATATATATATATGTATACACACACACACACTACAGCACCCCTCACACTGCACCACTACACACATTACGCTCCAGATAAACGCTACATCCCTTACCCTATATGCACTCTTAATCCTCTACACACACACACACAATCTCCTATACACACTCAGGGTCCTTTACACACTAGATCTCCTACACACACACACACACACACTGCACCACCTACACACACACTACATTCCTTGTCAGCAAACACATACAACATTCTCTAAACACACCCTCTCTACAACCCCTACACACACTACGTCACCTATACACACACACACACTACAGCCTGTATACACACACTTGCTACATACCCTATAACACTATGCCCCCTATACAAACACTCTCTACAGCCCCTAGCCATACATATTACACCACAAACACAAACGAAATTGACCTATTTACAAAATACCACACCACCCTCTACACACATGCAATCCCACAAGCAGGTTTCAAACACATGCACCATACACTTTCCTGGCCCTTTTGTCTTCTGGTATCCCACTTGTGGAGACACCAGAGACAATTTAAAAGCAAACACAGCGCAAGCATGTTAATAAATTTGCTTGCGCTACGCAGATCAAATACAGGGCCTTTTTCTAATGCCAGAGTTCTTCAGCGGGGCTCTAAGCATTGAACCAACATGCTCACTTTGAGAGCGGGCGTGCTTGTAATTAGTGATGACAAAACACACCCTCTCTGGCCCCGCCCCCTTCTTAGGGGGCTGCTCTGATTGGAAAATGCCCGGGCCTAATTTTTTTCCCAGTCCGGCCCTAATATGGACTAATAAGGAATAATGTTTCCGGTGTTAGAGGGCATGTCTATGGTACAGCATTCTGCTAAACATTTTTTTGTGCAAAGCCTATAAAGATTTGAGCATTCAAAAAATACAGCATATTAATGAGACCAAAACCTATTAAATGCATTAAAAGTTGTATTGGTGACCAACAGGTGCATTGCTACGCATGTAAGAGACCCGGGGTTGAAAAGACCTGCCCAATCTCCACCCAATGCTTGCTCCACACTCCTCCGTAATATAATATATATGTATATAGTAAAGTGGCAGCTGGCACACTGTGATGGACATGCTCTTACTGGCTCACAAACAAGCAATGTTACAGATAAAAACACACACACTGTTAAACATATACACACACACATTTAGATTCATACAAACTGTAACACATACTGTCAGATACACACACATACTGTTGCACATCTACACACAAAATTACACATATACACACTTATACACTCACAGATACACACAAACTGTTGCTCATGCTCACAGATACATATACACTGTTACATAAATACCTATAATATTACACATATACAAACTCAAACACTCACAGATACAATATGTTCACAAATACACATTATTACAAATATAGACACTTATAGACTTGTAGATACACATAAACTGTTACACATATGCATACAATATAAAACTTATAGACACTCAAACACATATACACAGATACACACACTGTTACACAAATACACACATATACTCTTATAGATACACACTCACACAGATACATCTACAATCGTTTACACATACACGCACACATTGTGGCCCTTAGCCTTTTGCTCCCTTTCCCTGGTGGTCCAGTGTATCTGCACTGCACCTCATCCCGATGAAGGTAATATGGGTTTATCTTGCAAGCTCTGATGTTCAGAGCGTTGCTGTAGTAATGTGCAGCAATGCATTCAACAGTCACAGCTCATGGGAGGCACTCTTAGCTCCCCTCTAACCCCCATTTTTTTCTTGGTATTTTGCCATTCATTACTGTTAGCCTTGGGTCCCCTGTTCTAGCCAGGTACAGAACAGAGGACTCTGGGCTCACAGTTACAAATGGCAATATTTAGACCCATGGCTTTCCGGGGGCCCACTTGGGTCAGCAATCCCTACCAATACTCCTCGTGAGTGTTCCTTTTAGTTTAGTGGTGATAACCTCTTTTTTTTTTCAATTAGCATGTTCTGTGCATGTAGGGTACATTTCAAGTCAGTCATTACAACTACAATTTTCAATTACAGCTGAGAGTGAAAAAGAAAATATTGATTTCACATTAGCTCTAATCCTGTCATAATTGACTTTTAATAAAAAGGAAAAGTGAAATAGATAGATAGATGCTATCTATCTGTTTATATTAATAAATATAGGCAGGCGTCCTAATGTGGGGACATATACACATTTGTTTCAGAGGGTAATTCTCAAAAGTGAGAATTGTCAGGAATTTAAACTTACTGAAAAAAATTGTCAAACTGGAAAGATTCTCCAAGTTTCTCTACAATTCTCACTTTTATGAATAACCCTGATAGACATCTGTGTTCATTGTGTTGCTCCAATCAAACATTTTAAAAAATATATACAGGGTTATTCACTAAAGTGAGAATTGAAGAGAATTCAAAGTGAATTAAAAGTAAATTTCAAATTAATGACCTAAATAGCCAAACTGAAAACATAGCTGACTGGGAGAATTTTTACAGTTTAGCTATTTTGACCTTCAGTTTCAAATACAATTTTCTAAATTATGGCAGTACTTGCTTTTTTAGTGAAAAAAAATGATATTTTCTAATAAATAAAAAGAAGCAAGGGTAGTGATATAAACAAAAGATATATATTCATGGGATATTTCCCATTCTATGAAATATACTCATTTTGCAAAGCTGACAGTTTTTCTTTACAACTTTTTAATTTAGTTTCTTTACCTGTTATTTGTAGGACTTTGGGATAAAATTTGTTCCAGAATCTGCACTGCTTGGCACGCATTTTACGATCTGTCTTTGAGTCTTCTGTGTCTAAAATAAGGTAAGACTGCTCATCGACCGTGAAGACAGGCCATCTGTTTTCCTGAGACTGTGCCCCATTTGGATTTCTAAGAGAGATATTTCAACATAACGACTGTTATTACATATTCTATGCATATCTTGAATTGCACTGTTTATATTTCCATCCATTTTGTCATCATGTTCAACCTGTTCAACAAATGCTTGTAATATAATTCGGAATTAAAAGTTTAAGACATTATGCTTGATTTCTAAGCGTTAGTACAAAATGCTGGCTGTAATACAAGTCTTGCCATATTTTAGAACTTAAAATGCGAATGGACAAAATTACGCCAATTCAGTCTGAAAATAAATTTTTCCTTTTTTTTAACCCCTTAAGGACACATGACATATGTGACATGTCATGATTCCCTTTTATTCCAGAAGTTTGGTCCTTAAGGGGTTAAAGAAATGCCAGTGAATTCAATTGTTTTGGTTCACAACAAGGGAATACGGAAAAGGAACATACAAAGTCAATTGCATTGTAAATCAACCAATATTTCTTTGCTCAAAATAAAGGCTTCTGTAAAGAGATACATGATTATGTTATTAGTATTAAAAGCACTATACTGCAAGTCACAGAGATAGGATAAAATGTCCTAATAACAGATCTAATTTTATATAAAATTATGTATTAGTTAAGTGCATGGCAAATAATATCATATACATGTATTGTATATTTAAAAAGATACCTGTATAGATCCCCCAATGTTTTGTTTTTACATAATGTATTTTAAATGAAAATATAGAAATTAAACAGCATTATATATGTGCTGTTTGTTTGTTTGTTTGTTTGTTTTTTGTTTATTTGTTAAATCTGAATGTGCACCAAAATTTCAGTAACCTGAGAGTAGCACCATTGTTAAAACTTTGTTTTCTTTTCTTGTAAATTATTTCAGCATAGTTAATATTATTCATATTATGAATAAAGTCTGAACTCATAATTTTCAAACCTATGATCAAGCCCACAAAGTACAATTGTGTCCAAGAATTTTACATTCTCTCATGAGAAAAAAGAAAAGGAAGGCAAGTCTCTTATTTTAACTTGGGTATTAGTTGAAAAATCACTTGCCATGCGTAACAAGTTTAGCATTGTGCTTATTAGTTATAGGCTTAATTATTCCTAGACCAGGAACAAGGAGAGTAAGTAAGGTCCACACCAGGATCTTTCCTAAGCAATAAGCATTGTATTCTGGTTTATTTCTCAGTGAAAAAAAGTGTAATGAGAAACATGCATCAATATGCATTCTGGTTACAATCGTTTTTAAACGACTTTTACTTCAAGGCTAAAAAAAGCTTTGTATAAAACTGATTCATTTGAGTGGGTTAATTCCTAACCCTCAAGTCATAGAATAGAAACATAGAAACATAGAAACATAGAATGTGACGGCAGATAAGAACCATTCGGCCCATCTAGTCTGCCCAATTTTCTAAAATACTTTCATTAGTCTCTTATATCTAAGATAGCCTTATGTCTATCCCACGCATGCTTAAACTGCTTCACTGTATTAACCTCTACCACTTCAGCTGGGAGGCTATTCCATGCATCCACTACCCTCTCAGTAAAGTAATACTTCCTGATATTATTTTTAAACCTTTGCCCCTCTAATTTAAGACTGCATGTGCACACATGATTTATTTAAACATCCTATTATGGAAATTTCACCAAATTCCTTATCACACAACCCACACAAATAGATTAACTACAATTCTTGATTAACCCTGTTCTCTCTGCTTTCCCTTGTGAACAGTAGGGACCTACATGAATGTTTAACTATAAGCCTCATAAAGCATATCTGCTACTTACTAAGTACTGAGTTGCACTCAACATCTGAGATCAGTTGTTCAGGTCTGAGTTATCTAGTTGGCTGCTCTTAAAGGCACAAAGAATTGACTTTCTGGCATTTCAGTTCTAATTTAATCTAAAAAAGAAAGAGACCTCCATGTCCTCTACTAACTCAGAGGAACATTTACAGTTATGCTCACATCCCACATTTCTATTGGTTTGAAAGCTTAAAAAGATATGTTTACTCCTTAATTCCTAGTAACCATAGATGTTCCAATTTAGGGTACCACCCATTTCAACACCACGTATGATAATTGGTTTTAACTATTGAAAAAGGCAGCAATGGAATATTCTCAGAGAGAAAGTGCCTAATTCCATGGCCAACTTGAATTGCCTCTGTCATTTGCCATTTGAATTAATAATCTCTGTCAGTAATAGTGCATGATATCCATACCACCCAAAAATATCCATATGAAAAATATGTAGAATAATGTATTTTAATACTAGAGTCTTTGATGCCCAGGTATTCTGGTATTTTGCTCTATCAAATTATAGGATTGATTCAGCGTACTTACACCATATAAGGTATGTGAGCAATGTAGATATTGCCTCTATTCACCCTTAGAAAACAAAACCTTGATTTTATATGGTTGGTTAAGCTTTACAAATGATTTAATATTTTACACTTTTAAAATGTTTTTTTTTTAAATAATATAATAATATATCATACATAAAAACTATATTAATATATCAAAAACTAGCCAGCACAAAGATAGAACAGTTTTAATAATATGAAACCAATTTAAAGTCTATCCAATTATATAAAATATTTGGAAAGCTTATATAATAATATTAAAATGAAGCCAACGTGAGAGCTAGTCCTCTCGCTAACCTACTAATCAGTGACAACCACCTCTTGTGTTGCACCCACACCACTATTCATGGTGGTGTAGATGCACTGGACATAATTTGAACAATAGTGAGACAACTATCTGTTACTGAAGTGTAAGGATTAATGTTTAGTGTTACTGTAGTGTAGGGGTTAATGTTTAGTGTTACTGTAGTGTAAGGGTTAATGTTTAGTGTAATATAATGTAGGGGTTAATGTTTAGTGTTACTGTAGTGTAAGGGTTAATGTTTAGTGTAATATAATGTAGGGGTTAATGTTTAGTAATAGTGTAGTGCAATGATTAATGTTTAGTGATAGTTTAGTATAGTGTAGGAGTAAATGCATAATGTGTAGTGTAGTTTGAAAGAGTAGTGTAAGAGATAAAGCGGAGAACTTGACTATAACACTACCACTGGAACATTGGGAAGTTAGTGGGAGTTACAGGTATTTCTATTGTCATTATTAAAGGAACACTATAGTTGCCTAAACAACTTTAGCTTAAAGAAAGCAGCTTTTGTGTGATGATCATGCTTCTCAAGTTTTACTGCTCAATTTCCTGCCATTTAGGAGTTAAATAATTTTGTTTCTGTTTATGCAGCCCTTGTCACACCTCTCTTGGCTCTGATTGACACAGCCTGCATGAAAAAAAAACTGGTTTCACTTTCAATCAGATGCAATTTACTGTATCTCTTTCTCTATAAATTTAACTTTAATCACATACAGGAGACTCTTGCAGGATCTAGGATCTGGTTTCACTTTCAATCAGATGTAATTTACCTTAAACAATTGTATCTCTTTTTCTATAAATTGAACTTTAATCACATACAGGAGGCTCTTGCAGGGGATAAGAAAATCGAAATTAAACCGAACTTGCAATAAAGGAAGTATAAACTTTAGATGACTCTTTACAGGAAATATTTAGGAAGGCTGTGCAAGTCACATGCAGGGAGATGTGACTAGGGTCCATAAACAAAGTGATTTAACTCCTAAATAGCAGATAATTGAGCAGTAAGAATGCAGTGGCATGATCTATACAACAAAACTGCTTCATTAAGCTAAAGTTGTTTTGGTGACTATAGTGTCCCTTTAATATAGCTGCAGGTACTTCCCATTAATCCCATACAGACTAGGATATATATGTTCAAATTAAATATTAAATTATGTAATATTATGATAATAGAGAACATGATCTGCCTATTGAAATAAATTGAAATTGCAATTATATATATTGGTATTCTCCTGACTTTATAAAAAAAAAAGTAATTAAATGTGGTGTCAGGGGCTGTTAAAAATTTAGATAGATGATCATCAACTTTTCCATACTCAGCTATTAGTGTCCTTAGTGACCAGACTTAAACTTCTTTTTTTTTTAAACTAGCTTTTCTTCAAAGATTAGTTGGAAAGATAATGTTTAGTGGATAGACCCCAACTGCTCCATGAATCCATGTCAAACTCACTCACACTTACAGAGACCTGGCTGTCCCCCTCTGATAGCGCTACTCCTGACTCTTTATGTTTTGGTGGGCTACAATTCTCTCACACTCCCAGACTCAACTGTAAAGGAGGTGGTGCAGGCATCCTTCTCTCCTCTCAGTGTACCTTTCAACTATTTATAACACCCCCTGCCCTATCCTTTACTTCCTTTGAAGTTCACACTGTACGCCTATTTAAACCTACTCCTTTAAGAATTGCTGCCATCTACCGCCCCCTCCACCCACCCCGCCATTACTGGTCAACCTAGGCTGTTCATTGAGCACTTTACTGGCTTCCCCACTTCCTCTCATCTAGCACTCCTTCCCTTATACTTGGGGATTTCAATATCCCAATCAACAACCCCAAATGCAATGATGCCTCTCGTCTGCTCTCTGTAACCTCCTTCTTTGGCCTTACGCAATGCTCCAATTTAGCAACCCATACATTGAGAAACACTCTTGATCTCGCTTTCACCAATCTCTATACCACCTCTTATCTCTTCAATATTCCTTTTCCTCTATCTGCTGACTTTTGACATTGGCATCCCTAAGACCCAATTGACACCACTGTCTGAACATCAATCTCACAGAAACCTCAAATGTCTTGACCTAGAGCATTTCTCCACTAATCTCCAAACTCTCCTTTTACCTATCTCAAACTTCACCTGTCCTAGCTCTGCAACCTCCTTCTACAATTCCACCCTCTCCTCTCAACTAGACATCATGGCACCTCCTACATTTAAATGCAGCAAGCGCCCCTGACAACAACCTTGGCACACCAAGCAGACTCGATACCTCCAAAAATGCTCCAGAACTGCTGAACGCTGTTGGAGTTAATCTCACTGGGCATCTGACTTTCTCCACTATAAATTTATGCTGTGCTCATACAGCCTTTCTTTTTCCTCTGCAAAAGTAAATTATTTCAATACCCTCATAACCACTCTCTCCTGCGAACCCAAACGACTATTTTACACAACTAACTCTCTTCTTTGTCCTATTGTTCCTTCTCCACAACTAGCTTGACTGCCTCAGACTTTGCAACTCACTTCACTGACAAGATCTACACAATCAGGGAAGAGATATCTCATCTTTCTTCTTCCCCTTACAATACTTCCCCTAACCTCACTCCCTCTGCTGTTCTATGTTCATTCGCACCCGCTACAGTGGAAGAGGTTTCTGCTATGCTCCAGTCCTCCTGCCCCACCACCTGCTCCCTGGATCCAATTTCCTCACATCTCATCCATACTCTGTCTTCTTCTCTTTCTCTACCTCTCACTAAAATTCTCAATCTCTCTCTCTCCTCTGGCATATTTCCATCGCCCTTCAAACATGCAACTATAACCCCAATTCTAAAGAAGCCCAACCTTTAACCTAACTCCCCATCCAACTACCGTCCTATCTTGCTACTGCCTCTGCATCCAAGGTCCTTGAAAGAGTTGTGAATGCGAGATTGACAGACTTCCCCGAGTCCAACTCTCTGCTAGACCTGCTTCAGTCTGGTTTCCGTGCTAAGCACTCTATGGAAACGGCACTGACCAAAGTATCCAATGATCTACTCGCTGCTAAATCTTATGGTCACTACTCTATCCTAATTCTCCTTGACCTTTCTGCGGCTTTTGACATTATTGATCATCAACAGCTTCTTCTCATCCTCCGCAATATTGGTCTACACTATATTGCTCTCTCCTGGTGCTCCTTCTACCTCTCCCAGCGCTCTTTCAGTGTTTCTTTCTCTGGCTCTGCTTCTTCTCCCCAACTTCTCTCCGTTGGTGTCCCCCAAGGTTCAGTCCTTGGTCCCTTACTGTTTTCCATCTATCCTGCCTCACTTGGTAAACTCATTAGCTCCTTTGGCTTCCAATATAATTTGCTTCCAATATCTCCTGATCTCTCGCCATCCCTCTTGACTAGTGTCTCTGACTGCCTCTTTGCTATTTCTAACTGGATGGCTGCCCACTTCCTTAAACTCAACTTGACCAAAACTGAAATTCTGGTCTTTCTTCCCTCAAGTGTTGCTACTCCTGTGTCTGTCTCCCTCCAAGTAAACGGTGCTACCAACAGCTCCACCATGCAGGCTCGCTGCCTAGGTGTTCTCTTGGACTCTGATCTCTCCTTCACGCCTCATGTTCAGTGTATTGCCAAATCCTGCCGCTTCCATCTCAAAAACATTGCGCGCATCTGACCCTACTTAACGCCAGATGCAACTAAGGTGCTGGTCCATTCCATTATCCTTCCTCGCCTTGACTACTGTAATCCGCTTCTCAGTGGTCTTACGTGCTCCCAACTTGTACTGTTACAGTGCATAATGAATGTGGCGGCGAGGCTCATCTTTCTGTCCACCCACACCTCCCACGCCTCACCCTTCTGTCAATTCCTACATTGACTTCCTGTAAGATATACAGCCCAACTTAAATTTCTGGTTCTTGCGTTCAAATCTCTACATAATGCTGATCCCACCTATCTATCCTCCCTAATACACAAGTATGACCTGTCTAGACCCTTACGCTCTGCTGAAGACTTATGTCTAGCTTCTGTCCGTACTCCCACCTCTGATGCTCGCCTTCAAGACTTCCCGAGGGTTGCACCGTTCCTGCGGGACTCACTTCCCTCCTCCGTTAGATGCTCACCCTGTCTCCACTCCTTAAAAATATCATTAAAAACAAACTTCTTCATAAAAGCGTATCAATTAAACTGTTAATAGCTCCTGACTGATTCCTCTCTTGCAACTGTCATTAGTCTATTACTATCCTTACCTTTTGTGTCACTTTATCCCACTCCCTCTAGCATGTAAGCTCATTGAGCAGGCCCCTCAACCCCTCTGTTCCTGTGTGTCCAACTTGTTTGGTTACAACTACATGTTTGTTTGTCCACCCACTGTAAAGTGCTGTGGAATTTGTTGGTGCTATATAAATAACAACATAATAATACCATAAAATTGTCAAGGTCACATTATGCAAGACGAATATTACAAAAACTGTTAAAAAAATTAAAGTGTCTTAATTATTTACAGTGACACTATAGACACCAAGATCCCTTTAGGTTAATAAAGCAATTTTTGTGTGTAGATCATGCCTCTGAAGTTTCCCTGCTCAATTAATTGCCACTTAGGAGTTAAATCCCTTTTATTTCCCCTAACAACAAACTTCCCGTGGCTGTGACTGACACAACCTGTATGGACACAAAATGGTTTCAAATGTAACTTGCTTTAAATGTTTTTATCTCCTGCCCTTTAAATTGAACTTTAATTATGAACAGGAGGCTCCTGCAGGGTATAGCAAGCTATTAACAGAGCAGGAAATAAGACATTTTAAACAGGATTTGCCATAAAGGAAGTATAAACATTAGATGACTCTTTACATGAAGTGTTTAGGAAGACAGTGTAAGTCATGTGCAGCGAGGTGTGACTAGGGCTGCAAAAACAAAGTGATTTAACTTCTAATGTAAGGGAATTGAGCAGTGAGACAACAGGGGCATGAGCTATGCACCAACACTTCTTCATTAAGCTAAAGTTGTTTGAATATAGTGTCCCTTTAATAATATTGTATAATAATCTTAATAGGGTTTCTAGCTTTATATTTATTCAGTGCAGACCCAAAAGCGGGACACTAGGGAACTAGAAATTTTACATAATTCAGCCAAAAAACTACTGAGAGAACAAAAAAGTAAAAAAAGTGCAAAATTGAAGTAAAAAACAGTACCTTTATTGCTTCATAGTTATAATCATGACCAGAAGCATGTGGAAACACACCACCACAATAATAGTTTCTTATCCCTTTTACAATTTCTAGACCTAGTGGTTCATTTGTCCACAAAAGCAGAAATCACCTACCCAGTTTGCTTTTTTTATATTCATACCATTAATAATAACAAGAGAACTTAGAAATATGCATAAACTCATTAATGCCCTTTTTTTAAATGTATTGCATATGGAGAACTACATATTCGCCAGTATAACCTGAATTGTGAAGTTTGTCACCTTATGCATCTCACAATGTAGAGCTCATGTTCTAACAAAATATCTTGGTTCTAAAACGGCAGAACATTTTCTGCCTATGACCTTTTTAATAGTAATAGTTTAATATTGCAGGAGAATCTGAAGGATGCAAACGTAGATAAGAGTAGGAAGATGATAGTTCATTAACATTTTACTACCTATAATGCTTGCTCACAGATTTGTTACTCTACGATATAGGAAAAAATAAACATGCATTATTCACAGCATGTCTTTGTCACTGATGACCATTCTATGATAAATACAAGTTATTGGTAGGTCTTTGCATCACTGTTTAAAATGGAACAATCTCTGTTATGTTAAATATTACAGTCAGGTTGTGTATTGTTATATAAACTATTACTATATTGTGAAAGTGATTTCTGATTACCCTATTAAGTTACTAATCTTTAATGATTGCCTGTATCTGACTTTTCAACTGATTTTAAAAAGGAGCCTTAAAAAAACTAAATGTTTCACAAATATATATTCCAAACATTAGAGTGATGTTGAGGCTAATTTAATGCAGCCTCTCTCAGGAGTAATAATAGCTCACCTGTAGTTCCAGGAACGTCAATCCTCTAGTGCAGTGATGGCGAACCTTTTTGAGCCTGAGTGCCCAAACCGCAATACATGCCAATTTTTTTTCCTAAAAGTGCCAAGACGGAAATTAAACCTGAATATTGAGGTTTAAGTTTCGAAAACACAACTCATACAGTTGTCTGAACCAATTCTCCTCCTCTCTCCCCCCAACATTTTCCGTTCTCTATCCACAGTGTATCCCCCTCTCCCTCCAGCATCTCCTCCTCCTCCCCCCCTTCTCCCCCAGCATCTCCTCCTTTTCCATTCTCTATCCACAGTGTAACCCCCTTCTTCCCCCAGCATCTTCTCTTCCCCCTAGCATCACCTCCTCCTCCTCTCCCCTTCTCCCCCAGCATCTCCTCCTCCTCTCTCCCAGATTCTCCTCCTCCTCATCTCTCTCCCGGATTCTCCTCTTCCTCTCCCCTTCTCCCGCCAGCATCCCCAATTCCTCCTCTCCCCCAGCATCTCCTAATGCCGCCGGGAGACAGGAAATGATGTTAATTAGGCGGCGGCTCCTGATTGAAGTCATTTCCTGTCTCCCAGCTGCATCAGGGGAAGGCATGGAGGGAGCAGTGCTGGAACCGCACATAAGTCAGTACTCCCGTGCATTCCTTCATCCCACTCACCCACCAATGATACGAAAGCAGAGAAGGCACCTGCTGTTTTGGACAGGCAGGTGCCTACTCTGGATTGCTGCCTGGGGGGGCCTAAGGCTGCCTACCGGCTCCAGCGGTGCCACCATAAGGTGCCCCGGCCCTGGGTAGCAATCCGACGACCTATGGCTGCATGCCCATATTTATATATTATATACATACACATGTATTGTTTTTAATTTACTAAACATTATTTTTATTTTTTCAGGCAGTCCCCCTGCAGGCCGATACAAAGACACCTATTGCGGACATGTGACCGCTCTTTCAGAGCGATCATATGGCCCGCATGGGGCTAATTTGCTGAGGGGGACTGTCTGGGCTGCCAGGCAGTGCCTCCAAACCGGGAGCAACACCGATCGCCGATGGGGGAACAGCGCAATTAGGTAAGTAATATATTTGCCATGGACGTAGGACCGTTTTTTGTCGCATGTACCTAGTACGTCTGCAGTCCTTAAGGAGTTAAAAGACTCTAGACTACTTTCATTCTGAAAAGTTTCAAAGTTCAAAACCCTGGAACTAACTGATCCAGGACCCCATTGTATAATGCAAAGGATTGTCCAGCTGCTACCATGTGAAATGCTCTTAGTAGATGTCAGTGAAATGGGGATAAGTCAGAAAGTAAAGAAATTAGAAATTAGCTACAGTACAGCACCGTACACCATAACATCAGGTGCTGATACAGACATTTTCCAAATCTTCTCTTATGAAGGATAGTTTGTCAGATTGAAATATGTAGAGGTACATAGAATCGAACCTGTTGCTTTTGTCTTTCTTGAACTTTGAAAACCTGCTTCCTTGTTACCTTGTTACTAGGAAACAAGTCTCTCAATCTATGACAGGATATTTGGGAAGAGGGCAGACTG
The DNA here is from genome assembly GCA_933207985.1 of Pelobates cultripes. Lineage (NCBI taxonomy): Eukaryota > Metazoa > Chordata > Amphibia > Anura > Pelobatidae > Pelobates > Pelobates cultripes. The sequence continues at coordinate 98,662,773 of OW240913.1, forward strand.
ACAAAGGAACTATGCAGAGCTAGCAATATCTCAACTGAAAATATTACCTGTTGTAGCTACAAATGTATGTATTTGCAGTGACGAAATCCCAGCAATGATTGCTGGTATATTGCAGTTATAATACTATAAGAAAACATGCAATGTTTTACAATTAGTATTATAAAAACAGAGCTTATGCTTGCATTTAATTACAACAATAAGAAACATCTTAACATAAGGAGTAAAGGATGCGTCTAATTCTTACACAAAATATAGGTGGCTGGGTTCGAGATATAACAGTGAATTAATTGAAAAATAACTGCTGGTTTCAGTACCATGTTAAATTAAAGATGTATTCCGTTTAGCAGATATGGTTGTAGGGCAGATTGATTTTTATCAGTTTAAAATTGTGTCTCTGTATGTCATCTGGAATCATGTAGAGAGGTTGTGTTGCTATCTGGATAGGTAAAAAATATGTAAAACAGCTTAACAAAGTGGGAAGAGCTTTACTTTCTTAATTAGATGATATATTAATCCCATAGATTTCACTCAAGAGAGAGTCAGATTCCAAAGAGATTGCATGCAACAGTAACTCGGGTAATTTAATTCCATTCTTCTATATTCAGCCTCTAAAACAGTTTTTAACAGAAATATATTGGTCTTTGTGGCCTTCTAAACCATATATTATACTTGTTATTTTCTATTAAAGGGCCATCATTGCTAGGAAATATTAAACAATATTAAACAATTAAACGCTGATGGCCTCTATTATCTTTATTGTATATTCATTTTAATATAACAATTACCAGCTATTGCAAACTACATTACATCCAGAGAAACCACTTAGAACATAAGCAATGTATGGCTCAAATTTATTTTTTTCTGTTTAATTACACTGTTTGACTTCATTCTAATAATATTTATGAGCAATTGGTAAATAAACTATATATTTATCATAAGGTCTAGAATATTGCACAGAATTGTATTAGTACCGTGAAAATGGGAAGTAAACATTCATGGTTTCATAATGTAACAGACCGCCTGCCACCCCGACTGGGTGCCTCCGTCGAACGATGCTCCTAGTGCTCACCAAGGATCATCAGCACCGCACTCAACACCATAACCACCGCAAACCCCACGAACCGCCGAAGCTTGGTTGGGGTCTCGCCGTCCTCCACCCACCCTGGACCCAAGACCAGTCTCCAGCTTCCAGTGGGTGAACCTCTCCTTAGTCAAGAGAGTGAAACAGGAACAGCTCTTACAAGAGCTAGTGATTATACTCTGGGGAGTATAGAGATTATAGCAATCCCCAGAGTGCAGTTGTCCAATCTCCCAAACATGAGCCAAGACTTCATGAAGGGTAGAACAAGTCTGTTTAATGAGCATATAGGCATTTCTTTTATACAGTTTTCCCCACAAGGTTACCACCCACATGGATCTTGTGGAGCACAGGACACAAAGTCACAACATCCAATCAACACAGTAATGTACAGTTAGACACTCCCAGCTAATGTACACAAACCCTCCCCTCTGCCTATGATACAATTACCAAACACAATGGACTAATTACCACAGGCAGAAAATATCTAGTTTTACCCAAAGTCCAGAAACACCCCAAAACAACAACATATCCCCACAAATACATATCTGGATAGCCCTGATCTGAGTGAACAACATCATCAAAAATCACTGTCCAACATATCCCCAGGTAGCTTGGATCTGAGCGCTCAATATGTCCAATCTTAAAAGTGCACTATAGTACAAATAAGGGTGGGTCAGAAAATAGCAAGGGCTGAAGGGAGACCGAGGAGGGACAAAGCAGCCAGTTAACCCCTTAAGGACCAAACCTCTGGAATAAAAGGGAATCATGATATGTCACACATGTCATGTGTCCTTAAGGGGTTAAACTGGTCCCTGGGACAACGCCCTGGAGAAACAATAGGACAGGAAAAAGGGGGAGGGGAAGAGGCACATTTTCCCATGGATTTAAAGGGGCAGAAAAATTGTTTTAATATCCAATATGCCCAAATAAAGCTTTTAAAGGGCAATACATCCCAGGGGCCATAGTAACAGGGCAAGAGGTTGGCAAGCAATCCCAGTGACGAAGAGGTAAATTAGAACAATATTTTTAGCAAAGAGTTAAAGACAGAGCAAATTAAAGACAAAGTCATTTAGTATTTACATTTAGCATCAGAATGACTTTATATACACATTAAAGTCAAAGTTGCAGTATTTGGTTAGTCTTCAAGTTATTACACCAAGTGTATAAAGAACAAAATCACATTTTTATATATCTCAGAGTACAATTTTGTTAAATAGTGTATCTTTTTTGCCATAAAGCAGTGTTTGCCAACTCGATACTTAAATGACACAGACAGTCCAGGTTTTGTCACTGTCCCCAAAGAAAGAGCACCGAGTGATGCCCAAATCCTGGAGTTGTTCATCCAGATCATTTTCAGTAACTTTCATAATAGCCTCTTTTTTATGATCTCACTTTTCTTCACTTAAAAAATAAACTTTAATTTCACATTTTAAATATTACTTTACTGCAGTGTAAAATTAGCAAACAAATATTTGGACTTTGACACAATCAGTAATTTATTTCTATGGTTTATGATGTTCTGGAGAACACATGCTTTTGAAAGAACAAGGTGATATCTATATATAAGTAGAAGCCAACACTATTCAAAGCCAGAAAGTACAGAACGTGTTGATTCATATGAGTATATATATGAAAATTTATAAATACTAAAATACTTATCATGTATACATAATGTATGTTTTAAATATTTTGGTTTCTTCAGGTTTTTAGACAATATATTATTGTGAATAATAAAAAAAAAATATATATATATATATTCACCTCATACAAAGATGTACAATTTTTCTGATTCTCCAAGACATGATTTGCATGTAATCTGGGTCTAACGTCTATAAATAAAAAAGGCTAATATCAGCTAATTTACCAATTTATGTATGTAAGTTTTCAAATACATGCCTTTCCTACTCAATTTTTCATAGTAAACGTTAGCAAGTGTTCGCATTCTTCCTAAAGTGGTTTTAGAAGAGATGTTAAAATTTGGACCAATGATAATACAAATTACTAAATTGCAAAGAGATGAACATGGATAAAGATTATAATATCCTAAAGTAATGTCCTCAGTCAGTTTCACATGGCACGATAGCAATTAATATTGTGCCCTGTATGACAGAATACAATTACTTTCTCCCTCCCTCTCTCTCTCTCTCTCTCTCTCTCTCTTTCTTTTATAGCGATTTATCATTTAGGGTTCAAAATAAAATTCTATATTCCAAATAGGAAATTGTTATTAAATATTTATTTCTGACTTTCCCCATATCTTTGTTCCTTATTTCCTAAAATAATATCTTGTAGCACTAACATTTGTGACTCAAAGGGATTCTCTAGTGCCAGGAAAACAAAGCCATTTGCCTGGCACTATAAAATCCTACAGTGTCCTCCTCCTGCGGCACACCCACCCCACTCTCGCGGGTGCTAAAGTGGTTAAAACCGCTCCAATCACTTACCTGAATCCAGCGCCGATGTGCCTCCGCGCTGTGTCAGGCTCACACCACGCTCTTAATGCACATGCACGGCAATGGCTATGCTCACATTAGGATTTCCCCATAGGAAAGCATTGATCAACGCTGGAAGTCCTGATGCATAGCCTGAGGACGTCCAGTGTCATTTAGACAACCAAAAGTTGTCTAAGCACCTTGAAGTCCCTCTAGTGGCTGTCTGGAAGTCCCTCTAGTGGCTTTAAAGCTGCAAGGTTATTATTGCAGTTTCTCAGAAACTAATTACCACTGTAGGGTTAAGGGACATGGTACATTGCACCCAGACCACTTCAATGAGCTAAAGTGGCCTGGGTGCCTAGAGTTTCCCTCTAACAGTCACCTTCAAAAGGTCCAGATAACTGAAACACTGAGGGTTCCAGGGTGATTCCTGGCTGTATCAGAACACGTACTGAAGGTGACATTTATTATAATTAGTGATGTTACTAGACATTTCTTTTTTACTTTTAATTATGGACAATTTGCTTTTATTATACTTTTGTTTAGTTTTGACTTTGATTCACATGTGTAATATTTTATTCAGAAGAATTGTTTTTAATAACTTCTATATGATTAATAAAACTTATTTTCTTTCTTAGTTTGAACAATGGACACTATAAGTTTGCAATTCTGAACTACTAAATGAAATTGTGTTAGCCATGGATAATATTTTGCATATTACTTCTGCTCTATATCTGACTTCACCTATTGCCCTTTTCCCATTTAAGGCCACCATCTTCTTTCCAAAAATCTTAATATATCAGCTAAACCCAATTCTCCTCCATCATGCCCCTGCACTTGCATAAATCTGCACTCTGTAGATCTTCTCCAGGGAGCCCGGTCAGCGCTACAGAGCTTTAACAGCGCGACCAGGCCTCTTTGATGACATCACAGTTGGGAGGAAGTGACTGCCCCATGACTCATCCCAGCTTACAACAGGAGCCGCGCGGAGGTAAGAGAGGATGGAGTCAGAGTAGGAACTCTGACTCCCATCAGGCTGAGCCACCACTGGTCCCCAGGGAAGTCACCCTCAAGTCCTGCATTGAAAACTTTGGCCTTCCAACAAAATGGCAAACCTACAGGGACATGGCACCCTGACCACTTCATCGATATGAAGTGATCTGGGTGTCTATAGTGTTCCTTTAATTTGTAGTGGTGAAAACATATCTTTGCAGCTCTTAATGCAAAGTCATCATGCAATGTCTAAGGAGGTGAGGACTATTCACTTTATAGACAAGAGGGCAACGATTTAAATAGTATTTAGAAAGGAAAATAGAGTTTTCCCTTAACATTAACAAACTTTGATGTGCAAGCATTCTTGTGAAATCAGGTGACATCTATACATATGGTTTGTTAGTGCAGCTAAGAGTGGTAGGGCATTATACCACCCTGACATTAGACATATTTAAAAAAAAATATAAAGGAGATCTATCATGCACTAACTTTCACAAACTTTACCCACCTCCAATTTCCCATGTCTCAAGTATGAGTATGTGTATGTGTGCATAGCAGAATCCCACTAGAAACATTTGAGACCAGTTAATGATTATATTTCTGTATTTATTGCTTTTTCCGTTCTGACCTTCTTTAAATGGCATTTCCCAGTAATAAGATCACAGACAACAAGAAAAAAGAAAATGTCTTACTACTGGGAGCCTAAAGTTACCCTAAAGTGATCACAGAAGGGTCTGTCAGCTATGGAAATTTGACAGATCTGTCTCTGCTAATGAAATAACTGTCTGTGCTTATTTAAAGAAATCTACAGTCAACAGGGTCATGAGACCTGACCTCAAGGTTTAAGACTGGTTTCTCAGAGTCATCATTACATGATCAGTATATACTAAATATTAGCTAATGGTGTTAAAATAGAACTAAAACATTTCCATTGGGTTAAAAATAAACATGGTTTGTAAGAGAAAACTTAATATGAAACATTATATCAGGTATACTCGATCACTTGTTCATTCAATAAACTGTAGCAAGTTTACATATATGATGTGACAAAAATAGGCAAAAATAGGCAAAAACAAAAATAGGCTAACTCTGCCAAGATACCAAAAACATTATTACAACAGAATTAGATTTTTATTTTCTTCAATTAAACAGTTGTTTAACTTATTTCTAGATTTTAAGATTCAATTTGCCAACTCACACAAGTGACTGATAAGTTAGCGGGCTCCATCGTTTGTGAAAATGTTATTTACAATAAAAGTACACTGCACTTTTTTTTTTTAAAAAGTGTCTTGAAAGGAAGTCCATTTGGCTACATATTCTTGGCTTTGAGTCATGGTTGGATTACTCTGGATAATGTTGTTACAAGATAATCACTCTTGGGAAACCTAGCAGCTCTATTTTTTTGCCAAGGCTATAAATCTTACTGAAATGGTTTAAATAATATTTGATTGTAAAATAGTTATGTTGATTTTACAACTTCAGAAGTTTAAATTTTATTTTACTCTACCACCAACACATTAACTAATAAGAACACTACAATGTGACACATCTATTTTAGTAACCTAGTAAAATGACAGCAACATTTCTATTTGCTACTCTTCTGAAAGTCTATATGAGGATAACTAAAAGGAAGTTTTCCTTTAGATTCAATTTCCTTCTTAAATTTTACAGATGAGGCCAAGGAATCTGAAGCTGGCTGAAGGCCAAAGGGATCAATTACACTAGTTTGGGGAAGCAAGCCAAGTGATCATCAACATACCATATCCATAGTACATCACAGTACATGGGTCATCTGAAAACAAGATCAGGTCAGATTACTGGAAAAAGTTCCCTTTCTATATTAGCATGGGCCATATGTATGGTCATACATCAAAAATCTGTCAGCTGTTAACCATTGTAAGCCACGCTAACTATTTACATTAAGTAGAATGCATTTTCGATATGATAAAGTTCACTAATATATAGCTAAACAAGGATATAATAATAAGGTCTGACGTGGTAATGACTGGTTACTGATTATTGGGTTGTCCTTCATTTATTAAGTATCTAGTATTTCTGAAGAAAATGTCACAAGCAAATGCAAACATACTGAAGTTAATATGACACAATCACTTTTGGGGCCTTGTGATTTCTTCCAGAAAGCTACCAAGTTAAAATAATGTTTACTATAGGCAAGTGAATGGATGAAAAAGTTACACATTCACAAATAAATAGGAGCAATGTTATTTGAAGTTCCTTTCTCCTCCAGCAGCCATGTGAGAGGAACTGAGAGGGCATCTATCAGGTGTTTTTGGTGCTCTTTTGGCAGTAGAATTTTAGTTATCTGCCAAGGACCAATTTTAAACTTCAAACCAGCATCAAAAGAAGTTAAAAGATTGGTCCAAAGCAGCTTTATCTACTGTTTTCATAAAGTAATTTTGTTTTACCTGGTACTTTCGTAATAACATTAGTATTAGAGAGCTTCAAATACCTGTCTCAAGGGAACATTTTATGCAACGTTTATACCTCGGCAACATGAGAGCAGCTTCACATAAATTAGAGCTCTCCCAAGCACCCAGATACTGCTAGAGTGTTTATGGTGCATAGATTGACCTAGTAAGGCAATCTCTTCTAGTATTTTTCACATGACTGAATTGCTTAAATATGATACAATAACAATACAGCCATCTGAACTCAGCTCAGGGTCTGGGCCCCCGGGGCTTGTCTCCAAGCCCACCCACAGGGACCACCTCCAAATCCCACCCACAGGAATACACGCACAGACACAAACACACACACTGATAAAAAAGGACACAGATACACACACACAAAGATACACACGTACTGACATACAGATATATACATACATACTAACAGACACACATACTGAAACAGACATGCACACATATAGGCATACATACTGACACACACATACTGAGACATACACACATATACAGACACACAGGCATACATAGTGACACGCAGACACATGCTAACATGCATACAGACACACACACACACAAACACCTGCATAAGGACATACAGACACACACACGCACACATACATACACACACACACATACATACATACACACACATACATACATACAGAAATAGATTTATACAGACATACATTCATACTGACATACATACATACTGACATACATACATATATACATACATACATACAGACATGCATGCATACTGACATACAGACATACATACTGACAGGCATACACACATACTGACATACAGACATACATACTGACATACATGCTGACACAGACATACATACTGACATACATACATACAGACATACATGCATACTGACATACATACTGACAGACATACATATATACAGACATACAGACCTACTGACATACAGACATACATGCATACTGACTTACAGACATACATACTGACAGACATACGTATATACATACATACATACATGCATACTGACATACATACAGACATACTGACATAACAGACATACATTCATACTGACATACAAACATACAGACATACATACTGATATACATACATACTGACATAAAGACATACATACTGACTGACACACACAGCTCATTTTTCAGCCGCACTCCTGTTTCTTACCTTTTCCTTGCAGGAGGATGGCTGGGGCTGATGGGAGTCAGCATGGCTTTCCCTCTTCAAGGCCTACATGCTGACTCTCCTCCCATGTGGAGTGAGCTAGGAGGAAGTGACCGGCCGTGCTGACTGGGCTCCTGAAGATATAGGGCCCAGCGGGTGGCCCTGAGTGTGTGGGCCACCCAATGAGCCCCATCAGCGTAGGACTCTGGTGCAGCTGCACCGGTGGCAGTTCAGCCACAACATGTGGGTCTTGAGCGGCCGGGCCCTCCAGGGAATTTGGGCACGTGATAACTATTATGGTTATCACCCCCTGATGGCAGCCCTGACAACACATTTTAGTATCTCTTCTCTCTTACTGTCTTCTCTTACAAACATTTTACCCAGGTTTACTCCGTCTTTCTTCGTTTTTCACTCTAATTGATTCCTTGTTTTGTTTTTTCGTTTTGTTTCTTTTTCATACTCAATAACTACAGCACACTCTGAGCACTAAAAGTATCCTGGTGTCTTATGAATGCACACCTGAGGAAAAAAAAATAAAAATACAAACAAACAAAAAATATATCATCAGGACATGTCCTGATGAAAGTTCAAGAAATTAACTAAAAAGTTGACCAGAAATGGGTTTGTATTACAATAAAGAGTATTTTTTTTAATGACCCAGAGTGCTAGCTTATTTTGGATGTATTATTTGGCGTTTCACCACCTTGCTGCAAAAGGTCCACACTCCCTGCCATTCATAATATACAAAAAAGATAGTTAATGAGTAGTGCATCTTTATTAATGACAGAATTTGTGGCATGACATGTATAATAGCCGGCAGCCCTTATAAACAACAGGGCATAAAATAACAATATAATAAGAAATAGTGTGCGAACCCCAAAAAACTAAAAACTAAAAAAAAACACCAATGCACAAAATAGAAAATCAGCCCTGTGCCTGCAGGAAGCGGGGGGGAGGGGGCAAAAAGTTGAAAAAATTGGTTAAATACCTAAGAGGGCTTTGTGCGCATTTCACATCTACCCTGACGCTTATCAAATGATATGATTAGTTTGAATATTCTATTTAGAGTGTTGCTAAACACTGGCAAAATTCACAAATTAGAAAGGGACACTATAGTCACCAAAACAACTGTAGCTTAATGAACAAGTTTTGGTGTATAGATTATGCCCCTGCAGTCTGATTGCTCAATTATCTGCCATTTAGGAGTTAAATCACTTTTGTTTCTGCTTATGCAGTCCTAGCCACACCTTCTCTGTCTGTGACTCACACAACCTGCATGAAAATTAAATATTTTCATTTTCAATCAGATGTAACTTGCTTGAAAAGTTTTTATTTCCTGCTCTGTAATTTAAACTTTAATGACATACAGGAGGCTCCTGCAGGATCTAGAAAGCTATTAACAGAGCAGGAGATAAGAAATTCTAAGTTAACCCCTTCCCGACCAAAGACAAAATTTTCCGTCAAGCTTGTCCTTGCGTTTAAGACCCTTGACTGCAAATTTTCGTCATTTACTAAAGTTAACCCCAGATTGCAGCAATCGCGAGGTTAAAACTCCTCCGGTCTGCCTCGGTATTCAAGGCAGACCAGGAGCACCCGATCGCGCTGTCCCTGCAGCTGTTATCGCTCTGACAGGGACTCACGATCTGCCTCCCTGCTCTTCTGCATCCAGTGTGAAGTACAGGGAGATGGATCTTCTCCCTGTATAAAAAAATAAATAAAGTTAGTTTAAAATCCCAATAAAAATTAACCCCTTCCCTGCCAATTGATCACTGACTATAGTGATCAATTGGCAGGGACTACATTTTATCTGATTTTTTTTTTTTTTTTAAACCCCTGAGGGTTAATTCTTTTTTTCAATCTTTAGTGGTTATATTTATTTTATTAATTAATTTAAATATTTTCAAATTATAGATTTAGCTAGCTGGGGTGGGTGCAAGTTAGTGGGGAATTTGGTGTTAGGCTAGCTAGGGATTAACATTAAAAAAGTTTTTTGTTTTTTTAAAAAGCTTTAAAAAAATGTTTTAATAACATTTAAAAACATTAAAAAAATCCTAACCCCCTATACCCAGTCCAAATAAAAATTAACCCATTCACCTGCCAGTTGATCACTGCATACATTGATCAAAATAAAGATCACAGTATTATACTGGCATCTCAGTTTTTTTTACCCAAGAGGATTAACTTTTATTTATTTTTTAACCCTCAGGGGTTTAATTTATTTCATTCATTCATTAAAATATTTTTAAATTATATATTTTGCTAGCTGGGGTGGGTGGGAGTTATGGGTAAGTGGGGAGTTTACTGTTAGTGATGCTTACTGCTAGTTAGGGGTTAACGGGAAAAAGAGTTTATATAAAATTTTAAAAGTGTAAAAAGAGTTAAGAAAGTTTAAAAATTTTAATAATTAAAAAAAAAAATTAGAAACGAGTTTTAAAAAGTAAAAAAAGTTTTAAAAAGTAAAAAAATACATTAAAAAAATGTTTGTTACCACTACACCTAGAACATACTAGTGAAAAAATTATCCCATGCTAAGGTTCAAAATATGCCTTTTGAATTACCCCTGGGTGAATTCTTTAATAAATAGTATGTGAGTGGGGAAGTTTGAATAACCAGCCAGCTAAACTACTCCAAAATAGAACATGGACACAGCGTAAAACTTTAAAGTTAGAAAAAAACTGAATGGCTGCGTCTCAAATGTGCCCCTTCAACATCCACATATACCTGGCAAAAGTGCATGCGAGGGTATTGCTGTGCTCAGACGACATAGCTTAGCAACATTTGAAGTATTATACAGTCGTAGCACACGTAAGGTTTGCAAAATATACTGTGCAAACTCACTTTGTGTGTCAAAAAGGCAGAAAAAATGCTTATTACCACTACACTTGGTACAAGCTAGCGGAAAAATTATCCCACCCTAAGGTTCAAAATATGCCATAGGGACATAGGCCCGTCAAATCCATCTATAAACATTCCAACTATAGAAACAGAAATAGCCTTGTCTATTATATAGCATTGTAGCTTCACAGAATAGTGCCAAAAGCATACAATGGGGGTATTGTTATACTCAGCAGATGTATCTAAACACAATATGGGGTTCTATGCAGGAATAGCACCCACTCACCAGCTTTACGAAATACACATTACAAAAACCTTGTTATATGTGTATATGCCAAAATAGAGAAAAAAAACATAATTTTACTCCATATATAACAGAGATTGGCGATGAAATGGTTACATAAAAAGTGTCAAACTAACACTAGGTAAATAGCTGTGATGTCTACTTTATATAAATATATACTTTTGTGTGGCAAATTTGTTTTCTGTGGTGGCTACTAAACCTACAAGACAAACATACCAACTTCTAAAATTGTTTCACATAAAAAATTTATTTTAGTCCTTGTATTTTGTGACCTGTAACTTTCAAAATAAGCTGAAATCCTATACATATTATATACGCTATAAATCAAGACACATAAATGTTTTTTTTTTTTAATTACTTTTTCTAAACTGGACATGTTATGCACACATTATTATTGCCAAAACTGTGAAAAAAAATATTTTATTTTTTTTTTTGGCATTTTTTTTACAATTAATGAGAATTTATCCGTGTATATGTGACATAAAATTAAAGCCCTGTTTGCCTTCTAAAAAAACGTTATATAATATGTGTTGATGCAATAAATGACAAGGGTTGAGATACAAGTTGCGTTTTAACACAAACAGCAAAATATGCAAAAATGGCTTGTGTCCTTACGGGTAAGATAAGCTTTTGAAGCTGTGTCCTTGAGTGGTTAAACATCGTTTTAATACAGAAAGTGTAACCATTATATGACTCTTTACATGAAGTGTTTAGGAAGGCTGTGCAAGTCACATGCAGGGAGGTGTGACTAGGGCTGTATAAACAAAGTGATTTAACTCCTTGTAAAGGATCCTTCTATTCGTGCAGCGATGATCCTTGCAGCTTCTCCCGAAATCCCGCTGAAACAAAGTGATTATAACTCCCAATCCCCCAAACATGAGTCGAGACTTCATGAAGGGATAAAACGATCTGATTTACTGTGGGCTACCTGCCCGGTATTTATGCAGGTCTCCCACCTGGTGGACACTCCCCTAGGGGACCAGATGGAAGACTGGGACAAAAGCATTACAGTAGCCAATCACAGTGGCTATAACATAAGCACTCCCATTTTACATAAATCACTCCCTCTTTTCCATCCTGGAGATAATTAACTTAAGGGAGTAAAGAGAGCCTTAATTATCTCCAGGTAGAAAGAAACATGGCTTTTCTTATTTTAGCAAAACAGCATAAAAATCTATAACTTACATTTTACAGAACATAAACTTTAAGTCCCACATATCCCCAGATAGCTTGGATCTGAGTGCATATTCTAGGTGAATAGCGCTCAGATCCCACGAACACAGTTCTCAAAAACGTCGACTAAGGTTTGGCTTTCACCGGCCGTTCGCGTGTTTGCAGCCGACAACAAGTTCCATACTGTAGCTATCTGGGGTTGGGCACTTTCGCATGCCTCCAACGCCCGAATGAGGTGGTATCTCCAGCATTCGTGGGTTTTCCACCGTATGAACGAGGACCTGAAGAGGTAGCAGCGGTGTTCGTCAAAATAAGTAGCCGAAATTAGTTCCATGGTATCGTTGCCATTTACTGCTGTGCGGTCGACAATCCAAAATGGCGATTGCCATGTGTAGACGAACGCGGACCACCAGCTATTCCCCAATTAGGCTGTGGTTAACCGCAAAGTCTGGGTGGTTAATAGGTGCCACACAACCTCAATGGGAGGTCGGGTGGTTCAGTAGTTTATTCGTTTTTCTCGCTATTTGCACAAAATCACTCTGTACCCATCTAAATAACCGAACAGGCTGGTTCGCATGGTCAGTTCAATAAGGGATTTTGTTACACTCCTAAATGGCAGAAATTGAGCAGCAAGACTGCAGGAACATGATCTATACAAAAGAACTGCTTAATTAAGCTAAAGTTGTTTTAGTGACTATTGTGTCCCTTTAAGGTTGGAGTGCAGGATATATATTTATTTTTATCCTTATTCCATTTTGTCTTCAATAACCACTGCACTTTTAGCTATAACCCCAATTTAGTTTAATTTTAAAAAAGTGGAGTATGAGATCAAGATAATGGTTTTATATGTTACATGCTTTATTTTTCATTATCAAGTAAATATAGAAATATGGTTAATGTTTTGAATAGTGATGTCCCGAACGGTTCGCCGAATGGTTCGCCACGGACGGCGAACATAAACATAAACTTTGACCCTGTACCTCACAGTCAGCAGACACATTCCAGCCAATCAGCAGCAGACCCTCCCTCCCAGACCCTCCCACCTCCTGGACAGCATCTATTTTACATTCATTGTGAAGCTGCATTCTTAGTGAGCTGTCCAGGAGGTGGGAGGGTCTGGGAGGGAGGGCCTGCTGCTGATTTGCTGGAATGTGTCTGCTGACTGTGAGGTACAGGGTCAAAGTTTATGTTTATGTTTGCAGTCCGTGGCGAACCATTCGGCGAACCGTTTGGGACATCACTAGTTTTGAATATTGAAGAGAGAAGAGGATTGGAGTTTACAGTACCAGATGGTACAGACGTACTGTACCAGTTCCTGGTACAGGACGTTTTCTGGAAATTACAATTTATACCATTCAATTTTATTCAAATTACTTTATGTTTCTTTATTTAGTTTGTTGTGTGTGAGTTTGTAGAACAAGATATATATCCAGCCCTTATCTATTGGGTTTTTAAGCAAATTGATTAAAAGTGACCTTTTATTATCTATTCATTTATTTTTTCAACCACTACTATTGATATTCCCCAGTCTGTACCATCTGGTACTGCCCCCTCCAATCCTCTTCTCTCTTCAATATTCAACTCAATGCAGGGGTTACCCCCCATATGGAGGTTCCAGTCAGTATAAGGCTCCAATTTCTTTTATTTTCCTTTCTTTTCTTTTCTATTATCCAAATATGGTTAATGTTTTGTTTAACTATTGTACATCAGAATATCCTGTATTTTATTACGTTGATGTTCTTTGTATTTTTTCATACTCCTAACAAAAATATAACAAACTTTTTTTTATCTTATTGAACGCATTGCTGCATTTTATAATGCAATCACGTAAATGAACAACGTATGTTTATATATATATATATATATATATACACACATCATATCTCCATAGGTGTCCTTCCATTTTAACTCAGGTTGTATATAAAAGAGACAACGCATTTCTTTAAATAAAGCTTAAAGCTGCCATTAGAGTACACAGTGAGAACATGGTTTGGATCCCTCTCTGGGTTTCCTGGCTCCTCTTGATATTGGATTATCAAAGTAAGGACTTCTTCTAAACCCTTCACACGCATAGTACCAAAGTCAGTTGGCATGACAACAAGCTCTGTACAGGCCTGCATCTGTTCCCTTGATGCTTGACAGGTAGTACTCCAACTTGAGGGTCAGTACTCGAACTTGAGTCTTATTAGCCTGAGGAGGCAACTCAGCAACACAAACACATACTTTAAAGAGACATCAGGAACAGACCTTGTGAAAAAAAGTAATCTAGTAGTCTGTTTAGTACAAGTCCTAGATCTAGCTTATGCTCATAAAAGACTTGAATTGGGCCATACTCTCCGTGCTTGTGCAGTTTATTGTTTATAGCACAAACTTACTGCACAGCGCTTTACAGTATTATAAAGGGGAAAATGTAACAATAACGGAGACAATTACAAAATGTTACAGGAGCAATAGGTTGATGAGGACCTTGCTCAAGCGAGCATACAATCTGACTCTCTGGAAACAGCAAAAGAGATCTAAAGCATTCCTGTCACATTGAATGTTTTTATTTTTCAAACAACCCTGTTTAACTCCTCAATTTCTATGTATTTGTTTTTATCCATTTTAGAAAAAAAAAATGAATAAGGACAAACTGCACATATTTTGAACAGAGGAGAATAAAATAGAGGTGCCAGATATTGAGATCTTGCAGATAATAAAAGATAATGAGTCTAAATAAAGGCAAGTGGCAAAAGGGGTAACATAATTATTAACCCCTTAGTGACCAGACCGTTTTTCAATTTTCTTACCGTTAAGGACCATAGCTGTAATTTTCCTCTTACTCATTTACTGTACCCACACATATTATATACCGTTTCTCTCGCCAATAAATGACTTTTCTAAAAATACCATAATTTTCCTCATATCATATAATATACTATAAAAATAATTATAAAATATGATGAAAAGATTTAAAAAAAAACACACTTTTTGGAACTTTGACCTCCAAAATCTGTAACGCATCTACAACTGCCAAAAAAATGCTGTGTTTAATAGTTTCTAAATGTTGTCCTGAGTTTAGAAATACCCAATGTTAACATGTTCTAAGCTTTTTTTGGAAAATTATAGGGCTATAAGTATGCTATTTCCAAACCATTTCTTTTCAAAATGAACGCAAGCTACATTGTAACACTGATATCTGTCAGGAATCCCTGAATAACCCTTCACATTTATATATTTTCTAAAAGAAGACAACCTAAGGTATTAAACTTGGGGTATTTTTGAATCTTTTTGTTCTCTTTTTATGTAATCATTTTACCACCAATCTATGCCAAATTAAAAAAAAAAAATAATTGGTGATTTTTTTGACACACAAATACTACCATTTGAAATACTCTAGGGTGTCTACTTTTCAAAATATATGGTTTGATAGGGGTAAATTACATTGGCCAGCTTCAAAAATGTCCCATGATGACCAGCTGAGAAAATTCCAAGTTGGAAAACTGGAATGCGCATCCTCCAAATAAGGTCTTTTAGCCCCCAGAGAACCCGATACACCTATACATGGGGGTATCACTGTACTCAGGAGATTTTGCTGAACACATATTGGGGTGTTCTTTGGCAGTAACCCTTAAAGTTCTCCTTACATGTATTCTTAAATTGCTATGTGTCAAAAAAATCACCAATTATTTTATTTTTTAATTTTTTTGTATAGATTGATGGTAAAATGGTTGCATAAAAAGAGCAAAAAAGAGTCAAAATACCCTACGTTTAATACCTTAGGTTGTCTTCTTTTAAAAAATATAACATGTGAAGGGCTATTCAGGGATTCCTGACAAATATATATTGAAAAACGGTCTGGTCACTAAGGGGTTAAGGACCGTTTTTTTGTCGGACGTACCTGATACGTCTATGGTCACTAAGGGGTTAAAGCGACACAATGCTAAAAGACCTTATTTGGAGGATGCGCATTCCAACAACTTTAGCTTAATGAAGACGTTTTGGTGTATAGATCATGCCTCTGCAGTCTCGCTGCTCAATTCTCTGCCATTTAGGTGTTAAATCACTTTGTTTATGCAGCCCTATTAACACCTCTCTGCATGTGACTTGCTAGGCATTCCAAACACTTCCTGTAATGAGTCTTTAATGTTTAAACTTTCTTTACTGCAAACTGTGTTTAACTTAGAATTTTCTATCTCCTGCTCTGTTAATGGCTTGCTAGAACCTGCAGGAGCCTCCTGTATGTGATTAAAGTACAATTTAGAGCGCAGGATGGCACCTTTTAAAGTAAGCTACTATCTGACTGAAAATGAAACTTTTTATTTCATGCAGGCTGTGTAAGTCACACCTAGGATAAGTGTTACCAGGGCTGCATAAACAGAAACACCAGTAATTTAACTCCTAAATGGCAGAGATTAGAGCAGTAAGACTTCAAAGGCATTGACTATACACCAAAATTGCTTCATGAAGATAAAGTTGTTTTGGTGTTCCTTATGTCCCTTTAAGATACAAAGAAATAACACAAATATAAACTCACAAACACACTGACATTCATTTAACTATACACAAACATTCATATAAACACACACACACTCACACTCATATACACATACTCATATTCATAAACACACACACACATTCCCACATTCCTATACATACATGTCATAGACACACAAAGTTAAATTCATACACTCACACATTCAATTTTTCCGTTGGATGTTTACCCCTGGTATCCAGTGACTTGCTGCTGGGATCACTTGTGCACTGATTGCACAGCTCCTACAGCTCTGTGCTAATGTCGGCAATGGAATGATGTTATATCCCAGCTCCCCACATTAGTACAGAGTGGGGAGAGATTGCTGTGCAGTGAAATCACAGAGTAATCTCAGTAGCAGCCCTGCCGCACGTGAGGTCTGCTACTGGAACTGCAGAGCAAACACTTGCTTTGTGCAACCATTCCTGCCTGTCACCTTGGGTGGATCATCCTCCCACCCCCTGCCCCTGCTAGAAGGCTAATGTCCAGGTTATATCTAATGACATTTTGCAAAAGCTGCAGATCTCTTGTCTGTAGCTTTTGCAAGCTGTTCCCTTCTAACCTCACCCAGACTTTTTGTGGCTGTCCAATCACAGACTTTCTAATGCAGATCATTGAGAAATCTTTGCATTGCAGGCAATCTGGGCAATTCCTGATTTTTTAGCTCAACTCTACTGAGCTGAACAACCAAGATGTAACAAGACTGATTATCTTATTGACAGCCAGGGGGATGTAACAAGGTCAATTTATAAAAGTGTCTATTCCTATTAAAATCTGTAATTTAAAAAAAATATTAAAAAAATAACACATTATTCAACAGGGCTCTCAACCGCCAATATTCAGGTCCTGTCTTGTTATCGCGACTCACCTGATGTCCTGCCAGGGTACTGTCCCCAACAAGCATAGTGTGAGCACATCATTAGACATGATTGCGCTATATTTATGGCACTAGAACCCCACGAAGAGCACTGACATAGTGGTCCCTGCAGGTCCGGCAGGGCTGGCCTTATATGAATATCAGGCAACTTGGTCTGCATTTACACCAGGTTGACCTGACACTAATTTGGGCAAACCGCCCCCTTTTCCATACAGGATCGCATCACATCACTGGTCTTTACCCACCTTTAGGTGGTCAGAGTGTTGAAGTGCTAAAGAACGGTGCATCTCTTTGGCATAGTGTTCAGGTTTTATTATTTCCCTACAGCAATATACAGCAGATATCTGTGGAAGGTGATTTGGTATTTTCGGAAAAACAATGGTTGTTCAAATTTCATTGCCCGATATTTGTTTAAAGATATGAACTTGCAATTTTATGTTCCTGAATCTTCTAAAGCTGGTTAAATTCTGTGCTTGGTAGATAAGAACATTCTTATTCCAAAGTATCCTAGTATCTTCACATTGCCGTGGAACATTTCACTTTCATTTAGACTGAATGAGATTACTAGAATCTGAAATGGATGCCAAAAATCAGCTCTGACAGCTGAACAGTAATGGGTATGTTACATTATAAGATATTAATAAAGTAACCTATATTCTGTTGTAAGAAGAATTGACAAGGTTATCCATGGAGTAAAATGCTGAAGGTGAGAAGTTGTACATATGTTAGATATTAACACTTTCTATACACCATCTTTAAATGTGGACCTGAAAACAATGATTATGATTAAAATAGAGAGTAAATGGTGATAGCACATGTCAAGGGTTATTGTTGAGCTCTAAATAAAGTCATTTTATTAAGAGTAAGTTAAAGGGTTACTCCAACCATCATAACCACTACAGCCCATTGTAGTGGTTATGATGGCAGGACTACCCTAGTGTCGTTCCCCGGTAATGGGACAACAGTTTGCCCTCTCACCTTGTACTGCCAGGCATTGGGTCTCTTCTGTTTTATAACATCCTTCTTCTGCAAATCTTTAGAAGCCTGATACTAATCCTGCCATTTATTCACTTGTGAGTTCACTGGTGAGATAATCAGTTGATTGCTTTCAGACAATGAATTAGATTCTGTGCATCAAACTTTGCACAGAATTGGCATTAGCCAACCCGGAATTCTAGTTGTGGGCTGGCTAATAAAACACCAATTATCTTGCATTACTCAAAACGAAACACTGCACCTATACACCTCAGGCACCACGACCATTTCGATTAATTGAAATAGTCATGAAGTCATCATGGTGCCTGGAGTATTTAAAGAAATGTTAACATTTTGAGTAAGACTATAATATATATCTACTCATGATCTGCCATGTAATTTCTATATTGTTACAGTCAAATTATAATTTCAAACTGTATACTGCACTGCATACTGATCTTGTGTGGAAATTAATAATGGCTATCCACTAGACCAGAGTTTCCAAACCAGTCCTCATGGCCCACCAACAATCTAGAATTTATGTATGTTTTATCCCATTGGAGATACTGACAAAAGCTGGACTGTTGATGGGTTGATTGAGGACTGTTGATTGAGGACTGGTTTGGGAAACGGTGCACTAGACTGCACTGTGGACATTTTCAGTTCGTCTGAATAAATTCCAATGAAAATAAATGTTGTTTCATTCGAACTGAAGTTCATCCAATATTTTTAGTTTGGAATTTCTAAACTTTGCCTATTTTGGTATCCTTAAATATGGCAATATTGTATCTCGTATAAGGATTCCATAAGGATCATACGTATACCAAATAAGGGAGCTATCTACTAAGCAGTTGAAAAAGCTAAATTAAGAAAAAGGTTTTTCTTAAGTTTGATCTTTCAGCTGTTAAGTAGATAAATCCCTAAAGAGAATTAGTATTGTCATATTTAAGGGTCCCACATTAGAGACCTGTTTAGTAAATATAGCTCCCTGATTCTTCATTATTTCATTGTACCATTCGGAATTTGAATGAATGGACAAACAAGATTATTTTTCAATATGAAACATAGACTTTTCTTTCCACATAGTCTATGATCCTCTCACAAATGCATTATCCCAATTGTACTCAGTTCTCCGTTGTGCATATGTATATATATTTCCTTGCTAATCATGGTAGCATATACACATGGGTTACCAAATGCAATGGTAGGAAAACTGTTATGCATTGCCTGTCTTCAGAAGGTAACCTCTTCAGATTCACCTATAGCTGCACAACCACAGGACATTGTGGCATAGCTTACAATAGGAAGTTGCAAGGTATTGTCTAAATCTACACCAGGTTTTGGTTCTAATGAGAAAGCAGTATAAGAAAAACAGTTATGCTCTGACTGTCTCCATTAGGGAGCAGCTTCAGCATCACCTGTACCAGCGCAGCCACATGACAGGTGGGACAATGCTACCGCTTGACAACATATCTTCTTTGTCTATCTTCTTTTTGGGGGCCTTTTTACATATCCCAATTTATTTTCTTGCCATGAACGTGCATATATTCGAAAAGTTGATGAAACCGTTTTAGCCCGTTTTAGCAAGAAAATGTGTGGTGGTAATTTTTTAATTTTCAATTTTACACACAAATTTGTGTGAGATTTAGGGGAGCCTGTTGTCCGTTATTGCAAGAAAACACTCCAGGTTGTTTTCTGCAAGGCCTCCTGAGTACACTCATGCCCCAATGCATAGGTTGATCTTTATAATAAAAATAGTCTGGCGCAGTAAATGTAAAAACAAACAAACAAACTCAGGAACAGTAAATGTAACCAAAAAACAAAAAAAACTGAATGGCAAACGTAAGAATTTTTTTTACAAACGGACTAGTGTGTGATATTGCTTGAAGCAGTTCCCAATGCAGAGTCCAGGCTGTACAGGGCAATCAGGACAGTAAAAGACTCTAACGCAAGGATGGCGTACGCCTCCTCAGCGCTATACAACCTCTGTGACATGATCACAATCACTTTATTTAGTAATGTGTCACAAAAAAAAAATAACCCCTAAAAAAATGCACAGACAGCAAAATAAGTGTTGCTGCGCAAGAGCAGGTAATCTATACAGTGATCACTGTCAGGAAAGGGGTTAATAGCTCTGAAAAGAGCTTTTGGGTCTCACAAAAAAAAAATCACAGCAAATGAACCCCTAAAAAAATGCACAGGCAGCAAAAAAGTGTTGCTGTGCAAAAGCCAGTGATTTATAATGATCACTGGCAAGATAGTGGTTAATGGCTCACAATTGTACAAATCCCTACCTAAAACTACCTAAATCTCTCTACCTAAATACAGATCTCTCTTTCTCTCTCTTTCACTAAAACACAAGTGAAGAGAGGGAGATCCACACTGATCAGAGTCAATATTACTAATATTGACCTGACCTGACCAGACAAATGGGGAACATAGTAATAGTAAATATTATTATAGGGGCAAGCTCTGCTTGGATGACCCTAGCCTGCCTCTATGACGAGGCAGGCTAGGGACACCCCCAGAAATCCCATGATGCACTGCCGTTAGAAAGTGGTTCCTGAGGGAGACTATGGTCTCTACTGTATTTGCTCTTTTGCAGTTACGGCACTTAGTGACGGAGTAATAGCTCAACCAGGGCCGGACTGGCCCACCGGGATACCGGGAAATTTCCCGGTGGGCTGCGGCACCTGGGGCCGGTCTGACAGCCCTAATCATTGGGCTGACAGCTCCTGTGATCCCGGCCGGCTATGTGTGAGCTGTGCGGCCGCACAGAGCCCCATGGGAGCAGGGGGAGCCAGGTGGCCGGCACAGCTCACACATGGCCGGCCGGGATCATAAAAAAAAAAAAAAAATTGTGGCAGGGCGGAGCTTACGTGCGACGGGGCGGAGCTTAGCGTGCGGCGGGGGTGGGCCTTGCTGTGCATCGGGGCCCTGGCTGACTGCAGCATGGGAAGCAGGAAGGAGTCCCTGCTTCCCCAACAACCAGTCTCCAGGAACTCCAAGGGATCTGAAGGTAAGAAGGAGGTCAGTGTGTCTGTGTGTGACTGCCTGTGAGTGTGTGACTGTGTGTCTGTGACTGTCTGTGTGTGTGTGTGATTGTCTGTGTGTGTGACTGTCTGTGTGTGACTGCCTGTGAGTGTGTGACTGTGTGTGTGACTGTCTGTGTGTGTGACTGTCTGTGTGTGTGACTGTGTGTGACCTGTGTGTGACTGTCTGTGTGACTGTGTGTGTGTCTGTGTGACTGTCTGTGTGTGTGTGTCTGTCTGTGTGTGTGACTGTCTGTGTGTGACTGCCTGTGGTGTGTGACTGTGTGTGTGTGCTGTCTGTGTGTGTGAGTGTGATGTGTGTGTGTGTGTGTCTGTGTGTGTGACTGTCTGTGTGTGTGACTGTCTGTGTGTCTGTCTGCTGTGTGTGTGTGCCTGTCTGTGTTTCTGTGTGACTGTGTGTGTGGGCTGTGTGTGTCAGTGTGCCGGTGTGGTGTGTGTCTGTCTGCCTGTGTGTGTGACTGTCTGTGTGTGACTGTCTGTGTGTGACTATGTGTGTGACTGTCTGTTTGACTGTCTGCGTGTGTGTGTGTGTGTGTGTGTGTGTGACTGTGTGTGTGGACTGTCTGTGTGACTGTCTGTGTGTGTGACTGTGTGTGTGTGACTGTGTGTGTGTGACTGCGTGTGTGTGACGTGTGACTGTGACTGTGTGTGTGTGACTGTCTGCCTGTGTGTGTGTGGCTGTCTACCTGTGTATGTGGCTGTCTGCCTGTGTGTGTGTGACTGTCTGCCTGTGTGTGTGTGGCTGTCTGCCTGTCTCTGTATGTGTGGATGTTTGCCTCGGTGTCAGTGACTGTCTGCCTCTGTGTGTGAGCGCACCTGCTAGTGAGGGAGCCTCTGTGTGTGTGTGCCTGCTAGTGAGTTTGTGTGTGTGTGTGTGCCTGCTAGTGAGTGAGCTTGTATGTGTGTTAGTGAGCTCTTGTCTGTAATGAGCGTGTGTGTCAGTGAGCTTGTCTGTAGTGAGCGTGTGTGTCAGTGAGCTTGTCTGTAGTGAGCGTGTGTGTCAGTGAGCTTGTCTGTAGTGAATCTGTGTGTTAGTGAGCTCTTCTGTAGGGAGCGTGTGTGTCAATGGGCTTGTCTGTAGGGAGAGTGTGTGCGCATCAGTGAGCTTGTCTGTAGTGAGCGTGTGTGTGTGACAGTGAGCTTGTCTATAGTAAGCTTGTATGTGTGTATCAGAGTTTGTCTGTACTAAAGTTGTGTGTGTGCCAGTAACCTTGTCTGTGTGTGTCATTGTCTATCAATGAGCCTATAGGCAATTGAAATAGTTGGCTGCACTCTCGGATTTCCTTAAAATTTTACTTTTATTGAAATATTTAAGAGAAGATCAACGTTTCAGTCCCTCTTGTGGACTTGCATCAGGATCATGACGAAAGTCCACAAGAGGAACTGAAACATTGATCTTCTCTTAAATATTTCAATAAAAGTTACATTTTCAGGAAATCCGAGAGTGCAGCCAACTATTTCAATTGCATATATATATATATATATATATATATATATATATATATAACACCCTACATAGCACAATGACTTATGGGGCTGGCATAGATTTTTTTCCAGGGCTGCTTGTATCAGTAGTCCGGCCCTGAGCTCAACTGACATGATTCCCAGCTTGCGCTCTGACTCATCACTAAGCTCCAGACTGGAAAGGGCAATCACAAGTGCAGTCCAATCTTGCACTAAAGAATAATTATTAACTCCCACTGGACCACCAGAGGATTTTAGCCCCATTTCTGCAAGAAAGTTATGTAGGAGAGGGGACAAAATTTTTAGTATTTTTAATATTATTAAAGGACAAAAAATACCCACCACACACATAACCAACTCACACACCACACACAGCCAAAACACAAATCACACACAGCCAATACTAAAATTTCACATATTTCACACACAGCCAACACACATTATTTTACATCACATTATTGGGAGGTTTATTACAGTAGAGCTTTGTGATAATGTCACACAAAATGCACAGTACTATGCGTTTTCATATCTGTGGAGCTCTGTGATATACTACTAGGCACATTACTGTGAGTTTTATTGTGGCTCTTTGTGATGCACTCATACACACCACACATACCCTTAATTTTCATGCTAAGTTTATTTATCATAGTTTTAGTACACAACAAAAAACATCTCAATGAGCAATGTAAATGAGAAAATCGCAGAGCAATATAACGTATTATTATTATTATTATTATTGCCATTTATATAGCACCAACGGATTAACTTACAGTATTGTGTGGCATAGATGAGTATCAAAAATTTCCAATGAAGTAAACTTTCATGATTATTCACAAAACTGGGGAAAAACTCTGGAAAAACAGAGGCAAAATTAGCCAAGCTGTGACTATAGCTGAGTTGGAGAATGCCCCAGATCAACAACCTCAGTTTTGCCATTTGGAACTAATTTGTGAAAATGTCTGTGTTTAGTCAATAACCATGTTTGTGTTTGTGTTTGTATGTGGTGCCTCAGTGTAAATAAAATATAGGCTTCTTTCATGGGGCGGTGGGAGGCAAAAAGCATCATTGCACGTGTAGCCAAACGCTCTTGCACCAGCCCTGCCAACATTCTAAATCTGTATAAAGGCACTCTGCTATCATATCTCAATATCTACAGATGGCATTCTGTCCTTACTATTTTTTTATGTCCTTTAGCAAGTATTTTGATTGCAGATTTGTCTGTAAAAAGTATTTTATTTCAAAACATTATCTTCAAACTTTTACATGTAATGTATTGCTGTATAATTATACTAATTCCAATATTTTGTCTTCTGTAAAAATGTTCAGTGTGTGTAATGCTATAAATAAGCATACACAGAATGCTTGTGCCCATAATTGGGCAATTCTTTCCTTAGTACATTTACGCGGTGCTTGAGAGGCGTGTTAAAGAATGCTGATTATTTTAAGATCAAATCTTGCAACATTTCCCATATGTTTCTAAGCTCTTTATCACTGTAGGATATCAATTCAGCCAGGCTTATTATAAGTATGAAGACCAGATCTTTGCCTCATTTTTTTTCGGCATGATTAGCTATTACAGTAGGCTGTTAAAATGTGTGACTAGAAAATAAAAAGTCAACCTACTTTTCCGAGCTGCTCAAGTTTCCAACCTACTGTCATCCTGCTGTTTTCTATCAGCTAGCCTTTAGTTGATTAGTGTCTTGGCAACAGTGGCACAGGAGAAACATAACATTTCTTTTTCAGTCAGCAGGACTGGTGTAAGTTACTTTGTGGTTTGTTGGAATGAAACCCAGTTGAGTCCTGGCCATATTTCTTTTTATGAAATTCTTCATTTATTTCAATAATGTCCTTTCTTCCATTCCTTATTAAGAAAGATTGATGCTGCAGTTGACTCAGATGTGATTTTAATAGAACACTAACAATGTCAAATATGTACATATTTTTCCGTTAGAAAGCAGCTCTAGTTTAGACATATCTGAATTATTTAAAAAACAATATTTTATTTTCTGTAACCAGACTATATTTGTCCTTTTGATTTTTGTGGAAATAAAATTTTTTTTTTTTCTTTTTAAACAATAATTAAATTGAATAATTTCCAATAAATTAAATTAATATAATGCAATTAATTGTATATGCTTCACAGGAAATGCTCTGGTTTTATTGCTCAGTATACATAATGCAGTGTTTTAGTAATTTATTCATTCTGTCTCAAACCAGTCCACCAACCAGTCTTATATTCTGAAATTAAATAACGTATTGTCCTTATTTTCTAATTAGTTATACTTTTAAAAAATTATAATTAAGCATGTAAAACAGGCAAATAAAAAATATGTATTAATGAATTAGGTATACTTACAAAAGTTATATGTTGATAATTGTGGTCCATGATTAGCATAAGGTGACATGTAATGCTAGTTTAAAGGAGGGGAGTGAAAAGTACACTAAAGGGTTTATTTACTAAACAGTGAATTGTGTATTACAAAACAAATTACTAAATGCATGATAAAATAGTCTAGTAGAGAAATGTTACAGCTATTTTGGACTGGATTTTGTATTGTGGTTTTTAATTTTTTTCTATTAAGTTTTAATAATATTTTTTTAATAATTATTAATGTTATTATTTCAATACCCCCATGATGGGTGAATATTTCTAAAACTGATTTTGCTTGGTAAGCAAATAACTTTTTGAATAGTATATTCTATAGACAAATATTCTAATAAATATTAATTAAAAAAAATAAAAATTTAATTACGTTGACTAACGTGAAATGTCGCTCATTTTGTATATCAAAAATAAATCAACTTTCAACAACATTATGCTGAGATTATCAGTTTGTATTTTTTTTTTTATTTACTTTAAAGTTCCTACAAAACACAGGTGAATAAAAATAGTATTGCCATTTGGATGAAAAAAAAAAACCCACATAAAACCACATGGTTATCCACTGAAAATTAAGAATTATCAATAATTCAAAATGATTTCAAAGGGACTTTCAATTTGTTTTTTAAATAGCTGTCCCTAAAATCACATTTCATAGTTGCAGGACTTGGTTCTGCAGCAATGATAAAACACCAACTTTTCTGCTTTGTCTGGACTGCCTTGTCCGTGATCAGCAGTGGCCAATCAAATGAACATCTCTAGATATCTTGTGACTCCAATTAGCCACATCCTAATAACTGGTCTCCAAATTCAAATACAGGGCATTTTGTGATTTTATATATATATATATATATATATATTCCAGAATGCTAAATCATATTACAGAGTTACCTGGGACCAGTTTATCTTGTATTTGTCTTATTTCCTAGGTATTCTCTATACCACTGTATAGTCTAATAGATATGAATTCTTTGTTTTTGTTCTAATAATGTCTCTGGGTCTCATGAATGGACTACATATACAAGGTGACTCTAACATCTGTTTGAACTTAATGTGACAATGCCACTTGCAGGGTCTTTGCATTTATACAAATATTCATAATAAGGGGATAGTGGGATTTGATGAGTATTTGCCAAAGGTACTACATCCTCACTACAATTTTCAAGTCTTCTGTTCCTTGTTAATAAAGTCACAAGGTGCCCTGTCATTTTGTACTCTCCTAGATGCCTAGATAGAAGATCCCATGAGGTCACATGATTCTTCATAGAGCTTGTAATTGAACCTTTTTCCATAAATATTTAGAATTTTAATGAATATATCTGCATATTTCAAAATGATACTCTCTTGACTGTTTTGCAATAAAAACCCCTAGAAGCTTTGTCTATCTGTCTGTCTATCTGCCCATCTATTTATACAAAACATATCACAGTTCTTCACTGGTGCTCCTTATGCTACTTACGACAACCACAGTGATACTGTACCATTGGCTTTATGCCATTTTTAAAAATCGGCATCTTATTTTTTTTCATTGCACCAATCAAGTACTGAATCCTCACCTGAGCCAGGCAGATTATGATACATTGAAATATTTCCTTGATTAAAGGCATATTTGACGCACTTAACCAGCTGAATGCACAAGCTCATGGTTTTATTTCCTCAGAGCCCTGCTTCTTTTTCATTATATCTCAGCAAGGACATCACATCTTGCATTACCCAAAAGGGAAAAAAAAAATGCGTGTTAAGAGAAAATCACTAAATAATTGGATATAGATGATGCTTTTACTCGTAAACTTTTGTTTAGAAATGCAAACTGTCAAGACTATTCAAGCCTCTCTTAAACAAATGGAAGTTGAAGGGCCAAAGCTAATCTTGGTAGCTTACATTGTTATTGTATTTAAAGTATTTAGCTAGAACAGTTCTATGAGAACTGTTATTTTTCATACAAAACAAGGGTATTTCTAAAATTCAAAAGAACATGCAATTCCGCATTTCCTGCAATGATATAACAATTATATTATTATTATTTTTTACATTCACTTAAAAATGAAAAAAAAAATCAAAACTACAGCATTTTATTTAGTAGAGTAATGAAACTCCTGGAAACTTAAATAGCAATATATTTGCACCAAAATCTTTTTTTTCATACTTAACCATGGATATCATGACATTCTGTCAATCTGCCTATTTTCTTTTTAATGATTAGTTCTGCAGTTCAAAAGAACATTTATTTGACATGTCCTGAAATAATATAAAATTTTAAATATGGTATTAAATACAAATAACAAAGAAATAAATCAAGTTTTTAATTTGGTAGGCTATTTTCACTCTAAATTGCATTATAATTGCTCCACATACTGTGTTTTGTTTTGTTTGTTTGTTTGTTTTTGTTTTCTTTTAACCACAGATATCAAAATTCAGCGAATGCAGCTATTTCAGGCTGCAATTCTGATTACGGATGGCTGAGCAGGATGGAAATTGTTGTCCAAATTAGATGGATTGCAAGATTTTCTGCAGTCTCATTGCTCATTATCTAATTATTACACATGATTTATCTATGTAGGTGCAGATGGCATGATGCAAATATATAAAAAATTGTTTAATTGCTAATTGCCACCCACTCACGTTAAAAATAATAAATGACATTTCCAACAGTGCCAGTATTATTAGGTGGCAATCACTTGGAAAATCCTCTGATATTTCAAGATAAAATACTGTATGATATTGTTCCTATAATTAATGGTGTGTATCAGCTGTTTTCCATGAAAAAACATTTGCCATGACACATCATTTCACTGCAAAAAAAAATCCTCATGCTGTGTCTGCTTATTAAAAATAATTATATTGTTTATATTTTATTCGTCTTTATCTTAGGTGTAGTTTCTGAATCACATTTATATTTTAAAAATATCTTCTTTTACAATACATAATAAACTGAAACTTTAGTATACGAATGCTTAAAATATCTCTTACACATATATCCATTTAAAAAAAATCAAGACTGCAGTAAGACTTTAACAACCATGAAGAACAGAAAATGTGATCACTCAATGGTACCTTCAAAAATGTCCACGTAAACTTTTATGTTGTTAGCCAGAGAAAATGGTCAATGGAAAATTGTACTCTATACACCCCTTTGAATCTCAGGATCTTTCTCTCAGTTAATGTGGTTCTTCTTGTAAATTTGTAAAATGTTAAACAACCACTAGAGAACTTCCTGGATCCAAATGGACCTTTGGTCCGGTAGCTGATGCTAAACGTCCTCACTCTCTAAATAAGGACATCCAGCATTAGATTTTTTCCCCCATAGGAAAGCATTGATTCAATGCTTTTAATGCTATGAGGAGGTCTAACATGCGTGCGTCATTTGCTACGCATGCACAATGGCACCCACTTGTTGCGGGACAGAGGAAGAGGCGGGGCCACGACCTAGCGCCGAGGGACAATGGTGTGGGGTTAAGGCAAGTAAATAAAGGGTTTTAAACCCTTTATTCACTGAGTGGGGGAGCTATAGTGCCTGGAATACCACTTTGTATTCCTGGCACTTATAGTATCCCTGTAAGCATTTCTGATTGGGATTGTTAGTCTTTCTACTGATACCTATGTTCTGTGTAAAGAGTTTTCAGAATGCACACTCTCAGATACCCACATACCAGACAAAAATACACACTCACAGAAATACCCTGCTTTCAAAGATACAATGTGGATCAGGCTTTTAGATGACTTTGGCTGGAACAGGGTTACGGGGTGCACTGATAACCATCCTTGCAGTTCTCCCTTTATGATTTCACATCACGTTTTCCCAGAGTAAAGAGGGGGGTCTCCTTCTAAAGTAAAGACAGGGGTCAGTGCAGTATCTGCAAGGTGCAAGGTCTGCTGGAGTTTCGCAAAGTGGTTTGCTCCATGCAGGCCCTATTGCTCAAGAGTACTGGCTGTCATTACTTGTACTGATGGCGGACATAAGCCCTTGTATTTCACATATAGGGTTTTATTCACAAAACATCAAATTGCTATGTATTAACATATCGGCAACAATGTGCAACTTGAACAAAATAACCAACTTAGCTATATGGGTTATTTTAACTACATTTTGCAATTTTGTTTTCAATTCACAGCAATTTAATAGTAAATAAACCCCACATTGAGGTCTGTGGTCAAATTGGAGCCATGTTAGTTCATATGAGTGAAAAGAAGAGCCTTAATATTTTTTTCAAGCACAACTCAGCAGTACATAAGGATGGTCACATGCCACTAGATCAGCTGTGCAAAACAGGTGATGCAGCTAAAAATATTTTTGACACATACACAAATTTTTTGACACGTACACAAAAGATAATCAACGATAGATTGATTCATTCAATAAATATAGCATTATAAAACATATTAAAAGGTGCTGCATTGAAAGACCACTAAATATGAGTGTCTAGCCTTTGTAATAAGTGTCTTACGCCCCAGACAGTAATTACAGAATCAGATTCAACAAATTAGAGAAACTGACCTCTTTTTAACCTACTTTAAAATTTCTCAGAACTTATTATTTATGACACCTTCACTGTCAAATTAGTTTTGAGAATATTACCATCTTATCTTTTTCATTTAAATATGTGCAAAGGGAGTGCACCACTGATTCAAACAAAAATACCAAAAATTCTATTCACTAGACATATACACGTTTTATATTTACAAATTTAGATAAACCAAAGTATTTGACATGATGCAGTTTGAACTTTCCATCTGCCCATTTCATCACCAATATCTGCAAACATTTGTTGTAATGTTTTTAAACTTTGAGGTCAGCTTTCAAAGTTACATGTGGTAATTTCTTCCTATGTGCCTTACGCATGTGTTTTCTTCTACATGCAGCACTGCAGGGGTTAAATTATGATATGTAGCATACTATGGCTGTGCTCAGTCAGCCTCGGATACAAAATAAATAAAAATATAACTATAGTTCCCCTTTGATTGCGGGCTTCAGCCATCACAGCAGTGGCGTACTAAGTGGGGTGGTGAAGGTGGCAGTCCGCCCCAGGTGCCATACATTAGGGGGGTGTCCGGGGCACATTGTCATGCCGCTTGCAGGAGTCTCCACATCGAGCAGCAGCATGTCCTCTGTTCTCGCTGACACACTTTGCTTTGGCAACCTGCGACAATGCTCTCGCGGATCGTGAGAACAGAGGACATGCTGCTGCTCGATGTGGAGACTCCTGGGCCCCTCTTCACTGGGCAACCATACTGTGCCACCGGACCACAAGGGAATGTAGTGTGCACCCCCCCCCTCCCTGGACGCAAGCGAAGGAACACACACACACAAACAATACACACTGCTCACTATACACACACACACACTCAGGGCCGCCATCAGAAATTTTGGGGACCCTAACACAGCTCAAGGTCTGGGCTCCCCTTCAAGCCTGCCCACAGGGCCCACCTCCAAATCCCGCCCACAGGAATACACACACTAACAGATACAAATACTGAAACAGACATACACACATGCATAGGGAGATACTGACACACACACACACACACATATACATGCAGACATGTACTGACAAACATACATACATACACATACTGCATAATGATATATACATATATACATACATACATACACATACTGGCATACATATATACAGACACACACTGGCATACATACATACATACAGACACACACTGGTATACATACAGACACACACTGGTATTCATACATACACACATACACCGGCATACATACATACACACATACACTGGCATACATACATACATTGGCATACATACATACACTGGCATACATACACACACACACTGGTATACATACATACACACACTGGTATGCATACATACACACACTGGTATGCATACATACACTGGCATACATACATACATACACACATACACTGGCATACATACACACATACAATGGCATACATACAGATACACACTGGTATACATACATACATACACACACTGGTATATATACATACACACACTGGTATACATACATACACACACATACACTGGCATACATACACACATACACTGGCATACATACACACACACACATACACTGGTATACATACATACATACATACACACACACACTGGTATACATACATACATACACACACTGGTTATCATACATACATACATACACACATACACTGCCATACATACACACACACATACACTGGCATACATATACACACACATACACTGGTATACATACATACACTGGTATACATACATACACACATACACTGGCATACATACATACACACATACAATGGCATACATACATACACACATGCACTGACATACATACAGACACACACTGGCATACATATAGACACACACTGGTATACATAAATACATACACACACACACTGGTATAGATACATACACACACTGGTATAGATACATACACACACACATACACTGGCATACATACACACTGTAACGGATCGCCTGGCACCCCGACTGGGTACCTCCGTTGAAAGATGCTCCTAGCGCTTCCTGAGGACTCCAAGCACTGCAGCAGACACCACAATCACCGAACCAGAGAAGCGTTTACCTTCTCTCAAGCATATGAATGCTGTAGACAGTTGAATAGGAACCATACGAATAGGTTTACTCTCCTAGCAGTCAAACTGGAACAGCATACAATAAATCCTTCCCCCAATAATGAGACGACACTTCACTTTGAGGGTTAAAACAGGAACTCCAGTGCTGGCACACCCAGCCTGGTTTTTATTACAATCCACAAAACATAGTACTGCCCACAGGGTTTTGCAGAACCACCAATAAACACATTACAACACATACAATGCAAGTACAGCAGCCAATCAGACACAATGGGAAAATAGAAACACACCCAGCATATTCCTCCCCTCTGCTTAGGAGATAATTGAGTCAATTACTGTATCTACTCAATTATCTCCAAGCTGAAAAGTTACTTTTTGTACATTTTTATAACTCTGTGAGTTAACATCGCACATACATAAAACTTATATTATTTTAACCAGTATAACTTGGGGACAAACATATCCAAAATTCACTTGAATAGGTTCAGGGGTTTAACGGTTAGGTCGAAATCCTTTTTTTTTTACTTGCAAGCATGATTTTTCCTGGCAAACCAGTTCCCACTGGTTTGGCAGTGTCCCTGGGAGAACACCCTGCTGGAGAACAATGGATCCGGGGGAGGGGAAGAGGAAGTGTCCAAAAAGTTACAGTAAGTCCATTCACTGTGCTTAAAGAGCCAGTAGCCGCACAATAAAATACAATATGCCCAAATATTGCATTCAAAAGTACAACTTTACCAGGGGCCATAGTCAGCAGGAAGGAGGCGGGCAGCCAGGCCTCTCCAATGCCAGGTGGTGAGGCGGGTTCCGCCACACACACATACACTGGCATACATACACACACATACACTGGTATACATACATACACACATACACTGGCATACATACATACACACATACAATGGCATACATACATACACACATGCACTAACATACATACAGACACACACTGGCATACATATAGACACACACTGGTATACATACATACATGCATACATACACACACTGGTATACATACATACATACACACATACACTGGCATACATACATACATACATACACTGGCATACATACACACATACACTGGCATACATACACAGGCATTCATACACACATACACTGGCATACATACATACACACCTACACTGGCATACATACATACACACACACATACACACACACACATACACTGGCATACATACATACATACACTGGCATACATACACTGGCATACATACATACATACACTGGCATTCATACATACATACACTGGTATACATACATACATACATACACACACTGGTATACATACATACATACATTCACACACTGGTATACATACATACACACACTGACATACATACACACACACACACATAAACTGGTATACATACATACACACATACACTGGAATACATACATACACACATACACTGACATACATACATACATACACACATACAATGGCATACACACATACACACATACACTGGCATACATACAGACACCCACTGACATACATAGAGACACACACTGGTATACATACATACATACATACATACACACATTGGTATACATACATACACACTGGTATACATACATACATACACACATACACTGGCATACATACATACGTACACTGGCATACATACACACATACAGTGACATACATACACAGGCATACAAACACAGGCATTCATACACACATACACTGTCATACATACATACATACATACACTGGTATACATACATACATACATACATACACTGGTATACATACACACATGCACTGGTATACATACATACATACATACACTGGTATACAAACATACATACATACATACATACACACACTGGCATACATACATACATACATACATACATACATACATACACACACTGGTATACATACATATATACACACACAGGTATACATACATACATACACTGGCATACATACATACATACATACACTGGTATACATATATACACTGGCATACATACATACATACATACATACACTGGTATACATACATACACACACTGGTATACATACATATATACACACACTGGTATACATACATACATACACTGGCATACATACATACATACATACACTGGCATACATACATACATACACTGGCATACACACATACATACATACAGTGGCATACATACATGCATACATACATACACTGGCATACACATACTCACATACATATATACACACACCTCATTTTCAGCCTTACCATTTCGTCGCAGGAGGGTGGCTGGGGATGATGTGAGTTGGCTGCCTTTCCTCACAGCCTTCATGCTTTCTCTCTGCCTTCCCGCGTGGAGTAAACTGGGAGGAAGTGACAGGACGTCACTTCCTCCCAGCAGCACTTGCTTTCCGGCTGCATTTTTTTTTTTTTTTAAAGGGGCCCGGTCACGCTATTACAGCGCTGACCGGGTCCCTGAAGATAAATGCTTGGGCCACCTGATGGGCCCCATCAGCGTGTGGGCCCCGGTGCAGATGCACCGGCGGCAGTTTCGCTGATATACGTGGTTGTCACCCCATGATGGCGGCCCTGCACACACTGCATACACACTATACACACACACCATACGCACTACACACACAGCATACACACTATACACACACACATCCTACACACACACACAGCATACACACTATACACACACACACACACACACTGCATACACACTATACACACATCGTAAAGAACCAAAGGTGTCACTTGAATAAAAAGTGACCACAAGGTTAAATTTCCAATCCACTCCAATAAGATCTTAAAGGAAAATATCTTAGTAATAAATAACAAAATAACTTTATTAGTAACTCTGAAAGGTACTAGGACAAATTAAACAGTGTAGCCTGATAAAAGGGCAAACAGCCCTGAGTGAGACGCTCAATAATTGGTAGCCAGTAGTAAAGCATACCACACTAGTTCCAAACGTATATGGATTTGGCAATTTGAGAACTAACTGAAGAGGTAGCAATCTCCCCCTTTATGTGTTTAAGCTCTCATGGAAGTATATACAGCACTGGCTACGGCAGAGCCTAGTGTGGACCTCCAGAAGCAAAAACTAAAACATAATAGGAATAGTGAGAGATATGCTAAATTGTGAGAAAAAAAGCACACATAAATAATAAAATGAAGGGTCTATACAGAGAGATAGGTAATAGGGATGTAACCACATCAATCCACCTCTCTTGGGTTGCCAGAGGTCTATGGTAAAGGTATCCCTAGTCTCTAGACCTTCAATCTCATGTAAACACCTTCGTGGGTATTCTATGCTTATATTCAGTTTAGGGTGAAATCCCTCAAGTTCTCAATAGCTGTCTAAATAACGAGTGATATGCTCAATAGCTTATGGTTGGTAATTAAGCATGCCACATTAAATCCACAATAAACTATATAAGGCAGCGCAGGTGGTGGTCCGCGTGGCTATGCTACAAGAGAAAGGAAGGAGGCACAGGAGGCGAGAAGATGGGAAATACCACAAAGGGGGGAGTAGAAGAGACCATAAGGGAGGAGTGCAAGAGACCACAACAGGGAGAGAGTGGACAAGACACAAAAGAGGACGGGGGAAGAGACACTCAGGAAGGCTGAGAGAAAGAGAAAAGGTGCTGGGGGAAAAGAAACACGGAGGGGCTGTGGGAAGAAAGAGACACCCAGAAGTGCTGGGGGAAAAAGAGACACACAAAGAAGGCACAGATGTAGGCTAGGGGGGGAGAGAAACACAGAGGGGCTGAAGGTAAAGAGACACATGGGGGGCTAGGGTAGAGAAAGAGAAGTATGAGAGGCTGGGGGAAAAAGAGACACACAGAGTGGCTGGTGGAGAGACAGAGGCACATTGAGGGGATGGGGATGAGAAAAAGACATACACAGGTCCTGGGGGAGAAAGAGACACTCCAGAAGTGCTGGGGGAAAAAGAGACACACAAGGTGGCTAGGGGGAAGAAGATGCACACAAAGGGACTGGGGGAGAAAGAGACACACAGAGGGTCTGGGAGAGAGAAAGATTTGCACAGAGTGGCTGATGGAGAGACTGAGACACACTGAGGGGATGGGGATGAGAAAAAGACATACACAGGGCTTGGGGGAAGAAAGAGACTAAGAGAGAGGCAGGGGGACAGAGAACGGAAGGGCTAGGAGAAAAGTGACAAGGTGCTGCGGGGGAAGATGCACAGGGAGGCTGCAAAAGTGGAAAAAGAGACATACAAGGTTCTAGAGATAGGTAAAAAGAGACACACAAAGGGTCTGGGAGGGAATAAGAAACACGGAGGGGATGGGGATGGGGAAGTGAGAAAGAGACAAAAGGGTTGGGAGGAATAAATGGCATACACAAATGTGCAAGGGGAAAAGACACACATAAAGGTGCTGGGGAGAAAGAGACATACAAAGAACTGGGAGGAGTAAAAGACACACAAAAAGTAAGAGACACATAAAGGAACTGGGGGAAGTAAGGGACACACAAAAAAGGCTGGAAGAAAGTGAGAGACAAAGAAAAAAATTGAAAAAAACACACAAGGAGAGGTTGTAGGAGACACAAAGGGGTAACATTGGGATATGATACACTAAAGAGTATGTAAGCGACAAAAGGAGGAAATAAATTCAAAGGGGGTAAAGAGACACATGGGTGAATATGCATTTTTGGGGGGGCGAGGGGCAGCAAAATACATCTTGGCATGTGTAACAATAATCCTTGCACCAGCCCTGCTTAAACCCATATGTAAGTGCTACAGAAGATTTCAGCATTAATTGTCCATTCTGCTTGGCAGTCTTTTATCCCGGCATGCATTCGCATTGAAATGACACATGCTCTATCCCAGCAGACATGATAATATTTGCATCACGTACATACTCATCCTCTGGCTCTGCCCATAGGTCCGTGCATAACAGTTTGACCTATGTCATTTTATATAGAAACTTTTTTTATAGAAAAATATAGGGCACCAAACCAGTGTTGGGACAATATGTAATATATAATTATTATGAATTTAAATCCTTATATTCTTTAGTGGAGTCTAGTAAAATGTACTGATATTCTCCCTCTTCATCTTTAAAGTGTTTACGATGAATGCTCACTTGCTAAATTTTAACATAGCATTAGATTAGTTATTTCTTGCAGTTTCATATGCATGTGTGTGCAGCATTGGTACTGCTGGATGTTATGCCAATTCTGCATGCATCTGTACAGTATTTCTTTATCTGCCCATGCAACACAGTCATTGCAATACATAAGTGTAGAAAAGGATAGCAAGTATTTTACCATCCCTCTACAATTTACCCCAATAAGCACTGCAATAGCGCTTACCAGGAGGAAGGAAGAAGGAACTCTTTCCCAGAAGGGACAGTTTCTCCTTAAATAACACTCTAAAACTTGATATATTTTTCACGTCACATGATATGTATCTGCATAATATCATCGGGTTTATGATGTCAACTTTCTCAAACAGCCTTACATGTAGTGGCAGTTATCTGCATATGGTTGGACTATATGTGTTGCACCCAAAATGCCTTATCTTAAAATATGACTTTGCAATGTTTCATCAAGGTCAGTAAGAATGGCAACAAAACACCATGATGGCAAACGTGATGCTCAACTGGAAATGTCTCACTACAAAATAGATGAACTATGGATAGAGTAGGATTAGTAGCTTTTAATTATGAGAACTCTATTTAAAAATAGCACAGGGATTAACTCATAAATCCTGTAAGGAACAGCATTGTTTGTTGAAGTAATGGGTTTCAAATAGGTATACAACATAAAATTGTAAATAAAAAGTAAATCTCCCAAAAAAATCTTGTGCTAAAATAACATCTCAAATGATGTGTAATTGTCATGTTGTGAAAAATGTAAACAGTAAAAGTGAAAGAGCCGTGAACATTTATCAGTGAAGCCAGCTCTAGAAGCACATGTGCAAATTGTTATGTAATTCAAAACTATGTTTGCTTTAATTTAGAACAGCTGCAGCTTTTGACACCATTTGTTGACATTCTTGTAGGAGATGGGAAGATAAAGAAAAATCTATAAGGACACAAGGTGCTAAGATCATCTCCTGCTGTCACCTAATGTCCCCCTGAGTTTGTAAGAAAACAATATTCTAACATTCTTTTTGGCATCGTGATTTGAACAAATGCCCATAACTTCATTAGCAAATTATTTTACACAAGCTGCTATTATAATTAATTATAAACATGAAGAACTTACCCTGTCTTAGCAAAGTTTGCCCAATATTTCATTACAGCTCTGCTCAAGTTTTCCTCTGCTCTTGTATAATTAAGTCTTCTATGCATTGGAATTCCAAAAACAAATTCTATCTCATATCCGTGCACAACTCCCATCCAACTTGGCCACGCAAGTTTGGATGATCTGTGGTTGAAGAAGTATAAGTAAGCACTGTTTCCAAGTTCGGTATTTCTTTTTGTGAATTCCAGCAACGGACATATAAAATTGTAATCTCCAGCGATCTCATTCATTAAATCACGATTATGAACAGGATTCTGTTCGTCCTCCCAGTTTGTATAATGGAAAATAATAGAGTCTAAAGCAAGTTCCGTTGCTTTATTAAATGCCAATTTTACACTTTCCTGAAATTGAGTCTTGTTTATAAAACTTTCATGATCTTTGCTAAATCCAGGCAATTGATATACTAAGAAATATGAGCCTTCATCCTTATTGACACCAGTTAATATCTGCGTATTTTTTTTAAGTTGGCCGAGTTGTATCAACACTTCAGGTTTATCCATGAGAAAATCCCCATCAACTGACGGAGGAAAATGTATTTCTATTAAAGATGATCTGTGTCTTATAGTTGAAACTGATTTTTCAACTATTTCCTGAGGAGTCTTATTACGAAGGCAAGCAATTATTTCAGTTTCATTTCTGAAAGAACAGCTCAATAGATTTGCCAAGCCTAGGGCTCGGGTTTGGGCCTCTTTTTTAGTAACTACCCCCCAAGGTGCATTAGCAGTTCCACTCTGCATTATAGCTCTTGTAAAAAAAGGGTGACTTTTCGGAGAAAGCAAATGATAACTAACTGAGACTCCACCAGCACTTTCTCCAAAAATTGTTATGCTCTTTGGGTTCCCACCAAATGCTGCTATGTT
The DNA here is from genome assembly GCA_933207985.1 of Pelobates cultripes. Classification (NCBI taxonomy): domain Eukaryota; kingdom Metazoa; phylum Chordata; class Amphibia; order Anura; family Pelobatidae; genus Pelobates; species Pelobates cultripes. The sequence continues at coordinate 98,702,139 of OW240913.1, forward strand.
CTCATAAATCCATTGCAGGCCTAATTTCTGATCAAATAGGCCTGCATTTCCTGGCGCTTCTGGATTATCAGGAAAAGCCAGAAATCCCAATACCCCAACTCTGTAGTTCATTGATACTACAATAACTCTTTCGGTTCTGGCCAAAAACTTTCCATCATATATATCTAAAGAAGATGTCCCAGTTTCAAAACCACCACCATAAATCCAGACCATGACACTTGCATTTTTTGGCTTTGGGGTAGGTATCCATATATTGAGGTACAAACAATCTTCACTTAATTCAGTATTTGGATTCCACATCTCAGCCCCAGAAAATCCAGGGAATGTTTGATCTACATATTGATAGCAAGTGTTTCCATATGTTGAAGCATTTCGGACCCCTTGCCATGGTTTATAAGGTTCTGCTTTTTTAAACCTCAAGGCTCCAACTGGTGGTTCTCCATATGGAATTCCAAGAAATGCTGTTATTATTCCAGAGAATACTGATATCTCTATACCTCTTATTTTTCCATATTTAGTATTTACAATGGGTTCATCATCATCACAATAACAGTTAATAAAAAACATACAAATTACAGTAAAACAGATTGCAGAGATATTCTTTCCTTGTATCAAATTGTGCCACATTCTTGATAACTGAAATACATAAAGCATATTTAGTCTTAATAGAAGCATTAGAAACATCCCGATAATTCTGCAAACATTTAGAAAACATATTTTAACATGTTATTTTGTACTGAAAATAAAATGTGTTATTTATATGTGACTGGTTAATTCATGCTTGCACTCATTTTTGCATTCAGTAATTTAAGGGAAATTTACATATTTTAGAGAATGCGTCTTATTGCCATTTCTTACATCTGTATACATTATAAGCATAATAGTAAATTAATATTTCTACTATTAACACAAACACAGTTTTGTTTATACATTTTTTGTTTTTACACGTGATGCATACTGTTATAATGAAAAAATATCCATTGAGGAATTTTGAATAATTCAGAATAACCCACAAGACCAGGATAAGGGTTTCTTTAATATTAGGGAAGCACAGAACAAATATGACCTGGCTTTTCCGAGATTGGTAGATGTCGCACTCCAAGTTAACAACTGCTATTTGCGTCTTCTGTCATGAATTCAGTCCTTTATGTGATTTTTCTTTGGAGCTCCACTAAGGGCATATTTTTAATTAGAGTGAACAAATTATGACAGACTGCTGACTGCTATTTTCAGAACCTTTCACCAACTTCAGGCAGGCAAGGTGTCAGTCACACCAATCAATATATGCATATACACAAATACATATCTATTTGTCATTTTAGTATTCATTTGGCAAACTCTTAAGAATTAATTTGGGATATAGCAAAACAGTTACAGGATTGTTTATTAAACAAGGTATTGTTGGAGATTGTGGTTTTTTTGTGGTTTCTTGTGTTATCTTTGTCAGTGGTACACAGTTCTCAGTCTATCAAAAGTTTTTAATTTAGCAAACACAAATTGTTTTGCAAACTGTTCACCAAAATAACATTTAGAAAAATAGAAATCCTTGCCACATTTGAAATTGTTTTTTCAATTCAGTTTTTTCGCACAGATTGTTCAGGAGTTCAGATTCACACCCCAGTCATATTATCATAAGGCAACATTAACTACATAATTCAAGTATGAAAGGCCAGATCACATGATTTATATTACATGTTCATGATTATACCTTAAAATCTACCCATAAATTACATCAGATGAAAGCGATAACTACAAAATTCAGATTTCAACCGAGTGTTCAATAATGTTCCTGGTGGATTAGCAGTAATCTCAAGAACTCTATATCATCGTACTCCTTGGGGTTGTCTTAATGATAGTTGTATGTTTCCATATTTTATTTAGGGATTTTTAACTGTGCTATATTGAAGGGCTAATATACTGCTATACAATATATACAAATAATTCAAGTCTTGTAAATAACACACATTTGTGTATATATATCGTGCTATGCTTTTGAAGCATTTATTCACAGCCTCTTCTGTATATTGAAGCCACTAAAGAGTTAAAGGTTTGTTACAGTCATATATTTAGACTTGTATTAATAGAATGGAAAAGAATTAGCTGTCATGTTAATAAATATTATATATACAATATGCTGAACACTCTGGATGTCTATTATTTATCACATAACGCTACCCTCGTGTAACCTTTACATATTTATAATAGTTGATTCTAATATAATAATCCTGTAACTAAAACTATTCCTGTTCAGATTTATTTTTAGCTGATAATATAATAGGAATTACATGCTTAAAGACTGACAGTAATCACCAAGGAAGAATGGGACTTTTTTTTTTAGAGAGAAATATAATACAAAGCTTTATTTATACAGCAGATTTCTGCTTTACACATCATAACAGTAAATCTTTTGTTACCATGTGCATGTTTCCTAATAGAAGAAAGGGAGTGTTGTTTACACCATTTCCCATAAAATCTAAATTCAGCCAACTTTCCTTGGTATTTGCTATTTTTTTTTACTAAACATGATTAAACTTTTTTGGGGGGTGGAGGGGAGTGAGGGTGTAATAATGGATGAGGCTCCTTGCATGTATTGCTAATTAAAGTAATACATTTTTTTTTTTTACTAGACATACAATTTAAATTTTAAGTATATATATGAGTGTTTAATACTTATGATGAACAAAGCAGATGTGTTGCCTGCACCTGTTTTGAACAAAAACTCTATAAAAATATATTTATTTTACAGGGAAAAATCTATAGCACAATTCAGATAGCTTTAGCAAAGATTTATTTAGAATTGTAATGAAAACAAACCATTTGCGAAGTACAAAGTCTATACACCATGTACATACAAATTGCAAAATATATTTAAAATATAATATAATCAACATGTAACACACAAACTTAAAAAGTGATTTTTTTTTAACAAGAAAACATTCTTTATAATAACAAACTTGGAGAGGAAAGGAAAGGGAATAGAGAGAATGAGAGAAAAGAAGAGGGAATATAAATAAAATCAAATATACAGTGTTTACTAAACTATAATAGATATATGTTATCTTATTAAAATTCTGTAGGAAATATACATAAGATAAAAAATGATACTTTGTTTTCAATTACACACACACATGAATTCCTTTTTATTTTATTTTATTCATATCTCCTACATAATGTTGCTAAGCTAACTAATTCAAAACAAATACATAACCACCATGAATCCTTCCATTATTATTAAGTGTTATATAGATTCTAATAGATTGTCCTCAGAATACCTAGCAATTTATTTAAGCAGCAGAATTGCTCTAAAAAAATTGCATCTTAACTATTTAGCATGTAAATACATAGGAGCAGTTCATTTTGATATGGAAAAGTAAAACAGGGAGCACAATAAAACAGAGATATTTAAGTAGTTTTTTCTCTGCTCAGATGACAGAAACTTGAAATAGGAGGAATGCACAAGAAAAAAAAATACTCTGCTGTATAGAGACATTCAAAAACACTTACCTGTAACAAGGTTGCAAAGTTTTAAACAGTGATGATCTTGAGGTGTTTAGTGACTAGTTATGCATCTGCTGCTTCAGTTCTGTAAATTGGATAGTACTGACATTAATAGAAACTGCCTCTGAATTAAAGCTCGCGAGACTTGGCAGCAGGCAACATGATCTGGGAACAAGCGAGCTTTACCATCTGACATCTGCTCTATGCATAAAAGTTGATTCAAAGTTGTTATTTTAACTATTTGTGTGCCAGAAAGATAATCATTGGATTTGAAAGAGATCATCGGTGTAATAGTTTTAACTTTTACCCTTTCTACCTGTAGGTTAAACATAAGAAAAAACTGTTCTACTGAACAATTAGGGTTATAAACATGATAAACATAATTAGCTCAAGTTCTTCAACACAATAAGAATACTATTCAAAGGTATCTTGTGGCTGTACTATCCCTCTAATAATAAATAGAAGTGTTATTCACTAAACAATTCATTAGTTTATATATTTATTTATTTTTAGTATGCTATTGTGGTCATTTTTTTTTTTTTTTATTATTTTACCTTTAAGAAAATCTTACTTTTTTGTGGTTAGTTGCTTTTCGCAATCATTGGTGAAATAACCAACCTGTGAAAAAAGTTGGTTTAGAAAATCACTTTTTACATATACTTTGCACTTTCGATTTTTTTTAAAAATAGCAAAGGGCAATGAGGGAAACGTTAACGTGCTCTTACAAGAATGAATGCAAGTATTAAAGTTAAATATATGGTCTCTTAATAATACTTACCTAGCGAAGAAAACTAACATATCACTAAGGCTGGCTCTACCATCCTGGCATTATATTTTTACTACAGAAATCTATTTTTTAAAACTTCTACTTGTTCCTGTTTCTGCGCAATTTCACTCAGTCCTCCAAAATTAATATTCTGGAATGTTAGACAGCCCAGAGTGTCAGCTAGTGTTTAATACATAATTCACATAAACCTTCTTGAGGAAAATTCCACCCCTGTGGTCTTACAAAGGTATTCCCCTACTATTAATATATTTTAGAAATAATATTACCTATTCTTCCAAAACATCATTTGCAAAACTTCTATACATGATCAGATTCACATCCCAATCATGGTCAGCTCATATATAGCTGATCTTCCCATCAGGACATAAGGAGGTTGGCATAACTGGGAACAATTGTTATCCTCATAGTGGTACCAATATTTTGGTGAAAAAACTGTTGTCAAACCTAAAAACATTATCACTTAAAATTAGTAGTATGTTTTCAACTATAAAGTTAATTTAATCTTGGGTTCATAGCCCTGTCTTTTCCAATATATCTCTACTGTCTTCACTTCCCTTGTAATGTTCAATTCATGTATACAAGCTGTTTACATCACACATGACCAATTTATTTCCCCATTCAACTGCTTCTAATTGTTTAAGAAATGTGTGGTATCCTTAAATGAGAACTTTAAACCTTCAAACTTTAATACCAATAAAATTGGAGAAAGGTATATTCTGTCAGTGTGGTAAAGGGTCGACATTTGACAAAATATGGAACAGCCATATGTGTCTCTGAATTAGGTTGTGCAAAATCTTCTGTGGATGTGAACTTTGTATTATATATTCATAACAGAAGATGAAAAAATGCACAGTTATTCCATATTGATCAATTTATGAAGAAGTCAAATTCTCAAACTTGGGATTTTCTTAAATACTTTTCTCCCGTTTAGCTGGCAGTTAATTACTAAAATATGCCAATTGGCTGCTCAAAACGTTATATACAAATACATAAGTAAAGGAGTAGGTCTCCCACTAAACTGAAAAACATTGGTAGGGTAGCAGAGAAAAAAATGTGAGAGCCACTTTTCAGAATAAATATAGTTAAAGGTTCTTGACAATGTCCAATGATACTAAATGATGCGAGTATGTCCTCACAAATTTCAGTGGAAATTGGCATTTATTTAATAAAGCAAAATAACAAATATAAAATAAAAATTCTGCTGAAAGTACAAAATAATCAAATAAATTAAGGCACAGATGCACCGATTATTTATTAAACCTTCACATGCTCTTGGTTAAGGGAATATGGAGGTCACTGAGAAGATCCACCAGAAGATAGGAGATTATGTGAACTTGCTAAATATCTAATAACAATTCTCCCTCATTGTGTCAGAGAAATGGTGAAGGTGTGTATTGTGGTAATGAAGTACCGATACATAGAAACAATTCAGTTGATGTTGATGAAACCAAAACTTATGCTATAGTTTAACATTTTACAAGGCTATTTAAATTCACCAGCCTTAGTTAAGGTGATCATGTGCTTGGAGTCTGTAAATGCAGGATTTCAGTTTGAAACTCTGCACATACATTGGAAGAGCACATTGTAACTCCATATCTGGCAGCATCATTAGCCATCCCAGAATAAGAGTCCCAGGCTGGGCAATGTGAATTATATGCTTATTGGGCACCATTCATCAGCATGCATAGCATGCTGGAGACAAACAACCAACCCTCTCTACATGTCGCCCTACCTTTTCACATCTTCCGGGTGTTTTTATTTCCTCCAGCAAGGGGGAATAACATTTCCAGAGGAGGATTGGGCTGCAGAAAGAACTTGGCCTTGGATGAATGTAAGTAAGCTCTATTTTTAATTATTATTTAATATTTGAATAGGTAAGGACCATGCCAGCAAAGTTTACTCAATCTAAAAATAGTGTGTTATTATTAAAACATTGTTTTCTAGTTGGAGTAACCCTTTAAGCAAAAGAACATGGGTCATAACATATGAACATACTATGCTTAAAGCCACCACTGTTTACATAGTACCCCAAAATGAGTTGGTCCTACAATAATTTTAACATTAGAGATAGACATACAAACAAATTGCTTTAAGAGAGAGAGAAGACTGTACATTAATACTATAAATATTAAATTACGTGGGAAGAGTAATTTCTTGCCTTTGTTTCCTACACTGGGATCAAATTAATATCTACAGATGAAAACTATGTTATCATTTAACCAGAGAGAAATAGTGGGGACATAGCCAAGACGCCAATCATAGTGCGTGGGACTGTGACCCTCTACTTGGAGATCTTATTTAGACATCTGTTGACTATTTTTAAGAAATAAAATTAGAAAATTAAACTGTGGAAATATTTATGGATTTCACTGTGTAAAGTAGAAACAAGTTACAATCTACCTATAAGCTGGTAACATGATAATTTAAGTATAGTTAACATAGGTTTTAACCATTTCAGTGTCACAGAGAGCCATTCGGCATGTTCTAATGCATAACAATGGGGCTTTAATGCTCTGTCTTTCATTGTCTTTAAGTATCAGCACTCGAATATAAGAGTTGCCTAGAGTAGTGTTTACTTTCTATCTACAGAATAGCTCCTGTGACAGTTCTGTAGCAAGATTATTCTGTGGGATTCCATGTATCCATGTACATGAACATTTTTTTTTGAGGTACAAGAACAGAGGAATCAATATTGGAAAGCGAATTGATCTGTCTATGTATTTTAGGTCTGTGATTCTAGTAGTGCTATTTATAATTTCTATAGCCACTCTCAGCTTATGAATGCTTCACATGAAGTATTTCCTAAAGTTTCTCATCTGTTGCTTTCAACTCCACTATTTATTTAGAAACTGTCCTTTGTGCTTTATGTAAGCAGCAAATTGGATGCCAAAAGTGATGCATCTGGACAGACAACAAGCATGCCTGCAGCTTCTATTCACATTAGTTCAAGAACTAGAGTACGAGGTTTACTAGAGCATTAGCGGCATGTACAAATACATCATTGAAGTGAAAAGTAATGGAAATAATTTTCTGTAGCAGCATCTCTGAGTCTCATTCCCAGTCTTAAGTCATTTTTCATTTATGTTTATGTAGAGGAAACTTGACAATCCTCATCAGAAAGAAATCCGTAAACCTGTTGGCGCAAACGGTAACAACCAAACAATTTTTGAGCATTGCTTATATACAAAATGTACAGTTTATGTAAGCTTCATGTAGGGAAGAACAGCAATAGATTGCATGCATCTTATTTTGTCCCCACTAAAAACCAAATATTAAAAATAAGAATAGTTATTGCAACAGAACTGATATTTCAAAATAACCAAACAAGTGGACCAGTGCCCATCTAGCTCCAATAGTGTGGGTATTGCTATTTAAGTCTTGCCACTGGCTTGTAAAATTAAACCAAAAGAGAATATAAAGGAAGGAGAGTATAAAGAAAATAAGGTGTAAGGTTTAGAATAACTATTAGGTTTTTAATTGGTTTCTGTTTTGGTTTGAGATTATATTTCATTTTAGGATTGGGATTGGTTTCAGATTAGGGTTAGGATTAGTGTTAGGATTAGTGTCAGCAAGGGAATTTTTCTGATGGATTGGGATTAAGATTGTTATTTTGCAAAACTATACGTTGGGTGCATTGTTGTACTCAGAAGATGTTGTTGAGTTCAGTTAAAGTAATGTTATTACTGTAGGACATATGCAATATAAAAAAATTAAGTGGTAAAAATGCAGTATGTATATAAAAATGTAAGAATAGAAATTAAGAACAGAAATTTTGGAAAAAATGGCACTTCAACAAGAACGTAAAATACATCTTATGAGAGTCCCAATGGCGCCCACTTTTGAAAATGGTATGTATTTATGTAATAATATAAATATATGAGGTGCTTAAATGACCCAAAATGCAACATAGACCAATCTCAAATTTGCCATTTTTTGGATAAACTGCACATGGCAGGTTATAAATTCAGCCCTGTATTTTTACAAAAGCTGGACAAGGGTATGCAAAGCACAATTTGTTGATTTTTTATTACAGTACCGCATATCAAGTATACAAACTAAAAGGAGCTAAATTGCAACGTTCATGTTAAAAAATGCCCCAATAATAATAAATTGGTGCTAAAATGGCTGTATAATAAGGCACAAAATATATGATATACCCCATGGTGTCTACTTTCTCAAACGGTATGCATTTGTGGGGTAGGTTGAACTTTCAAGCTGCTACAATTCCCCAAAATGCAGAATAGGCCCATCAAATTGATCTATCAACATTTTAACTGTAAAAACGAAAATAGCCAGGTCTCTTATATGGCACTGTAACTTCACCAGATAGTGCCAAAGGTATTGGAGGTATTGCCTCTGTCTTTTTGCAAGCTCTGATATTGCTAGAACGTTGCCATGAAAACCTGCAGCAGTGCTCTGCAAGAGGGAGAGAACTGTAATCTGCAGGTGTACAGACCACATAACTAGACCACAGGACCACCAGGGATCAGCTTGCTCCCTTAACCGCAGCAAAGTAATAAGGGAGATGGGGGGCAGTAAGTGTGAATTTTTTCCCCCCAGAAATGCTCTTATGCACAAGGCTGTAAAGATGGCGAGTGCGTTGGGATTCCAGCGACAGCCAGTTTAGCTCTTTTAACATGTCACAGTGGTGGGTAAAGTAATTACATTCTAATACAAAGTGGCAGAATGATCTATATAATGTATTAAGTTTATTAAGGTGGGTTTGCGGTGCGGGTGCATACACTACATCCCCATAATCAATGACCGGCATTAGCAATTGTTGCACTATCTGTTTCCTTACTGTAGGGCTTAGGCAGGATTTGTTTCTGTACAGGGCACCTAGTAAAGTAATACATCCTGATATTATTTTTAAACTTTTGCCCCTCTAATTTAAGACTATGTCCTCTTGTTGTGGTAGTTTTTCTTCTTTTAAATATAGTCTCATCCTTTACTGTGTTGATTCCCTTTCTGTATTTAAATGTTTCTATCATAATCCCCCTGTCTCGTCTTTCCCCCAAGCTATACATGTTAAGATCCTTTAACCTTTCCTGGTAAGTTTTATCCTGCAATCCATGGACCAGCTTAGTAACCCTTCTCTGAACTCTCTCTAAAGTATCAATATCCTACTGAAGATACGATCTCCAGTACTGCGTACAATACTCCAAGTGAGGACTCACCAGTGTTCTGTACAATGGCATGAGCACTTCTTTCTTTCTATTGCTGTTATCCTCTCCCTATACAACCAAGCAATCTGCTAGCATTTCCTGCTGCTCTATTACATTGTCTGCCTACCTTTAAGTCATCAGAAATAATCACCCCTAAATCCCTTTCCTCAGATGTTGCGGTTAGGACTCTATAAAATATTCTGTACTCTGCTCTTGGGATTTTACGTCCAAGATGCATTATTTTGCACTTATCCACAATAAATGTCAGTTGCCACAACTCTGACCATTTTTCTAGTTAATCATTTGCCATTTGGCTTATCCCTCCTGGAACATCTACCCTGTTACCTATCTTAGTATCATCAGCAAAAAGACATACCTTACCATCAAGACCTTCTGCAATATCACTAATATGTTTAACACCAGCAATGCATATAATAAAGTAAATGGTCAACTAATATTGTAATTTCTGATTTCTAAACCACTGCGGGTCTACGTTTGCTGATGTCAGTAACAATTGCCATTGTGTTTAACCAGAGATCCTTCTGTGTATCATGGGAAGAATGCCTGCTGTGTCCAAGGTCTTAAACTGGTAATTATGGAATAGGCACAAAATTGGCCTATTGACAACAATATCGTGTGAACTGTTAAAACCAATAATTAGGAAGATGGTTTTATGCAATTTACTGCAATACACATGTATCTCAGGCAGTGCTAGATATGTTTATATTTGTATACTTTTGCTACAGTCAGCACCATTCTACTAAGTTTTATTACATAAATGGCATAGGGATTATCATAATGTAACCATAATGGTTTCATGAGGATTATAGATGCATGGAGGAAGCATCATACTGTTCGTGATGAGCTCCAAAGCACTCTCCTATTTATTTTCATATTTTTTTTTTATCTTCTTTTTATTATTGTGAGAGCTGTGGTATATTGTACTGCCATTCTGAACTCGCAAGATACAGACCTGCTGGTGGTTTATGCCACTGGCCAGTGTCTAAGAATTCTGGTGAATCATTTTAAATGTGTCTGCAATTTTAATCACTCCTAGTTTTGTGTGTGTGTGCATCTCTTAAAGGATCACTATAGTGTCAGGAAAACAAAGTGGTTTTCCTGACACTATAGTGCCCTGAGGGTGCCCCCACCCTCAGGGTCCACCTCCCGTGGCGCTGAAGGGGTTAAAGCTTACCTTATTCCGGGCCCCCTCAGCGCTGGTGACCTCTACTCCCCCGCCGACATCAGCTCCCTCTGCCGACGTCAGCAGAGCTGAATGCGCATGCGCGGCAAGTGCCACGCGTGCATTCAAGCTGTCAATAGGAAAGCATTTCTCAATGCTTTCCTATGGACGCTCTGCGCGATGGAGGAATAATACGCCTCCAGCGTCGCAGATGCACCTCTAGTGGCTATCCGGAAGACAGCCACTAGAGGCTGGCTTAGCCCCAAATGTAAACATAGCAGTTTCTCTGAAACTGTTATGTTTGCATGTGAAGGGTTAAAACCTGAGGGACATTGCACCCAGACCACTTCATTGAGCTGAAGTGGTCTGGGTGACTGTAGTGCCCCTTTAATGTTTGTGTTGGTTAATGAATCCGTACCACACAACGCTAGTTCATAAAGTTGAAGTCTTGCACCATGTACATTTATCATTTTGAGATAACTCATTGGTCTTTTGCCTATTTAACCTGTGTACTTTTTAGGCTAATGAAAATGGCTTGCAGAATATCTACAGAGTATGCCTTTTTATTCTGAAATAATCATTGCAAAACAATGTGTGAGCCCAAGTTTTTCCTTTGCATTTGCACAGTAGGAATGTTTGAAAGGAACACTGCCGTGACATAAAGGCAATACTATCTTTGCAGCTTGGCCCATTACTTCTATTGAACTTATAAGTCTCTGCTTTGCATTGTAAGTGACTCAGCATTTACTTTAATGTATAATAAAGTGACATGTTAAATCAATACATAAAGTAAAACCGGCAGGGTTTACCAGTTTAGCAAGATAATATTTTTCTCCATCTTTTGTGAAGCAATTTTTTTTATTTTTTTTATTTTGTGGGGGTGGATAGATTTTACTGTCGTTGACATGATCTGTCGTTTTTTAAAATCCTACTTACATTTCACACACTGTGTGGTATTTTTATAGTGTACAAAATGAATCATGCAGCAGAGATGTCTCATACAATAACAGAGACATTTGTAAAAAAAAAACAAAAAAAAAAAACTCTTTATGGCTAGCTCATAGTAAAAGATACACATCAAATATTCAGTTTTTTTACAGGATAATTCCATCTTTGTGCTGTGCTGAAAAAATACCAAACTGATGCCAATTTGCCTTCCCTAAACAAGTCATTTATAGAAATGTATATATAAGATTTCCTGGCATTACACTGGATTTCCTTAACAACCAATATCAAAAACTGTACAATGGGAATAGGTTATTCTCTCTCTCTCTCTAGCCCTCTCTCTCAGTCATGTTGACAAAAAAGTGAAAAAGCAACTCTAAAGAAAACTTTATTTATGCGATAAACAAAAAATGGCTACAGGAAAAACTTGCTGGTTTACATTGAATTTGGCAAGTTTCCATGACTGGACCTGAATTCTTTATTTGAAAAGTGTTCAGCTGTTTAGGATTGTCTTTAGGTATTTTAAACACTAAAATGTATTAATGCTTTTAAGTATGCTCAAATGGATTAAGAATTTGGAATCTAAAGCAATAGCTTGAATTCTTAGTCATGCTCCTCAAACTATTCCTGAACAATTTTTGCAGTGTGGCAGGCTGCATTATCATTCTGAAAGAGCATCCCTGCCATCAGGGTACACCATTGCCATGAAGGGGTCCATGTGGTCTGCAACAATTTACAGTATGTAGTACGTGTCAAAGTAACATCCACATGAATGCCAGGACCCAAGGTTTCCCAGCAGAACATTGCCCAGATCATAACAATGCTTCACCGGCCTGGCTTCATCTAAACTGGAGATAGTCCCATATTTAGTGTGGGCAAAACAAGTCATTTTGCCCACTATAAATATGGGACTATCTCCAGTATCTCCAGTATGATCGAGGGACCTGAAATAACGTAGCCGTGGAAGGTTGAAGACTGATTCAGAAGGGTATTTATTGCTATTGAGGAGAAAGCACTGCAGCACTAAAGAAGACTCCAGCTCGAGTTGAAACGCGTCTGCTATTTGACTTTTATTTACTTTGTATTTGGACTTTTTATACCCCCTTGTGGTGTTTACCATGTGGCTTTTTTACCCTGTACATTTATTGTATACTATTTACACTGCTTTATTGTCCCTTATTTTTTAATTGTTCACCAATACATTTAGTTTTACCATTCTGATGCCTGTGCTGCTCACCATCCAGAATATAATTTTAGCCTTGTTAGGCACCCTTCTGCGCATCATATAGAGCCTGGGTTTATTATGTGTATTTACAGTTTGCACTACATTTCAGATCTTTGGCTTGCCTATTTTTCCTGCTTCCAACACATGAAATTGAATAACTTACTGCTCTCTGGCTTCTTAATATATATCCCACCCTCGTTGTAGCTGTATTTGTTTATGTAAGTCATCATATACTTAAAGCATTTTCAAGCTGTCTAAACAATGTTGTTTATGAGAGTTATGACATCATAAATGGATCATGCACCATTTTACAAACTTGGACCACTAGGGCACACATAATTTTAGGTTATTAAACTAAAGGATCAGGAGGGGAAGCAAAACATTTGTTACACACCTAGCAGTGTCTAGAACTAGAAGTGTACCCCATAGTCAGTGTTTCAGCTGTGTAATAGACATTTTGTTTCCATAAATTTGACAGTTTACATGAGGACACACAGATTAAAGGACCACTATAGGCACCCAGACCACTTAAGCTTAATGAAGTGGTCTGGGTGCCAGGTCCAGCTAGGTTTAACCCTTTTTTTTATAAACATAGCAGTTTCAGAGAAACTGCTATGTTTATAATAGGGTTAATCCAGCCTCTAGTGGCTGTCTCATTGACAGCCGCTAGAGGGCTTCCGCGCTTCTCACTGTGATTTTCACAGTGAGAAGACGCCAGCGTCCATAGGAAAGCTTTCCTATGGACTGGCTGAATGCGCGCATGGCTCTTGCCGCGCATGCGCTTTCAGCCGGTGACGGAAGAAGAGAGAGGAGAGGAGGACTCCCCGCCCGGCGCTGGAAAAAGAGGTAAGTTTAACTCCTCCCTTACCCTAGAGCCCGGCGGGAGGGGGACCCTGAGGGTGGGCGCACCCTCAGGGCACTATAGTGCCAGGAAAACGAGTATGTTTTCCTGGCACTATAGTGGTCCTTTAAAATAGCCCAGAGACATTTTGGGGGTTTTGAGGGCCCTTCTCAAATGAGCTTAGATTCTATAGAAATTGGGGTAAAGTGGCACAAGAGGCAAGGGTAGGAGCTATTGCATGTAGGGGAAAAAGTAGATTACTAGACCAGTTTACAGTGAAGGGTTAGTTTATTGGATTGGATGACACAGTTGCAGGAGAGTGGATTACCAAGACACAGGAAGGGAAAGGTATTAACAGTTTAATTTTTTTTTCCCTAAAGAAGTGAGTTTTTAATGATATTTTGAATGAACTGAGACTAGGTGAGAGTCTAACGGAGCAGGTAAGGGAGTTCCCCAGAAATGGCGCAGCCTTTAATAAGTATTGCAGGTTAGGTGGTACTGTTGCAGAGGTGCAAGTACGAACAGATAGACGCAGGTCTTCGGCAGAGAGTAGGGTTCTAGATAGAGCATACTTGTGTATAGTGAGGATAAGTAGGTAGGAGCAATGCTGGGAAAAAAATTTGGCGTAGCGTAAGCAAATGTAATAACATACTTGCGCTGTGTTTGCTTTTAACTTGTTTCTGGTGTCTCCATAAGTGGGATACCAGAGGACAAAAGGTCCAGGAATGCATATCGTGTGTGTGTTTGAAGCCTGCTTGTGGGATTGCGTGTGTGTAGAGTGAGCTGATTGTGGTAAATAGGTCAATTTCATTTGTGTTTGTGGTGTATGTGTGTACAGGGGGCATGGTGTGTATAGGGGATGAAGCGAGTGTGTGCATACGGGCTGTAGTGTGTGTGTGTGTATAAGTGATGTAGTGTTTGTAGATGTTGTAGAGAGTGTGTGTTTAGAGAATGTAGTATGTGTTTGGGAGTGAGCGCAGGACTTTTCTTTCTGTGTATATATATATATATATATATATATATGTTTGAAAGTATTGTTTGTGTGAGGGGCGCAGTGTGTTGGGAGTGCTGTGTGTATGTGTGAAATGTCTAGCATATGTGTGTGTGTGTGTGTGTGAGGGCTGCAGTGTGTGTGTGTGAGAGGGGTGCTGTGTGTGTGAGGGTGTTGTGAGTGTGAGGGTGCTGTGTGTATGTGTGAAGGTGCTGTGCATTTGAGAGTGCAGTGTGTGTGTGAGGGTGCTGGATGTGTGAGGATGCTGTGAGTGATAGGGTGCTGTGTGTGTGTGTGAGGGTGCTGTATATGTGAGGGTGCTGAGAGTGTGAGGGTGCTCTTTGTGTGTGGGAGGGTGCTGTGCATGTGAGGGTGCTGTGTGTGTGTGACGGTGCTGTGAGTGTGCTGTGTGTGTGCGCGAGTGTGCTGTGTAAACATATTCATGTTTATAGGGATTATGTGTGTGGGGGGAGACAGATTAATTTAAATGTATTAAATATGTATTTTTTTTTAATAAAAATCAAACTTTATATCCCCCCCCTCCCTTCTTAGCTTTTGCCTGGGAGGGGGGGACCGTACTGCCATCACTGGTGGTTCTAGTGGTGAGTGAACTCTAGCCTGTGGGAGAGTTCACTCTCGCAATAGCTGACCATTGCCATGGTAACCACGGCAATGCTCTGACCTTGTGAGAGGAACCCTGCGTAGCTGCTGGCTAGCGTTCCCCCAGGTCTTCCTCTCCCTCCCCAGCCGGCGGCAGCATGTCTGTGCCTGTGGGCTGGTGAGGGAGATCTTTGATCTTCCTACCAGCACATCAAGGCACACAGCAGGGCTGACGCCCGGATAGTGCTGGCTTTGAATGGGCCGACGGGAGATCCTACTATGCTTGATGGACAGTCGGGCCTGGGTAGGTGCAGCATTATGTAGAGATTCATAAACAAGCACCAGAATTTTAAATTGAGCACTCATAAATCTGTACTGTTGATGCAACCTAGATGATCATACCTAAATATAGCAAGTTATAGACGTATATATTTTCTTCATGCACAATATGAAAATGGTTAATTAAAATTTTTTACTATTCCATGTTTCCTTAGAGTGCATGTGCGTGAACTTGGCAATTATTTTTTGCTAGCAGAATGGAAGTAACTTTCGAGCAAACAGAGTTATATTTCTATTTTTTTATATATTGTTTTCCATGTTAGATACTGATTGCTTGATTGGATCAGTTAGATTCTTGATTGCTAGTTCAAAGTTACATTAGTTTCTTTAAAAAGAAATACATGTGGAACTGATTTCTTACATGCAAAATCTTGCCTAGTATTGTCAATAGTATAGGAAAAACAGCTGTGTTATTATTTTTTTTTTTAATGTTTCACTCAATAGCATTGATTCCCAGATGAGATAATCCTGAAAAATAAAATTTTACACCTAAGGGTATCATGAATGTCTCAAACACCTTTGCTGTATTTACAAAAACAATAATCTACTTTCAGTATTAAGTAGTGCAAAGAAAAATGTAAGTGCTTTGCATATCAGGAACCCTGACTAACAAACATAGACATATACTGTTATTATATTCTGAGATATATGTCTGTTCAACCCCAGTATATCTCTTTCATATTAAGTGCACCCACACTTATATATAATTTTGTTTAGAAGAAACAGGGCTTCCATTTCACATTAAATAGTTATATACAAAACATAATTTAATATGAATAACATTTATAAATGTTTAAGAAATTAAGAAATGTTATTTTCCAAGTTGATTATCACTTAAAAATAGATTTTGTTTTCAAAGGACTTTTTTTTTTTTTTAACAGTTTAGGACACTGTAACAGTTATCTCTCTGCCTCATTCACCACAAAACAAAGTAAAGGGCAGAGAACAATGTACAATTAATATTGTAGCAATCATCATGGTGACAAACTGTCACTGTGATCACATGACACGGATCCTTGACATTAGTTACAGGGGCACTGCCTAGGTTACTAGGCACACCTCAGACTACGATCAGCGAGCTAAATGAGTAGGCGGACTTGATAGAGGGCCAGATCATTACAACAAGCTATGCTGCCCTAATGTCTTTAAATCCCTCCTTTTGTAGAATGGCATAGCATGCCCTAACATAGGGAAGGCGTTAAATCCTCACCATTACGTTTTTTCCTACTCGGATCTCAATGATGGGCAGTAAATACAATGAAGTGGTGGTAACTTCTCCGTAACTTGTAGCCACGCTATTTGGTTGCTTGGATTGGCACTCCTAGTGATGGGTGCGTGAAGTCACTTAGGTGTTAGTCTGATATTTTGTACTATGTCAGATATCTGTTTTTATATATGTTTTTAAATAGATCAGTGTGGAACACAATTGTAGATGTATTTTGTTAAAAAAGCTGGGTGAAAGTGAAGGTATGAATAGTCAAGAACAAATAGGTAATAAAGAGAACATTGTTTGTTTTTGCTTACTAAAAGTTACAAATTAAAAAGAAAATTGGTAATGCCAGCTAATGCAGTTGTACATATGCATTAAAGTTCTAACATAGTGATACATGTCTTAAATGATTGAATTTTTTTATTTGTTTCAAAGTGGTTATGATGTCCCCAGGAGATATCTACTAGTAATTGGACACACTATTTACAAACAGTCATGCTATGTCAGGTGTTTGTGGTGTGCCCAAATTGAAAAAAATTGGGTGTAGCAGAAGTTTACATTAACATGCCATTTCATAGCAGGTTTAAACAGTATTCTTTGGCTGTAAGTATCATCTGATGGCTTTCAGTAAACTAATAGTGATGCACTGAACGGTTCGCCAGCGAATAGTTCCCGGCGAACATAGCATGTTCGCGTTTGCCATGGAGGGCGAACATATGCGCGGTTCAATCCGCCCCATATTCATCATCATTGAGTAAACTTTGACCCTGTACCTCACAGTCAGCAAACACATTCCAGCCAATTAGCAGCACACCCTCCCTAGCAGACCCTCCCACCTACTGGAAGGCATCCATTTTACATTCATTCTCAAGCTGCATGCTTAGTGAGAGGAGGGAAAGTGTAGCTGCTGTTGATTAGATAGGGAAATGCATAGCTAGGTTAGGGTATACAGTGTCCAATACAGTCCTGAAGGACTCATCTGATCTCTGCTGTAAGGACAGCAACCCAAAAAGCCCTTTTTAGGGCTAGAACATCAGTCTGCTTTTTTTTTTTTCTGTGTAATGTAATTGCAGTTGCCTGCCTGCCTGCCAGCTTCTGTGTCAGGCTCACAGTGGATACTGTGCCCAGTGCCACCACTCACTCACTGGTGTCACAATAGCGTGCATTTAAAACCCCAAAAACTTTTTTCACTGTTATAGATTGAATAGCAGTTAGTTGTCTCAAAGCGGGTGTGTCAGGCTCACAGTGGATACTGTGCCCAGTGCCACCACTAACTCACTGGTGTCACAATAGCTTGCATTTAAAACCAAAAAACTTTTTTCACTGTTATAGATAGAATAGCAGTTAGTTGTCTCAAAGCAGGTGTGTCAGGTTCACAGTGGATACTGTGCCCAGTGCCACCACTCACTCACTGGTGTCACAATAGTGTGCATTTAAAACCAAAAAACTTTTTTCACTGTTATAGATTGAATAACAGTTAGTTGTCTCAAAGCGGGTGTGTCATCTCTACATCGTGTACTCTGCCAACCTCTGCCAGTTCACAGTGCCACTCATATCTGGTGTCACAATAGCTTTCATTTAAAAACAAAAAACTTTTTTCACTGTTATAGATTGAATAGCAGTTAGTTGTCTTCAAGTGGGTGTGTCAGCCCTACAGCATGTACTCTGCCAACCTCTGCCAGTTCACAGTGCCACTCATATCTGGTGTCACTGTAGCTTGCACGCATAGTACCACTAATCGAAAAAAAAATGACAGGCAGAGGCAGGCCACCCCTACACTGCGCATTGGGTAAACCTGCTGCCACCTCCTCTACTCCTCCTACTCCA
The DNA here is from genome assembly GCA_933207985.1 of Pelobates cultripes. Taxonomy (NCBI): domain Eukaryota; kingdom Metazoa; phylum Chordata; class Amphibia; order Anura; family Pelobatidae; genus Pelobates; species Pelobates cultripes. The sequence goes on from OW240913.1 coordinate 98,720,750, forward strand.
TCCTCTTCCATAACCTCCTCGGCTGAGTCCTCTTCTGCTGCTGTGTCTTGCTCCACATCAACGGATAGGGGACATAACAGGGATTAAACTGATAAGAATAGTACTACTTAACACACCACTCCTATCTGGTGGCACATTAGATTGCACGCGCAGTGCCCCAAATTTGAAGTAGGAGGACCGACCAAGCATCTTTTTCCATCTCCCGGTTCCTAAAATCGATGCCATATACACGTCCCCTGGTAGGGGACGTAACAGGGATTAAACTGATAGGATTAATACTACTTAACACACCTTATAATAACACAGAGAGGAGTCTGAAGAAGAGAAGTCAGAGGAGGAAGGTGGCTTTGAGGAGGTGGAAGACCAAACACAGCAGGCGTCCCAGGGGGCTTGTTGTCACCTTTCGGGGACCCTTGGTGTTGTACGTGGCTGGGTGGAGGAAGAGACCTTCAATGACATCAGTGAGGACAAGGAACGGACATGGCTAGCTTGGTATCCAACCTTGTGCAAATGGGGAGTTTGCGGTTGTGCAAATGGACTGTTTGCGGTTGTTTGCGGTGCGTTAAACGGAGAGTTTGGTCTGTCACTGTGAAGTGGGCGTAACCCTTACACTACCTGATCGATACAACATCATACAGTAGGTCCCCTCCTCATTATTTTTATGGCCCCCATAAAGTGATCCTATGTAGGAGGAACAGTCTCTATTCTGCTCTGTGTCAGTGTGTATCAGGGGCTCTGAGGACAGGTGTCAATCCATATCTTTCAAGTGACCCTATGTAGGGGGAACAGTCTCTATTCTGCTCTGTGTCAGTGTGTATCAGGGGCTCTGAGGACAGGTGTCAATCCATATCTGCCAAGTGACCCTATGTAGGAGGAACAGTCTCTATTCTGCTCTGTGTCGGTGTGTATCATGATCTCTGAGGACAGGTGTCAATCCATATCTGCCAAGTGACCCTATGTAGGAGAACAGTCTCTATTCTGCTCTGTGTCAGTGTGTATCATGGTCTCTGAGGACGGGTGTCAATCCATATCTGCCAAGTGACCCTATGTAGGAGGAACAGTCTCTATTCTGCTCTGTGTCAGTGTGTATCATGTTCTCTGAGGACAGGTGTCAATCCATATCTGCCAAGTGACCCTGTGTAGGAGGAACAGTCTCTATTCTGCTCTGTGTCAGTGTGTATCAGGGGCTCTGAGGACAGGTGTCAATCCATATCTGCCAAGTGACCCTATGTAGGAGGAACAGTCTCTATTCTGCTCTGTGTCAATGTGTATCATGATCTCTGAGGACAGGTGTCAATCCATATCTGCCAAGTGACCCTATGTAGGAGGAACAGTCTCTATTCTACTCTGTGTCAGTGTGTATCAGGGACTCTGAGGACAGGTGTCAATCCATATCTGCCAAGTGACCCTATGTAGGAGGAACAGTCTCTATTCTGCTCTGTGTCAGTGTGTATCATGATCTCTGAGGACAGGTGTCAATCCATATCTGCCAAGTGACCCTATGTAGGGGGAACACTCTTAATCTCGCCTTCACCAAACTCTCTGTACCGACTCTAATCTTTCCAATATTCCTATTCCTCTATTTTACCACCATCTGCTGACTTTTGACATCAGCATACCTAAGACCCAATTGACACCACCGTCTGAACATCAATCTCACAGAAACCTCCAATGTCTTGACCTTGAGCATTTCTCCACTAATCTTCAAACTCTCCTTTTACTTATCTCAAACCTCACCTATCCTAGTTCTGCAACCTCCTTCTACAATTCCACCCTCTCCTCTCAACTAGACATCATGGCACCTCCTACATTTAAACGCAACAGGCACCCCCAACAATAAACTTGGCACACCAAGCTGATTCAATACCTCCCAAAAATTCTCCAGAACTGTTGAACGATATTGGAGAAAGTCTCACTGTGCGTCTGACTTTCTCCACTTTAAATTTATGCTGCACTCATACAGCTTGGTTCTTTTCTCTGCAAAAGTAAATTACTTCAATACCCTCATAACCACACTCTCCCACGAACACAAATGACTATTTCACACATTTAAGACTCTTCTTCGCCTTATTGTTCCTCCTCCACCTACTAACTTGACCGCCTCAGACTTTGCAACTCACTTCACTGACAAAATCTCTACAATCAGGGAAGAGATCTCTCATCTTTTTTCTTCCATTTACAATGCTTTCCCTAACCTCACTCCCTCTGCTGTTCTATGTTCATTTTCACCTGAAGAGGTTTCTGCTCTGCTCCAGTCCTCCCGCCCCACCACCTGCTCCTTAGATCCAATTCCGTCGCACCTCATCCGTACTCTGTCTTCTTCTCTTTCTCCACCTCTAACTAAAATTCTCAAACTCTCTCTCTCCTCTGGCATATTTCCATCGCCCTTCAAACATGCAACTATAACCCCAATTCTAAAGAAGCCCAACCTTGACCCTAACTCCACATCCAACTACCGTCCTATCTCGCTATTGCCTTTTGCATCCAAGATCCTTGAAAGAGTTGTGTATGCAAGATTGACAGACTTCCTCGATCCAATGATCTACTTGCTGCAAAATCTCGGTCACTACTCTATCCTACTGTTCTCTATCTACACTGCCTCCCTTGGTAAACTCATTAGCTCCTTTGGCTTCCAATATCATTTCTATGCGGATGACATGCAAATCTACCTTTCCTTTCCTGATCTCTCCCTGTCCCTCTTGACTAGTGTCTCTGACTGCCTCACTCCTATTTCTAACTGGATGGCTGCCCACTTCCTTAAACTCAACTTGACCAAAACTGAAATTCTAGTCTTTCCTCCCTCAAGTGTTGCTACTCATGTGTTTGTCTCCCTCCAAGTCTACGGTGCTACCATCAGCAACAGCACCACACAGGCTCGCTGCCTAGGTGTTCTCTTTGACTCTGGCCTCTCCTTCATGCCTCATGTTCAGTCTATCTCCAAATCCTGTTGTTTCCATCTCAAAAACATTGCACGCATCTGACCCTACTTAATGCCAGATGCGACTAAGGTGCTGGTCCATTCCATTGTCCTTTCTCGCCTTGACTACTGTAATCCGCTTTTCAGTGGTCTTACGTGCTTCCAACTTGCGCCGTTACAGTCCATAATGACTGTGGCAGGTAGGCTAATTTTCCTGTCTGCCCACACCTCCCACACCTCACCCTTCTGTCAGTCCCTCCATTGGCTTCCTGTAAGATATAGGGCTCAATTTAAAATTCTGGTTCTTGCTTTCAAATCTCTACATAATGCTGCTCCGACCTATCTATCCTCACTAAGACACAAGTATGTCCCATCTAGGCCCTTACGCTCTGCTGAAGACTTAGTCTATCTTCTTTCTGTACTCCCACTTCTGATGCTCGCCTTCAAGACTTCTCCAGGGCTGCACCTTTCCTGTAGAACTCACTTCCCTCCTCCGTTAGATGCTCACCCAGTCTCGACTCCTTTAAAAAATCATTAAAAACCCACTTCTTCTTAAAACCGTATCAATTAAACTGTTAATAGCTCCCGACTGATTCCTCTCTTCCAACTGTCATTAGTCTAATAGTATCCTTACCTTTTGTGTCACTTTACTGCACTCCCTGTAGCATGTAAGCTCATTGAGCAGGGACCTCAACCCCTCTGTTCCTGTGTGTCCAAGTTATCTAGTTACAACTACATGTCTGTTCGTCCACCCACTGTAAAGCGCTGCGGAATTTGTTGGCGCTATATAAATAATAACATAACATATAATTATTAAACAATGTAGGCCCAATGAGTGCCTGAATACCCAGATGGCAGACATATAGAATACATATAGGTACTGAAGCTGCAAGAGGCCTGGTGAACATAAGTTACACATGCTGATCTGCTCAAATATGACAAGTATAACCAAGGCCGTAAGGGCCGACAATAATAATCTGCAAATATGAAAAACTAACTATATGGCATAGCATTAATTAAACATTAAAATGCAGGGTGACTAAATTAATTGCATATGATGAAATTGATATGGCCTAATGTGGGCCAAATACGGTAAACAGAATGCACAAAGCTTATTAAGGTATCACCATGATGCTGTGTATGATTAAAATAGGAAAAATTTGCATTAGTAGTGAAAATCGCCATATTCGAATAAGGACAGAATATGAACTGAACTGGGAATTCCTTCCTAGTTAATAAAAGGCTGAACATGGGACAAATACATGTTGAATGTCAGGGACAGTGTGGCCAAATGCGAGCTGAATGAACAAACGTACGGCTTTGTTGTAATAAATGCCCAGACAGCAACAGGAAAAGCCGCAGCTTGGCCAGACGCAGCAGTGCCCGATGACCTTTGAGAGAGGCAGCTGTTTTTTTCTAGAGTGAGGCAAAATTAATACTTGCGTAGGCCACACAAGTCCAAGACCAGCTTGTTTGGAGTTTAGGCAGTTTGTGTTTATGACCTTTGAACCGGGAGTAGATGGTTCTGTACTGAACCAGACAGTCTCAGCCCAAAGGAAGGGGAGGTCTGTGTATTTATAGGCCAGGTATCTCCTCCCACAATGACATTCTCATTTTTTAATGCTTTTTTTCTTTAACTTGCATAACTCATAGCCATCATTTAGTTCAAAACACCAGTAAGTTAAAAAAATTTTTTAACCCTTTAAGGATGCATGATGGAAATTTTCCCTCATGCTGGATTTTTACTTCTAAAGCTATGACATTAAGGGGTTAAAAAAACAGTAGTGTATTTTTTTTTAACAACATACAAAGTGCTAAAATATGTATAAGAGCATGAGCTAGCCAGCTGCATTTTTTTGCAATAATGAGTGTTCCATCTTTTTAAATTTGCACTTAAATCATCAAAACTCAGTTTAGTGCAGGTTGGACGGGGAAAAAAATTGGTCCTGGACATTTTTGTTTTGAATATGTTTATTGGTTCATAACATAAATTCCATTGCAAACGTATTTGTGGTTAAGCGGATAATTGCCTACGCAGAGGCGCTGTTTTCGGTACATGAATAAATCAAAGTAACCTTGTCATGACAAAATTTAAGAGTACATAAGTTTTGCAGAATTAGATATATCAATTTCGTTAAACAAGTTTGATAATGCTGTGTGTTAGTATTGTTGTCATATGTGTGTAGCTGTGTTAGTGTCGATTAGTGGCTTATAGTCTGCTAATATGCATCTTAGTGAATTGATATACTAAAAGAAGTGGATGAATATGGTTGTGTAGTTGTCTTGTGTTGGCTGGTTCATGTAGTTGCTTTGTGTTAGTGGGTTTGTTTTTAATTTTTTTATTGTTGTCATAACACATGTGCAGGTAGCATCTTTGTGAGTAGTGAAGTAAAGGTTGCCCACGCAGGGGCGCAAGGTTGCATTGCATACATTTGTTTGCGTTCCGTCACCTACACAGAGGCTGGTTGGTCATTGCATGCATAATACAGCAGATATATGCATAATTAGTTACTCACATTTTACATCTGTATGGCTTGCACTGTAACTATATTACCGTTTCACCTGTGAATATTGTTTTGAGTGTTTCTGCTTAATCTTGTTCTGTTTTGCTCTGGTGCCTGTGCTTGCAAGCTATCTGTGCGTCTGAATATCTGTTGCTTTGTTTAGTTTGGTGTTCCATGGTCGTGTGCGTCTAGTTGTGCCCTACGTTTGTCACTGTACGTGTTCTGATGGGTGTTCCCCGTTGTGTCTGGTTTTAAGGGCTTCGGTTAGGTGTGTGTGCATGTGGCGTGGCCTACTTTTGGTTCTGTGTCTCCCATGTGTGTTTTTCCTTCTGTGCTGTCTGCGGTGTTGCCCCACTCTGTGTCTTGGCTGTCTATGGGTCTATTGAGGGTTGAGTTTCTTGTGACGCTGTGTAGGGTTGCTTCATTCTGGTATTGCCACCAGTCAGTCTCGTCGTGTGGGGGTGTCTTGTTAAGGTCTTTCGGTTTCGTTTTGCTACTGTGTCTGTCCTTCGAGGTGTGTTCATGGGTGTGACTGGGGGGGGTGGGAGAGGGTGTTGGGGGGTTATGAGTGTTTCCGTCCCCTGCCGCCGCCGCCACCTCCCTCGCCCCCCGCCCAGTCCCCAATCGCAGCCTTCCTTGTCTCATCCTTTCTGGTTACTGTGTGACCAGGCGGCGTTGAAAGTCATTTGATGCGGTTAATCGTATCCAGTGAAACCAGCGTTTGGTGTATCGGTCCCTAAGTTTCGGAGTGTTTGCCTTTATATCTTCGAATTTCCTGGTGGTTTCCACCTCTTCCAGCCATTGTGTTATCGGAGGTGCGTTCACCTGCTTCCAGTAGATGGGGATGATTGTTTTGGCTGCATTCAGCAACCGCGGTATTACTGATCTGATGTATGTCTGCGCGGTCATGTTGGTGTGATGGAGGAGAAAGGCGGCTGGGGACCCCGGGAGCGTCTCGTCTGTTACTTCGTATATTATATCTCTAATTGTGTCCCAGAAGGGCTGGAGCCGTGCACATGCCCACCAGATATGTAGAAACGTGCCTGTTTCCTCCCCGCATCTCCAGCATGTGTCTGGTATATCTGGGTTCCTGACGTGGAGCGCTGTCGGTGTCAGATACCATCTGGTGAGTATCTTGTAAGAGTTTTCTTGCAGGCGTGCTGAGCTGGGTGTTTTTTGTATTAGGGTGATGCACTTGTCCCAGTCCGCTTCCGACATGGTCTCGTCTAGGTCTTCTTCCCAGTTCATTATGCAGGGCGGTGCCAATATGTACCTACTAGTGACCAATATTGTGTATATCTGTGAGATGGCTCGGGGTGTTTCTGTGGTTCGCGTGCACAGGTTTTCGAATTGTGTAGTTTCCCTCAGTAGGGATGGTTTTTGCGGGATGGATCAGGCATATTGGGAGATTTGCGCTCTCGCCAGCGTGTGTGAGAAAGTGAGTGGTTTGTCCGGGAAGAGTTCTGTTAACGGCCGAATGCCGAAGGGGTGCACAAGGACGTCTGTCATGCGAGGAATTGTTGGGTGTCCTGCTGGGCCCGGTGTGGGGCCAAGGTCGCCTGCTGGGAAGTCTTGGTTGCCTCTTAGTGGCAACAGCGGGCCTGGATCTGTCGTCAGGTAGTGTTTTTTGCCTTGCCTGTGCCAGACCCGCATGGTTGCCGCTACAAAGGGGTTAGTGATGCGTTGGCCTGGAAATTTTTGAATCACAACGGTCCAATCAGAAGGGGGCCGGGCCAGAGAGGGGGTGTTTTGTAATCACCAATGACAAGCACATTTCCCTCTCAAAGTTAATTTATGTTCCAGAGCAACACATGCACAGAGCCTTGCTGAAGAGATCATGTAAGGGAAAAGGCCCTGTATTTGTTCTGTGCATCGCAAGCAAATTTATTAACATGCTTGCGCTGTGTTGCTTCTGACTTGTTTCGAGTGTCTCCATATGTGGTATACCAGGGGACAAAAGGATCAGGTAAGCATGTTGAGCATGCATTTGGAGCCTGCTTATGGAGAGTGAGGTGTTTGCGGTGTTGTGTTGTGTGCTGTTTTGTCTAAATAAGTGGGTTTCAGTTATGTTGTGTTTGTGGTGTAATATGTGTGGATAGGGGCTGTAGAGAGTGAGGGAGTGTGTGTAAATAGTAGGTATCGTGTGTATATGGCATGTAGTGAGTGTGTGCATAGGGGCTGTAGTGTATGTGTGTATAGGTGCTGTAGTGTATGTGTGTGTGTATAGGTGCTGTAGTGTATTTGTGTATGTGTGTATAGGTGATGTTATGTGTGTGTGTGTGTGTGTGTATGGTTGTAAAGTGTGTGCTTAGGTAATGTAGTGCAGTGTTTCCCAACCCAGTCCTCAAGGCACACCTACCAGTCCAGGATTTAGGGATTACCCAGTTGTGTCTAAGGTGTTTTTTTTCTTCTTTGTAAAAACACCTTAGACACACCCTGTAATCACTAAATCCTGGACTGGTAGGTGTGCCTTGAGGACTGGGTTGGGACACAATGATGTAGTGTGTTTGCTTACAAGGGATCTAGTGTGTGTCAGGAATGTAGTGTGTAGGTGGTGCAGTGTGTGCCTATAGGGTATCTATTGTGAAGGTGTGGGACCTATTGTGTGCGTGGAGGTCCCAGAGTGTGTACAGGAGATCTAGGATCTAGTGTGTGTTTTTGTGTGTTTTTGTGTGTCTGTGTAGAAGATTCACTATGTGTATAGCAGTTCTAATGTGTTTATGTACGCGTGTGTGTGTAGAGGATCCAGAGTTTTGTATGTATGAGATCAAGTGTGTGTGTACAAGGGATGTAGTATGAGTGGTACTGTGTGTGTGTGTGTGTGTGTGTGTGTGTGTGTGCGAAGAATGCTTCGTGTGTGTGTCAGGGGTGCAGTGTGTGTGTGTGGGGGGGTGCAGAGTGTGTATTAGAGGTGCAGTTTGTGTGAGGGGTGTAGTGTGTGTGTGTGTGTGAACAGTGCTTTGTGTGGAGTGCAGTGTGTGTATGTGGGGTGGAGTGTATGTGAGGGGTGCAGTGTGTGTATGTGTGTGCCAGGAGTGAAGTGTGTGTGTGTGTGTGTGTGTGTTTGTGTATGTGTGTTTGTTTGAAGGGTGCAGTGTGCTAAATAAATTGAGCATAAAACTGCATATTAGATAACATTTCCAAGAAATAGCATGTTAAAAACACACATTGCCACAGATTTTTAATGTGAGCCAATGCATTAGAATAGATCTGATGTGTGAATAGATTCATGCAGTTATGAAAATGACGGATAATCTGCTATTTGATTAATAAACTACCTACAGTGAAACCCACCCAAAAAGTAGCTATTAATTGTTTGCTTTTTGTGCACATTTTTAGTGCATGGCTCCAGTAATCTCATAAACTCTGTATGATTGGACTCGCATACCAGGTATCACAACACTAAAGCTGACCTGTATGCTAAAAGTTGACTATCCTCAACTGAACCACATTGGATTTACATCATAACTGTATTGCTCACTCATCTATTCTAGTTAATATCATCAGAGCTAATGATAAAATGTTGTTTGGTATTTACAGTTAATGTGTCCTTTGCAAAGGGATGAGTCATATGGCAAATACCCTTTAATTTGCGACACATCACTTCATGCTAAAGATCACAGAAAGCTCAATTTCTAGAAAAAGTAAAGATTGATATGCATACATTTGATAACCATCTACAAAGTGTGGTTTTCTAACAAGCTGGTTGTTTGGCATTTTAATATAATAATTTTTTTTTTAAATGAAAATTCTAATTAAAAAAAAAAAAAATTCTCATAAATAAAATGAGCATTCATAATATCTGTATGGGTTTGTTTTCCTTAAAGAGGAGCTGTCATTTTTATGCTGTTGACAGCACATTGACACTCATCACACTAAGCACAATTAAAGCTTTTATTGCATTGAAGTGTTAAGAGTAGTAAGAATAAAGCCCTTATCTCTATGGCTCTACCAGGTATTGGCTCCTACATCATTGTGTGCTAATCTGTGCATGTGTGCATTCATGTATTCTCCTGTCATAATGATATGTGGGCACAGACACCTGACATTCTTTCTCTGATGACATTAGCATTCATGCGTGTTTAAAGGACCACTCCATGTCATCATGGGATTTTCATCATATGCCTTGAGACCCTCACATGGAGGTTTTTTTTAGCTTTTTTTGTGCGAAATTTCAAAGGTAATAGTTTCTCTTTAGGCATCTTATTTTGTTTCACCCTCCAATCATGTTAACAACGTGAAACTGCGCAGTGATTCTTTTTTTATTTTGTTTCAGAACGATTTTGTTTAAATCATCTGAAAAGTATATGATTTGAAAATACAAAACAAATTATTCCTTAAACAAATGGGACACTGTTTGCTCAATTAATATTGTTAGTATTGTCAACATATAAAGATAAATATGAAAATGTTATAATAGAAATATATTTAACGAGGCATTCCAAAAAGTCAATAATCCCCAGTACAGCATATAATCATTAGTTCCTTTAGATAGAGGTATCATCCAGCAAAGATCTTAAACTGGATTTACTGCTCCACATTAGATTTGAATAGTTAATTGTTTCCAGCTGAACACTCTAAAGCTCAAACAAAGCTTCAAATTGACTAAACAGTAGAATTTAGTTGCAAAACAAGATTGTGCTATCGTTAAAAAAAACCAAAAAAAAACACTTAATAAAAAGGACATGCTCCATAGGATAGTATAGAATTGATTTATGATGAGAGGTTATTGTACCACAAAACCAGTTCAATCAGCAAAATATCTTTTTGCTGTGTTCCATTCCGCCAAACAATTATTTCACTCAAAGAGCAAATAACAAATACAACAGCAAACAGCAAACCCCCATTTGTAGGATACCCCTAATAAAATGATCAGAAAGTCCACTCCATGTATCAAGCATGGGTGAAAGTCTAAAACTGAGCTTATATGATTTTTGTTTTACACCTGGTTTTTGGTTTCATCAAGTGAGATATCTGCAGACCACCGTCCAAAGAATCCCAGGTGGGGATCATACTACCCATGTTTGATACATAGAGCGGTCTGTCTGCTCATTTTATTAGGGATATCCTACAAGTGGGGAGTATAATCCCCTGAATGTTGTTTTATCTAGAGCTGGTATAGGCTCCATCAAATTAAAGTCCAATCTAAGAGCACCAAACAGATATCTGTTGCTAAAAGGACTGCTAGTTTTGAACTGTGTCCTGAACTGTGTCTGGATACCTGGTATCCCATCTTATTTTTGCTTATGAACTTTGGCTATATTTGTTTCCTGTATATTGTTTTCATAATTTGGATATATACACTATTTTTATTGACACACCCTATACCTTTGTTTGTTTTTATCACTGATTGTTTTATAGGGGCCTTAGAAGCAATCCCCTATATTTAGGAGTTCTGCTTCTTTTGTTCAGCTGTCTTGCAATGTCTCACATGTGCTCTTTTGAGTAATAGAGTTAAAAACCTAATCTAAGGAAATACTGAAGGTTGTGTGAGTAATTTGGCCCGAGGGGAAGAAAAAGATGGAAGCATAAGGTCTTTATGCTTTTATTTTTGAGTGGAACAAGAGTTTTCTAAGCTTTAATTATTTCAGATGACTTAAAGGGACACTCCAGTGCCAGGAAAACAAATAGTTTTCCTGGCACAGCAGGTCCCCTCTCCCTCCCAACCCCCATCCCATGTTGCTGAAGGGGTGAAAAACCCTTCAGTGAGTTACCTGAGACCACCGCCGATGTCCCTCGGCGGTGGTTAAGGGGCGGCCCACTGACGTCGGCGGAAGAGTCCAATTGCGCATGCGCGGCCGCCGGCGGGATGAGACCTAATGCCCATTAGACCTCCCCATAGGAAAGCATTGAAAATGCTTTCAATGCTTTCCTATGGGGATTTTAGCGACGCTGGAGGTCCTCACATAGCGTGAGGCCGTCCAGCGACGCTATAGCACATATAGACCAGGCTATATGCTATAGACCAGGAAGTGCATTCCAATGGCTGTCTAGTAGACAGCCACTAGAGGAGAAGTTAACCCTGCAATGTAATTATTGCAGTTTAAGAAAACTGCAATATTACAGTTGCAGGGTTAAGGGTAGTTGGAGTTGGCACCAAGACCACTCCAATGGGCAGAAGTGGTCTGGGTGCCTGGAGTGTCCCTTTACAGGTAGGCAGACAATGTAATAGAGCAGCAGAAAATGCTAGCAGAATGCTTGGTTGTATAGGGAGAGGTATTAGCAGTAGAAAGAGGGAAGTGCTCATGCCATTGTACAGAACACTGGTGAGACCTCACTTGGAGTATTGTACACAGTATTGGAGACCGTATCTTCAGAAGGATATTGATACCTTAGAGAGGGTTCAGAGAAGGGCTACTAAACTGGTTTATGGATTACAGGATAATACTTACAAGGAAAGGTTAAAGGATCTTAACATGTATAGCTTGGAGGAAAGATGAGACAGGAGGATTATGATAGAAACATTTAAATACATAAAGGGTATCAACACAGTAAAGGAGGAGACATCATCTTAAATTATAGGGGCAAAGGTTTAAAAAATAATATCAGGAAGTATTACTTTACTAAGAGGGTAGTGGATGCATGCAATAGTCTTCCAGCTGAAGTAATGGAGGTTAACACAGTGAAGAAGTTTAAGCATCCGTGGGACAGGCATAATGCTACCCTAGCTATAAGATAAGGCAGGGACTAATGAAAGTATTTAGAAAATTGGGCAGACTAGATGGGCCAAATGGTTCTTATGTTCCATCACATTCTATGTTTCCATGTTTCTATGTTTAATGGCAAATTGTGGAGTTCTCTATAACATTATAACAACTCATGACAAATGTCTTAAGATTTTAGGATCACTTGTACTGATGTTCCACTCAAATGCCAAATTCTTGTCTTAGATTTATATAGTACCTTTGATTGTTTGTTTTTCATTTAAGTCAGTGGCCCTGGAGTGAGTAAAAATGTTATCTGTATATAAAGTAAAGTTGTATATAAAACAAATTTCAAATGATATGGTTAGTATAAATGCACTGGAAGAACCATAACACAAGAACTTTCTGGACCCATTATTCTACTACAAATTCTGCATCTAGATTAATGGAAAGGTCTATAATATAACTTACAAACAGATTTATTATATTGTAAAAACAGTCATGGACAAAAGCAGCATCAGCAGAAGAGTTACAGTTAATTAATTAAGAATTAAGATGACCAGCTGTGAACAACGTGGAATTAAAATAAATTAGTATATTCTGCAAATCAACAAGAATATTTTTTTACTCCATGGACTCTCATAATTTTATTCACATTTAAATATCAATTAAGGATCTTTACTCTATATTTGTAGTTGTTTAGTTTCTATAGCAATGTATCAGATTAGAAGCTCTTTATTTAACCCCTTGAGGACCGGTGATGGTCCTGAACCGTCATAACGGTTTTGGGTACTTACCTGATCGCCATCATTCCCCCGGCGGCGATCAGCATTTCTCCCGGTCCAGGGGGACTGCCTGTCTGCCAAGGTAGTCTCCCCGTGGCAGATTAGGACCCCACGCCACGTGAAATCTGATCACATGGCTGCAATAGGTGCCGGTGTATCTGCCTGCAGGGGGACTGTCTGTGCTGACAGGCAGTCTCTCTGCAAGTGTAAAATCATAAAATAAAGTTAAAAAAATAGCAATCAGTGTAATAAAAAATAATATATGATATATATATATGTATTATATCTATATATAATATGTATATATATATCTTATATACATAATGTTAAACTAAGTACATTTTTATATTTATATATACATATATTAATATAAAAATACACTTATATTTAAATTGCACACGTCTATATATATATAATATATAATAACTATATATATTGTGTATATATATATTATTATAAAATATAAATAATATGTAAGAAAAATATAAAGAAAATGTAAAAATAATTTTTAATAATTTAAAAAAAAACATATAAATGTAATTTTATTTTAACGGTATTTTGATATTATATATATATATATATATATATATATATATATATATATATGTATGTGTGTGTATATATATATATATATATATATGTATATATGTATAAATAAATAAAAATAATATGAAATATACATATGTCCATATACATAATTACATAAATAAATTCATAAATATACACGTAGACTTCAAATATATAAATATGTATATATATTTAAGTTCTACATGCATATTTATGTAATATTTTTATCTAATTAAGTAATTTTATTGATTGCAATTTGAGGGACATGCCTGACAACCCAGGCCGAAAGTCCAGAGAATTTAATTTGCTAGCACTGTGTTTAACCCTGTAACTTTCTATGACACCCTAAAACCTGTACATAGGGGGTACTGTTTTACTCGGGAGACATCGCTGAACACAAATATTAGTGTTTCAAAACAGTAAAACATATCACAGTGATTATATTGTCAGTGAAAGTTAAGTTTTTTGCATTTTTCACACACAAACACCACTTTCACTGATGATATTATTGCTGTGATACGTTTTACTGTTCTGAAACACTAATATTTGTGTTCAGCGAAGTCTCCTGAGTATAACAGCACCCCACATGTATAGGTTTTATAGTGTTTGTGAAAGTTACAGGGTCAAATATAAGGCTTGATTTTACTTTTTTGTTTTTATTGAAATTTGTCAGATTGGTTATGTTGCCTTTGAGAGCATATGGTAGCCCAGGAATGAGAATTACCCCCATGATGGCATACCATTTGCAAAAGAAGACAACCCAAGGTATTGCAAATGGGATATGTTCAGGCCAAAGTTAGCGTTTTATGCATTTTTAACACACAAACAAATATAAATGCTAACTTTGGCCAGTGTTTGTGACTAGGTGGCTACTAAAAAAGACTAGACATACCCCATATTGAATACCCTGGGTTGTCTACTTTAAAAAAAAAATATGTACATGTGAGGTGTGATTCTGAGATTTATGACAGATAACAGTGTTACAATGTCACTATTGATACATTTAAAATATATGTATGCATATATATATATATATATATATATTGAAACAGCAATTTCCTACTTGTACTTTTAGCCCTAAAACTTGCAAAAATAAAAGCAAAAGAGCACATAAACACTGGGTGTTTTTAAACTCAGGACAATTTTTTTTTTTATCTATTTAGCAGTTTTTTTGCATTAGCTTTTGTAGATAAGTAAAATATTTTTCAAATAAAAGTCCAAAAACATGTTTTATTTTTTAAATTTTTCACTATATTTTATTTTTTTTAAAGTAAATTATATGACATGATTCAAATTATGGTATGTAAAGAAAGCCCTTCTTGTCCTGAAAAAAACAATATATAATTTGTATGGGAACCGTAAATGAGAGAGCAGAAAATTACAGCTAAACACAAACACCACAAAAGTGTCAAAACCGCTCTGGTCCTTAACGTACAACATGGCCAAAACAGGCAAGTCATTAAGGGGTTAAAGAACTGTATTAAGTAAGTATAAAAGAAACTAGTGCCGAATTTTCAGCCGAATTTAAGCCGATTGGTGGGTCGTCGTAATTCTGTAACTTTGAAACACAGAATAGACATAGAACATGTTTGTCTGATTCATCTGTTCCCCTTGGCACCAAATAAAAAAAAATGATTGATGCGAAAGAAGATGATGGTTTTTTTTTAGCTGTAAGTTTCTTCTTACTCGTTTACTGTACCCACATATATTATATACAGTTTTTCTCACCATTAAATGTTTTTTCTAAAAATACCATTATTTTCATCATATCATATAATTTACTATAAAAAAATTATAAAGATTATAAAATATGATGAAAAAATAAAAAAACACACTTTTTCTAACTTTGACTCCTAAAATCTGTCATGCATCTACAACCGCCAAAAAACACCCATGCTAAATAGTTTCTAAATTTTTTCCTGAATTTAGAAATACCTAATGTCAATATGTGTAACGGACCGTTTTGCACATAAGGGGTAAAACCGTTTAGGCGATCGTCCCCTTCCAGAGATGCAGGCACAGCTACTGCAGAACACCAATCCGCCGAACAGGAAACCATATGAATGCTGTAAACAGCATAATAGGAAAAACCATACGAATAGGTTTACACTCCTAGCAGTCGAACTGGAACAGCATACAATAAATCCCCCCAAGAACGAGACAAAGCTCCGTGTTGAGGGTCAAGCAGTGAACAGACAGAGCTGTGGGTTTATTGTGCTTATGTACACATTCTTACACATTAGTACCACCCACAGGGTTTTGGAACACAACCAATAAACACATACAATACACTCAGACACTCCCACACAAATTCCTCCCCTCTGCATGTGATTCAATTACCTTACACAATGGGTAATGTAATTTAGCACAAGCAGAAAAATAAAATTTTTCCACGTTATTCATAACTTGAAAAGTATGCATCACATTCACATTTTCAGAATCAGCATACTCCAAATACAAACATATGTCAAAATCATACATATTGGTCCAGTGGTTCAAAAGTTAAGGAAAAGTCCTATTTGACCAAATGCAGCATGGCTTTTCTGCCCAAAACCAGTTCCACAGAGTCTTCTATCCTGGAGATAATTAGGGAAGTAATCCAATTATCTCCAGGACAGAGGCAAAACTCCATTAGCCACATGGCAGCAAAAGACAATAAAACACATAAAAACATATAACTGTGCAGCCATTGCACAAAACAGGTACATTCAACATATCCCCAGATAGCTCAGATCTGAGCGCACATTATTGTGGCTGATTCCGCCACAATATGTTCTTAGCTTTTTTTTTTGCAAGTTAAGAGGCAATAAGTACAAGTAGCACTTTGGTATTTCCACACCATTTTATTTTCAAAATTAATGAAAGTTACATTGTAACACTGATATCTGTCAGGATTCTCTGAATAACCCTTCATATGTATGTATATATGTGTGTGTGTGTGTGTGTGTGTGTGTGTGTGTGTGTGTATATATATGTATATATATATATATGTATTAAACTTGGGGTATTTTTTATTTTTTTATTTTTGCATTGCAAAGCAATATAACAGCATGCGTGTGGTACCCCAACGGAATTCCTCACGCTGATTTTAAACATTGTTAACATTGGGGTGTTCATGAATACTTGCACAGATCCTCCGCTTTGCCTTCCACCATGCTGCCTGCGACCGAAGCCCGATGTTCCTCCGCTTGGTGCCTGTCAGCGTGGGGTTAGACGGGGGAAAGGTCGCTTTGTGTAGCCATACGTGGCTTGCTCTCCTTCTGCTCGATCTGTCAGAGAGCGCCTGGGTATCAGTGCACCGCTGTGCGCGGGGAGCCTTCCAGCTGCTGCAATGGTTGGGTGTGAGCCCCTTTGCACGGACCTCTCACCCAGAGCCGGTTGGGTGGGTCACTGCTTCTGCTTTGTGCTCTATGGCTTGTGTGGCTTGGCAGGGAGGTTTGAGTTTTAGGAAGAAGGTGTGGCATATCTTCTCAAACCGGAGTTCAAATTGTAGTCTCCAACGCTGGAGCTCTGGGTCCCCGTTCATCTGCTGCGAGGGTTGTTTGGCGGCCATCTTGGGCGCATCATGCGTTTCTCTGTTCGGCTTGTTACTCTCTTGTGGTATGTGATTATGGGACCCCACCGGTCCATAGGGGGGGTTGCAGGGGGACTGGAGAGCCGTGCGGTGTGGGCCCCGTGTCTGGAGATCGGCACCTCCCCCGGCACACAGGCCACTTGACATGCTAGGCCTCAGTCGCGAGTGTCGGCGATCCGACATTAAAAGTCGCTTATGGGGTATTGGAGTGTTCAGCTTCACCGTAGCAGTCGTGTGGTCGTCCATTGTCAGCTTTTTAGGGTGTTAGTTTGCCGCTTCGCCATCGTTTGTGGCTATTAGAGCAGGAGCTAAGTCCACATGCTGCCGCTCAGCTTGGTGTCCAAGCCCCGCCCCCCCCAACTTGGGGTATTTTGAATCTTTTCATGGAACCATTTTACCACCAATCTATGCCAAATAAAAAAATAAATAAAAAAAAATTGGTGATTTTTTGACACAAATAGCAATTTAAGAATACATGTACTAAGAACTTTATGGGTAACTGCCAAAGAACACCCTGATATGTGTTCAGCAACATCTCCTGAGTACTGTGATACCCCTCATGTATAAGTGTGTCAGGTTCTCTGGGGGCTAAAAGACCTTATTTGGAGGGTGCAGTTTTCCAACATGGAATTTTCACATCTGGTCATCACGCACCCTATTTGGGACATTTTTTAAACCGGCCAATGTAATTTACCCCCATCAAACCATATATTTTTGAAAAGTAGACACCCTAGGGTATTTCAAATGGTGGTATTTAACACTTTTCGTGCACTAATTCTACCACCAGTCTCTGTCAAACATTTGGGTAGTCATTTTTTTGTTATTTTTCTCTCACATTGTACTTTAGGAATGGATTCTCAGTTCCTGTTATGTGTTACTGACAAAGAACACCTCAATATGTGATCAGCAACATATCCTGAGTACAGTGGTACCACCTATGCATAGTTTTGTTGGGTGGTTTGGGGGGTGCAATGCCAAACTTCTGACATGTGTTTTTCAAATTTGACATATCTTCTTTGCCTATCTTCTTTTATGGGGCCTTTTCACATATCACATTTTTTTTTCTTGCCATGAATGTGCATATATTTGAAAAGTTGACACCCGAAGGTATTGTATACGGAGTGTGTTGATGCCTTTGATGCAACCGTTTTAGCTAAAAAAAAATTTGTTGTGGTCATTTTTAAATTTTCAATTTTACACACACATTTGTGTGTGATTTAGTGGAGCCTGTTGTTGGTTATTGCAATAAAACACTGCAGGTTGTTTTCTGTAAGTCCTCCTGAGTACACTCATGCCCTCATGCATAGGTTGAACTTGATCATAAAAATAGTCTGGCACAGTAAAAGTAAAAAAACAAAAACTCAGGAACAGTAAACATAACCAAAAAAAAAACTGAGCGGCAAATGTAAAAAGAAAAAATTAAAAACAGACCAGTGTGTGATATCGGTTAAAGCAGTCCTCAATGCAGAGTCCAAGCTACCCAGGGCAATCAGGGCAATCAGGACAATAAAAGACGATGTCCTTTCTCTGCCCCCTCTTGAAACAGACTGCATATTTTTTGAGGATTCTGCTTTGCCGCAGTAGGGGTGATTTTAAAACTAAAGTGGGTAGCCCCAACTCTGCTCTCTCCCATCACCGACCGGGGAGCAGGTGCATCTTGGTACAAAATCCATGAAATGACCTGGAGCTGAAACTGTAAAAAAGTCAGTTTTATTTGGAGTTTATTTGTTGTTGGTTGCAATCTGCATTAAGTAAATTGCAATCTTTTTGTACCAGGCCATTGTCTTGCGCGTAATTAGGTAGGGCTGCAGCAGCTTACCTGCTAGATCAACCCCACCCATATTCCGGTTATAGGCCTTGATGCACACTGGCTTCCTTGTGCTCTCAGCTCTGCCACTTACAGAGACCTTCACAGTCCTCTTAGCATGGATGGTGGTAAGAAGGTACACATCCTTCTTATCTCTGTACTTAACTGCCAATAACTTCTCTTGGCGCAGAGTTGAGGTCTCCCCCCTTCGTAGCCGGGTGCATGCAAGTTGTCCTGGGAAATCTGTGCGGTTCTTTCTGATTGCACCGCAAGCTAGAGTATCAAAAGAATACACGAGCTTGAACAAAGGGACACTTGGATAAAAACTGTCTATATACTGTATATATACTTTGTTCATCAGGGAGAATATCAGGTCCAAGACAATCTTGCCACTGGTTCCCATATGTTCTGATCAACCTGGAGGGTCAAGGTGGCTAACCTTTTCCTTGTACAGCCGGAAGGCCTGAGTACACCCAGTCTCGCTCTCACAGAGCTTATACACCTTTACATCATACCTGGAGCGCTTGGAAGGAATATACTGCTTGAATCCCAGCCTTCCCTTAGACTTCATCAGGGATTCATCCACGCATATATTCCTTCCAGGTGTATAAGGCTCTGCAAGCCTGGCAACAAAGTGGGTAATCAGGGGGTGGATTTTATACAACCTGTCCTGTGAAACTGGGAATGCTCCATAGGGGGACACAGGCTGTTGTCGTTGAAGTGCATGAAATGTAGAATCATTTCATACCTCTTTCCCGACATACACTGGGAGTTAATGGGGGTAGAGCAGATTGGGCTATTGCTCCAGTAGGAGCAGATGGATGGCTTCTTTATGATGCCCATCAGCATAGTCAATGCCCAGAATCTTTTAAATTCTGGCACATCGATGGGGGCCCATTGCTGCCTTGCCAAAAAAGAGTCAGGCTTTAAAGCACAGAGCTGATAGGCATAAGTTTGGGTGACAATGTTCCCCAATACATCATTGCATAGAAACACCTCCATAAACTGCTGGGGGCTAAATCCTGCGGCATCCACATTGATGCCAGGATTTGCAGTGAAAGGTGGGATATCTGGCCTCTGGCGATGAGGCGCTACACACGTCTCCTTCTGGAAAGGGGCTTAGCAGCCACAGATACATCACTTGATACATCACTAGCAGCAGACACTGTATCTAGTGATATATCTGAGCACCTGGCAGGGTCAAAATCAGGGTCGGTGTCAGACATAGATGCGTCAGCCTCTAACGCAAGGATGGCATATGCCTCCTCAGTGCTATACAACCTCTGTGACCTCTGTGACATGATCACAATCACTTTATTTAGTGATCTGTCACAAAAACAAAATCCCTTAAAAAAAATGAACCCCCAAAAAAGCTCTGCTGTGCAAGAGCCAGTGATTTATAGTGATCATTGGCAAGATATGGCTTAATGGCTCTGAAAAGAGCCTTTGGGTCACACTATATTACAAATTCCTACCTAAAACTACCTAAATCTCTCTACCTAAACACAGATCTCTCTCTCTCTCACTAAAACACAAGTGAAGAGAGGGAGGGAGACCCACACTGATCAGAGTCAAATGGGGATCAAAGTAATGATACATATTATTATAGGGGCAAGCTCTGATTGAATGACTCTAGCCTGCCTTTATGATGAGGCAGGCTAGGGACACCCCCAGAAGCCCCATGATGCACTACCTTTAGAAAGTCAGTGCCAAATTGGAAGCCACATGGCTGGGGGTATGGGGGTGGGATTAATACATTTATTTTATAAAAAAATTTAAAATTGATTTTATTTATTTTATTGATTTTATTTGTCTTCATTGAGTGCCTCGACACCTCAGCTGGACGTGATTACGATAGATTCCAACGCTAATATTTGCAGCGGATGTACGAGGTACGTCCGACAAAAAACGGTCCTTAAGGACTGTGGAAGTACCTAGTACATCTGTGGTCCTTAAGGAGTTAAAGGTGACAGAACAGTCAAAGAATAATCTTTTGAAACAGTGGTTCCCAACCCAGTCCTCAAGTATCTAACAGTCCTGTATTTAGGTATTACCCAGTTGTGTCTAAGGTGGTTTTATAAAGAAAAAGAAAACACTTTAGACACAATGAGGTAATCCCTAAATCCTAGACTGTTAGGGGGTACTTGAGGACTGGGTTGGGAACCTCTGTTTTAAATCAATAGAAAGATATGTCACCATGCATATGACAAGTAATTCTCGTAAGATGGGAGAAAGGTTGATATCCCTGAACTCTTTTCAGTTCCTTCATAATAAGCGATGGGCTGCAGAGAAATGTCATAATTTCTTTCCAAGGTTGCCTTTTACTTGTCATTTATACAAGTGAGCCATCAGACGCTATTTGCTTCCTTTATGCAATGTATCTTTATTGTATTTATGATTTGGTATGTTTATTTTTATTTCATCATTGATTTGTCGGTTACATGAAATTTTGTGTGATAACTTTATATTTTTTTGTATTTTGTGAAAAAACTTAAAGATCGTGGGAAAAAAACAGAGTTCTCT
Organism: Pelobates cultripes; assembly: GCA_933207985.1. Classification (NCBI taxonomy): domain Eukaryota; kingdom Metazoa; phylum Chordata; class Amphibia; order Anura; family Pelobatidae; genus Pelobates; species Pelobates cultripes. Next base: position 98,742,071 of record OW240913.1, read on the forward strand.
GGAATATAATAAAAGCATGCTTCGGTAACAAAACCACAAAAGGGCAACTAATCGCTGAAACTATCTATCTATCACAATAAGCAAAAAGCACATTCTAGCTTTTTAGCATTTAGCACACTCCCAGAAAATTTCAAAATAGATACAGAGTTTAAAACCAAATATTCTGTTGAGTCTCTCAATGCCTTGGTGAAAGGCAAACTGATTTTCGCATGTTTCTAGTGTATACAAATTAAGAACAGAAAAATTTTAACCAGTACGAGGCCATGTATAGGATCAATGTGAAACAAAAAAATTAAGAAAATTAAAATTCAAAAGCTGTATAGATAGCTTTAATTAACTGTTTAGCATGATTTACATTTAAGAACACTGTCATTTTTAGATTCATGTAATTATAAAAAAAAAAAGGATTAAAACCAGACAGATGTTCTTTTATGCAAGATTAAAAACACCACTCTTCACCCATCAGATTCCGTGCCATTTTTCAAATTATTAATTTATGCAAGATTAGAATTGTACGTTCACAGGTGCTTTGTGACACAGTAGTAGCTTTTATACTCTTTATTTTCATACTTTATTAACTTTAATGAGTTTGGGCTACATTATTATGGAATGGACATTGATTTTCCTCCTTCCGCAAAAAACTGCTTCAACTACTTTAAAAATGCAACTCATAATTATACTAACATGATAAAGAGGGTTGCGTGTGCTCCTTTTTTTCCTGTGTAATTTCAGCTAACATTTATAAAGAAAGTCCCAGACATACAACCAACAAAGATTCTGTCCATCTTTTCCACTCTCATCATAGATGTATACCTATCATCTATAATAGATGAGGCATGTATTGAAACAAGTAAATAAGTCTATTTCTTGCCTAGTGAAGTGCATATCTATCTATCTATCTATCTATATATCTATCTATCTAACTATCTATCTATCAGAATTATTGCATTTTCTGTGTTTTGTTGGTTGTAGAGCACGCTTGTGATACTGCATTAAAAGGGTCATGCTTTTTACAGCTGTTGAAAAACTCTATTTAAAAAAAAAAATTTTTAAATGGTTGCTCCTTGTGGTCACGCACCAAATTAATGTTGATTATATCCTTTTAAATTATTGTACAAAGAAGTGGGGGTATAGTTTTTTCATCAATAAGTAACAACTAAGACCGAAGCTTGAACTCTTAGAAAGAGTGCATGATGGAACTTTAGTATACACTTTAGCTTACTTATTCCATCTGTAGGAAGATGAACAGTGGGATAATTAACTCACATGACAAATTTCAGACCATATCTGTCCTTGCTCTCTGGCATGTTCATTATCTATTCTTTATGCTAGAATGATCTCATGTCTGCAGCTCCCCAAACTCTCATACAATTCTTCCTTTCAAGTCTAATTTTCTGCTGTTTATGTCCAGTCTTTATGTTTGTTACATTACCTGAATCTAGTGAAGTAAAAAAATACTGGAGACACTTTACGTTGAACAGTTTTCTCAGCACCAAAAAGAGTAAGCTTCATATGAATTTTTTTATTCACATCACCAATGTTTATTTTTCATATTTGTTTTTTTGAGCAGTTCATGTATTCTTTGCAACCTTTCATTCAGTATTTTTATATTTTGTTTTATATGTACTTGTTGTGGATCAGAAATGTTATATTCTTTGTTATATTCAGAGGAAGACCAAATTGTTGTTACAAGTGCACTTGGAGAAGCGAGAATTAGACACCAGACACCTGTTGGTATTCAAAATAAGCCTCTGACGTTTTATTCATCAGCTGGGTTTTATACATTAAAAAGTAAGTGCTTACGTGCAAATACTCTTAGAACAGTAATAGGAAGAGAATACAGATAAGACATAGGGATGAGCGTCATGTACACATAACAAATAAGTTTTCAAGGTAAGAGAGAACAAAATGATTAGAGCAGAGACATCTTAGGTGGGGGCTCTCTGCTCCCGGAACTTAGACATATATGGTCTCGAGTGTTGTTTTAGCATCAAGCATTTCCTGAGTCCAAGTTAGCCAATTTTAATATAGGATATCATTATATGACACCTATAAGCTTGAGCCTTGGAATCAAGATAAATTCTATCACATACTCTGCATGTGCCATTTAGTGCAAAAATAGAAATATCTGCAGTGAATGTAGTTTTTCATACTCTCTCGAAGTGACTTACATCTAGGACCACTTACATTCAACAAATATATAGATCGCTTGATCTGGATTCATAGCTTCTTCTCTAAACTCTGTTTTACATTGTTACAAAATGCCTTTTGTAAATGTTCCTTTAAATGACAAATTGCCCTGGATTATGGAGGAGTCTATTTGCCAGCCTCCTCCCCCATGACTATGGACCGGGTGTGTATGGCCCTTTAAGACAGTTGGTGGGCATATTGGGGCTTATGGACTTTTTATGGTGCTGGCCCTTTAAGCACATTTTTGGGGCATAGGGAAAATTGGGACACTGCCCCTTTAAGACGGTGTCCCCATACTTGTTTGGGACACTGCCCCTTCAAGTCTGTGTCCTCAGTGTCCCCAGACTTGGTTAAAACCATTTGTTCCTGGCCATTTCCCACTTGGTTCAGTAAATGGGGCTTACTGAACCAAGTACCACACAGGCGGACCTCCCAGGTTGTGGGATTGCTGTAGGTAAATTGCCGAATGCTGGGTGGCCACTGTTCGCGCAAACGAACACGTGGCGGCGCCATCTTTGTTCATTCAAATACAGTCAGCGGTGTGTGCAGCCAAATTCATGGAACTAAAATCAGCTGCACATTTCCACGAACACCGCTGACCTGTACCTTCTCCCATACTGAACTTTCAGAAGCAGAGACTAAGTCCCATTCGGCGATGGGACTTAGTCATTTTTTCAGCCTGAAATAGACCGACCGCACAGCCCAAATCTATGGAACTGTTTTGGGCATGAAAATGTGCTTGTGGTCGGTCATAAAGGACTTCCGTCTAACTTTTTATCCACTGGAGGGATTTGTGTGATTTTTGGTTATGTTTATATTTAAAGTGTGCTGTTCTGAATATGTAATTGTTATGAAGATTGGATGTATGGTTTAAAGTTATAGTACATGTATAAAAACTGTATTATTCCTGCCTGTGATAATTATGTTAACCATTGTGTGCCATAATTGGATCACAGGCAGAGGGGAGGATTTTGTGTGTTATTGCTGGGAGTGTTTTCTGTAATGTACGTGTGTTATTGGTTGTTCTGTAAAACCCTGTGGGTGGTCCTATGTAAGGAAAACCTGCATAAAAGAAGGCCATTTGGTGCCAAATAAAACAGAATGACTTGACCCTCTAACTTGCAGCCTTGACTCATGTTTGTAGGGGACAGCTGTAATCACTACAGGGATTGCTATGCTCTTCATACTCCCTTAGCTACTGAGCTCTTGTAAGAGCTCTTGTTCCTGATAATGCTTTGCTCTACAGAAGGAAGAGGTTCAGCTACTGGAACCTAGAGCCTGGTCATTGGTCCAGGGTGGATAGCAGACGGTGAGATCCTAGCCCAGTAGCGACGGTTCGTGGAGTCTGCAGCACTTAAGGTGTCTATGCAGTATGCAGTAGTTATGGTGCCTACGATGCTGATGGTCCTTGGGTGAGTGCTAGGAGCATCCTTTCTACGGTCCAACTTCCAGCCAGCCTGGAGGCAACTGTAACATACATATACAGTTAAAGGGATACTATAGCCATTAAAACAAATTTTGCTTGAAGAATCAGTTTTTGTGTATAGATCATGCCCCTGCAGTCTCACTGTTCAATTTTCTGAAATTTGGGAATTAAATCACTTTGTTTATACAGCCCTAGTCACTCCTCCAAGCATGTGACTTGCTCAGCCTTCCTAAACACTTCCTGTAAAGCGTCATCTAATGTTTACACTTCCTTTATTGCAAATTCTGTTTAATTTATCATTTATTTTCTCCTGCTCATTTAGTAGCCTTTGAGATTTTGCAGGAGCCTCCCGTATTTAATAAAGTTAAATTTACAGGGCAGGAGATAAAAAAAAAAAGTTTAAAAGTAAATTAACATGTTGTTGAAAATAAAACCGTTTTGTTTTAATGCAGGCTATGTCAGTCACAGCCAGAGGAGGTGTGTCTGGGGCTTGATAATCAGAAACAAATTGATTTAACTCCTAAACGGTAGTGAATTAAGCAGTGAAACTTCAGAGGCGTGATCTATACACAAAAACTGCTAAATAAGCTTACGTTGATTTGGTGACTCTAGTATCTCTTTAACTATGGTAAGGTATGTTTAATTTAAATTAGGTCACTTTTTTGAAAGCATGAAATGCAAGGTTAATCCAAAAAAATACTCTGCTATTATCAAACTAAATTTAGATTGTCAGCTCTATGGAGAAGAAGTTTATTTTTTTACCAACTGCAGATCTTTTTAACCTCAAATTTAAATACAAATATTACTGCATTTACTCTAAATCTATAAATATATTAATGTTAGCTGTAAAGTGCAAAGAACACCTATTAGCATTATTTAAAAACACATTTGCATAAGTATAATTGTTAGAGATTGTTAGGGGTTACAAGTGTCATATAATTATGAGATTAGAAATTTTTTTTGTAAGCAACAGAGATTTATAGTTTAGAAATAAAATAAGGAAAAACAGTGAATGTTATATTTTAGGTTTTGGGAGCAAAAATATAATCCTTAAGTGCATTCTTTTTTCTTTAACTTGTTTAGATCTTTCACATCAATATCTCATTTGTCACTTCACCCTCAATGCCCATTGATACATTTAATGTATCATTTCTGACCTCTTGATAAATGCGATAAATGCTGAGTTCTTGAAAGCAGGACTTATGGTTTTGTTTCCTATAATTATAGATAAATGCTGGCTCCATTAAAATATGAGGCAGAGGCATTGGGCATAGTTCAGTCACACTGTCTAAAGATGGATGAAAGATTCATACTTAACAATTATTTAAATTCTACACTTCAGTTACAAAACTGTTCAGATTTATTTTTCTATAACCCAACACCAGCATTTTGACAGATGTATGAATTTAGAAAAAAATACTTAAAGTAAGTGATAACTAAACTGTATATTGAAATTAAATTTTTTTTGCTTAACAAAAAAGTTGAATATAGTTTTTGAAAAATGGGATTAATGCAAATACATACCTATAATGAAACCAGAAAATTCTCCTTCTACTACCCAATATGCCACTTCTAGATCATCATGCCAGATGACCTTACTCCAATCCAGTGGTTTTCATAGAGGATTTTCATGCAGAAAAGTGGCGTATGCTAGACGTGCAACAATTACCACAATCCGCCAGTCCAATGTATTTTATAGAAAAGGATTTAATCCGGTAGGTTGCATTCGGCATCATGTTGCTGTACATGATGACACCAAATGTACAGATCTTTGTTTTTGAAGTTCTTAAAGAGAAAGTGCATCTAGTGGATGTCAGTCTGATAAATGAAAACACTGCTGGTTTTCATAAAGAAAAATGTTTTACAATGTCTGAGAAAAGGGACAGCAACTATACACCTAAACCTTCATACCTCCTTAAAGTGCACAGAAAAGTGAAGCCCCCAAATACCTTTCTTCACAAATGTGTATAAATGTGCATAACACAAAGCATATAAGTGCATTTAAAACAACACATCTACAGGGAGTGCAGAATTATTAGGCAAGTTGTATTTTTGAGGATTAATTTTATTATTGAACAACAACCATGTTCTCAATGAACCCAAAAAACTCATTAATATCAAAGCTGAATATTTTTGGAAGTAGTTTTTAGTTTGTTTTTAGTTATAGCTATGTTAGGGGGATATCTGTGTGTGCAGGTGACTATTACTGTGCATAATTATTAGGCAACTTAACAAAAAACAAATATATACCCATTTCAATTATTTATTATTACCAGTGAAACCAATATAACATCTCAACATTCACAAATATACATTTCTGACATTCAAAAACAAACAAAAACAAATCAGTGACCAATATAGCCACCTTTCTTTGCAAGGACACTCAAAAGCCTGCCATCCATGGATTCTGTCAGTGTTTTGATCTGTTCACCATCAACATTGCGTGCAGCAGCAACCACAGCCTCCCAGACACTGTTCAGAGAGGTGTACTGTTTTCCCTCCTTGTAAATCTCACATTTGATGATGGACCACAGGTTCTCAATGGGGTTCAGATCAGGTGAACAAGGAGGCCATGTCATTAGATTTTCTTCTTTTATACCCTTTCTTGCCAGCCACGCTGTGGAGTACTTGGACGCGTGTGATGGAGCATTGTCCTGCATGAAAATCATGTTTTTCTTGAAGGATGCAGACTTCTTCCTGTACCACTGCTTGAAGAAGGTGTCTTCCAGGAACTGGCAGTAGGACTGGGAGTTGAGCTTGACTCCATCCTCAACCCGAAAAGGCCCCACAAGCTCATCTTTGATGATACCAGCCCAAACCAGTACTCCACCTCCACCTTGCTGGCGTCTGAGTCGGACTGGAGCTCTCTGCCCTTTACCAATCCAGCCACGGGCCCATCCATCTGGCCCATCAAGACTCACTCTCATTTCATCAGTCCATAAAACCTTAGAAAAATCAGTCTTGAGATATTTCTTGGCCCAGTCTTGATGTTTCAGCTTGTGTGTCTTGTTCAGTGGTGGTCGTCTTTCAGCCTTTCTTACCTTGGCCATGTCTCTGAGTATTGCACACCTTGTGCTTTTGGGCACTCCAGTGATGTTGCAGCTCTGAAATATGGCCAAACTGGTGGCAAGTGGCATCGTGGCAGCTGCACGCTTGACTTTTCTCAGTTCATGGGCAGTTATTTTGCGCCTTGGTTTTTCCACACGCTTCTTGCGACCCTGTTGACTATTTTGAATGAAACGCTTGATTGTTCGATGATCACGCTTCAGAAGCTTTGCAATTTTAAGAGTGCTGCATCCCTCTGCAAGATATCTCACTATTTTTGACTTTTCTGAGCCTGTCAAGTCCTTCTTTTGACCCATTTTGCCAAAGGAAAGGAAGTTGCCTAATAATTATGCACACCTGATATAGGGTGTTGATGTCATTAGACCACACCCCTTCTCATTACAGAGATGCACATCACCTAATATGCTTAATTGGTAGTAGGCTTTCGAGCCTATACAGCTTGGAGTAAGACAACATGCATAAAGAGGATGATGTGGTCAAAATACTCATTTGCCTAATAATTCTGCACTCCCTGTATACACCATTTTGTATAGATTTAGAAAGCAATAGACAATAAAAAATTAAAGTGAAATAAATGAAAGATAAAAAAAAAAAAAATAGTACAATTGCCCCCGTCTCCTCCACCCTTACAAAAAAAAACACAAAAAACAGGTCCTTCAAATGTAGTATTCAAGTAAATAACCTGATGTATGTATCTACTATATTAAAGGTCAACCAAATAGCTAAACAATAGCAGAGGCAATCTCAGTATAGCTAAATTTACACAAATAACTGTCCTAAAAGCAACAGCACACAAAAAATTTAAAAAGAAAAAAGGAAGATGTAACTATGTGAATGGCAAAAAAACTATGAAAAGAATACAGGGCAATATACTTGGCAGGATGGTCATCCCTTATCAGACGCAGACATACCTAAATGTGCCACCTACACGTGCATGTAATTACAATTCATAGACACAGAGAAAAGGGACTGCACTTAAGTTAAAATGAATGTTTCATCATAAAAAAACTTCATCATGTTTAAATGGATTTGACTCCAGTCCACAGGTCTCTGTGCTAATCACTATCCAATCATGTTTCTATACTCCTACTAAGTTGAAGACTATAGCAATATGTTACTCAGCTTTGCCTCAAAAATATGACATGCCTCAGAAAAATATACATATATGTTAAATTGGAAATCTGACTGTTCAATCAGCTTTACTTTTGACCAATGGGTTGCACTCCTTAGTTGTTTGATGGATGTTACTTGGTGTTTTAATGTTGTGTTGCTGCACTAGTACCTTATCTCAGACAGTATCAGCAAGATGTTTCTGATGGTTTCTCCCATCTGTTGGCAATGCAAAAGTATTATTGGGACATTTATGCGTATTTGATGGTCATTTCGGAAGATACAGGGCTTTTGGTCCACTCTCCAAGACTTTATGGTACAGCTCTGTGATCTCCATATTTTACAACTTTCTGTGTAAGTTTTTACTGGAACAGGTTCCCTATCACGTCAAAGCTATTCACATATTGCTGGCTGGTAGGAATATCATTAAACAGGCTCAATAACATTATGCATTTGAGATTTTGCAAAATCATCCACATTCCACATGATCATGTATTGCTCACATCTGGGAGCCCTAGAAATCTTTGTATAAAACATGTGGGGTAGCATGGGTGGGAGTTTCCTGTGTGCATCCGATACTAATTGTGAAGTTTATTTTTTATAAAAATACCCTTAATGTCATTGATTGTAATGGGTGGAAGTTCTTTGTTCACTGGTTTTATTTTCCTACCCATATTTTTTCTGTACCTGTCATATCCCCTTTGGTGTCAATAAATATTTAAGTAAAAAATGTTTTCATCATAAAGAAAGGTGCTCAAGACTGTTTGGGGTGGTCAGACTCCAATATCTCTTGATAAAAGTTAACATAGAGTCCAGGCACTCAATGCTGTTTTAATAGACTTTATTGAATGTTATTGCCCTTGTTGCATCTTTTCAGTCATGCAATGCGACCTTTGTCAAACCGGCTCTATTCAAACTTTTACCATATAATTACAATTCAGTCAGTAAGTCTCTTGCTTCAAAATATTAATTACATAAACAGCCAACCTTAAATGTACAAAAAAAAAAAACTGAATGATTGCATCAGCTTTTGCAGATCAGCAGGTAATTGCATCCACTAAATGTGCTCTGCATTCAATACACAATCAGTTGATAAGATGAAAAGATAATTTTGTTCCGAGGGACATGTTGCTGAAGGTGTGAAATGTGCAATCAGAAGTCAATACTCCCTTTGAAGGCTCTGGGGATTTGACAGAAACATTACTATATTTATTACCGTGTGTATATATATATTGTCTCTCTCTCTCTCTCTCTCTCTCTCTCTCTCTCTCAGAATGTAATAGTTATAGTTTATTTTTTTTAAAACACCTGTATGTTGTATGAATTGGCCTCAGCAGCTGAGGCCAATTCATACAACATACAGGTGTTTTTTTTAAAAACTATTACATTCTGTGAGCCTTGACATGCTGTTTAGTGAATGTGTGAGCGTGATGGATCTTGTGTTGGATATAGATATATTTATATATGGATGCATGTTCAGGTGAGTGCAGCCCTCTTGGTTGTGTATATATATGAATATTTGACCAGCCATTGGATAGTAGTTATGCTCCTACTGAGTCTTCTTGAGTGGGTTTTAGAGAAGGACTAGACTTTGCTGCTTCATTGATACCCCTATTCTTTTTTTTCTTTTCTTTGACAATTGTTTGTTTTCATCTCAATGGACAGTTGAACTTCTTAGTGACACAGTGTAATAACATTTTATCTTTGCTTGTCTTAATTAGAACTGGTTTGTTTTCTAAACTGTTTGAAAAAAAAATCAAAGTTGTTTCTTTCCACAGAATGATCATGTGAAAAAAGTGGTTTCTTCATTGTTAAGTAAGCAAAAAGAACTAGTTTAGTACCTATAATCCCATACCGTTCTATCTGTCAGTGGGATGCAAAAGACAATTTCTGAAGAATTGTAGCAAATGAAAAACAACAAATTAGTTTGTCCATTTTAGTGAACAAGCTGAGGAGGAACTGAAAATAGTATCAAATATGTAAAAAGCAAAAAAATCAATGAGGAGCTCTTCCTAGCCAAATTGTGATCCAAAAGAATACCCATAAAACAAAGCTGGGGCCTGATTAACAGAAAAGTGTCATATTACGTCTGAGGAGGAGCCCAGCGTCGAATAACCTGTTTGGCAAGTAAGGAGTAAAAAAGGAGTTGTAACCACTACACAGGTAAGAATGCATTAATAGGGCAGGAAGGTCCAGGCACAATCCATTTAAATTGCCAGATGTCACATGATATAGTCAGGAACTCTTAAAGAGACATTACATATATTCCAAATCCTGACAAAATCCTCCTCCCCCCCCCCCCGATACTCTCTCGTGGAGTAGTAACTCGTGGTTGTTTGGCATTAAATTCTTGGACTAAATTAGGAATGTAAATGTTATAATGAACCTATTCATTGCATTCAGGACCACAACCACACCATTTAACCAGATATACCCTTCTGTTATAATGTATCCTTGTATTAAGGATTTATTCAACTTTATATTCTTTCGGATCATTAATAATGAAAGGAGGAAGTTTTGTTAATGGATTTCTACTAAAAGGGTCTCCTTTGTAGTGTTTTAACAGAGACATGTTAAACACTAAATTGATTTTCATTGTAGATGGCAAGGAATATTTATAAATTACTTCATTAATCTTTTTCACAAAGTCGTAGGAACCAAGATATTTATCAACAAGTTTCTATGAGGGGACAGGAAGTTTTAATTTTTCTGTCGATATGAGGACTTTGACTACTATGTTAAAGCTCTTTCTATTTTGTCTTGTTTTATCATATTGTTATATGTTTCCTGGGTTTCCTTGAGATTATCTTTACTTAGAACTAGATTAGAAATGATCTTGTCAAGGTAGTTTTTAGTAGTAGAAAAAGGAGAAGTAGAATCTAAAATATAGGAAAATTCTGCCAGTGGTAATTGGACCAATCACCTTGATTATATGAAGCATGAAGCATGAGATATTGCTCTACTATTCCATTCACTCTTTCAGTTTGCCCATTAGTCTGGGAGCAGAAAGAGGATGAGAATTTAATGGTTATAGATAAAGAGCACAGAGGAAGTCTCTAGAATTGGGAAGTGAATTGAACACCTCTGTCACAATTGATTATGTCAGGTATTGCATGAAGTCAGACATATTCCTTGATAACAAAGTTTGACATAGTTTTTGAATCCAGGATAGAATAACATTATATATAATGGGCCATATTATTGAGTATGCTGATTATAACCAATATACTGTTGTTTCCATTGGGTTTGGGTAATTTGACAATACAATTCATTCTTATGGACTTCCATGGAGGTTCAGTTATTGGAAGAGGCAAGAGCAGACCCACAGGTTTGAAGGGGATTTTCTGTGACATACATCACATAGTTTTACTGTTTAATGACAACAATGTCACCATAATTTTATAATCAAAAGATTTAAGGTTTTGTCTATACCTAAATTTCTGGCTAATGGGCTTCAATGTACAGGTTGTATGACTTCTGTTATCATGGATTATAGAACATATAGGACATCATTTTTATACCACAATCCATTGAAGTTTGTCAGGAAGGGTAGTTAAGTTATTTCTTGGGCAGAGTAAGAAGCTGAAAGCTGAAAGCTGAAAGCTTATTTGTCACAGATTGCATAAGACCTTTAAAATGTTGAGGAGGAAAAATTAGAGCTTGGTCTCTTTCCCATGGTTTAACAGAGGACGATCCTAATTAAGCATCTGCTTTTATATTTTTATGTCCTGGTATGTAAGAGTTGTGTAAGTAAGGCAATCAAAGTAGAGAATCCTTGTATACATTTTTTTTATCCAAATTATTAAATCCAATAAATTGTTAAAATCCAATTTTCGACATGGGTTCTGGGATTTCTTTGGTTTCAAATATACATTTTATGCTTTTGCCACTAAGGGAGACCTAACATTACTTAAAACAAGGGATTTTGTGATCTCAAAACTAATAATCTCAGAATGTACCTTACTTACTGGGTAAAAGGAGTTTTTTTTTCCACAACAGGGCAAGATTTATTGAAGGACCAATTAAACATTAGCAATATATCAGACAACTCCTTTTCTATCTTTGGAATATGAAGGTCATTGACCAATTTGTCACTGATGAAAGAGGAACTGGCTCCTGAATCATTAATAGCAGTACAAATATAACTTGTTTCTCTGTATTTCAATGAAACCTGGAGGGCACAATGGGGAAGGGTATGAGCATAAAAAGCCAAATAAGAAGTATTAAAATAAGAGATCTTAATAAAAGAACCCTTCTCCCTCCATGGCTGCCATCTGTGACTCTGTGCAGTAACTGGTGATGAGTTGAACCTGTTTTAAGTTTCACTGGCCAACAGCAGATAGCTTGGTAGATAATGTCGTGAACCACATCACTCTCAGGCAAGTAACTTGATCCAATGTGTAAAAGAGTAAACAAAAACACTTTTTGTCTGCTCTAGACAACAAATAATTATAAAACAAAAAATCTTCTTGACAAAAAAACCACACCATAAAAACTGCCACAACCAAGACAATTTATAAACTGTACACATTAGGTTAGCCAACCGAATCAGATTAAAACCTCACAAAACAGTTTTGCAGAAATGCCTATAAAATCACAGTATTATTTACAGAAGTTTCTTCAGTAATGTGATTCTAATACCAGACATAATCGGAATGTAATAAAGGAATATTTATGATGTATGCAAATTGTCCAAGAGCATACTCTTCAAAATAGGTTACAAACAAATGTTACATACACCAACAGATAATAATAGTGAATTAACAGAAATCATTAATACTCACTCTACAAAGTACCAGTCTTTATGTCCCAAGAGAGCTTCTGGTGAGGAAAATGTAAGTCCACTGCAAGTTCAATTTGGCTCTTAAAATGGATTACAAAGTAGGTTTTTATCAGATATACACTTTTCTGCTCATTCCCAGTACTAAGCTAGTTCTCTGAGGAGGATCCAGTTGTGAAAGAATTCCAGTTTTGTGAAGTGCAATTAATATATTTCAAGACCTACCTAACTTGTACAATGCTATGCACTTATGTACAGATGTTTAGGATCTCCTTGTAGCCAAGTCAAACCATCTCTGTTAATCCAGAGACCTAACATGAAATAATTTTATACATATTGCCAGAAAACCAAATTAGCATTTAAATTCCTTGCAAATTGAACCTCAAATGAACATTTTAATTGTTGTGTTATCTCTTAATTCTGACAACCTATCTGATAAGGCTATGGTAATAATAAATATTATTGGGCCTCAGAGACCAGATGTAGAATATTACATATTCTATATGTTCCTATTCAAATACATATTAAGGTGTGCATGTCTAATGGGTTAAAAAGAACAGATGGTGTTTGCTATTCTGTACCACGAGGACCCTGGAATGTGCTGTATAGGGAGATTGGGGGTAGGGTTCTTAAATGGGGAGTCTCCTTATATGGGCATTGTTTAAATTAAAAAATATGATGAAATTTTGCCCACACAGAACTGAGGACAAAGGACTATGTTCGCTTTCTTCTATGATCCGCTCTGGTCTCCTGGTGTGTCCCTAACTTGCTGATACAAAGACGACTTCTTAAGACATCTTACTCTCTGTAACGTCATTAAGAAATACCATCTGTTAAGTATATTATTGTTTGCTTTTGAAGCAGAATAAATGCATATTTCGTATAAAGAACGTCAGATTGCATATTAGTATTTTTGGTTAATATAGATCTATATTAACCTGGCGGGCCTTTAACCAAAGAAGAGATATATAATATTTATATGAGCCATACTTTTTTATGGTCTTTCACACTTCAATTGGGGGGAGGGGGGGGGGGAGTACAGAGGAAGAGAGAGAGGACAGATCGAATTACTCTTTGTGAAAGCAGCTTGAATTGAAGTGTGTGCATCCAGAAAAAGAAAAGAACCATGTGTGTAAGAAGAAAAAAAAAATTCACATCACAAAGACTGTTCCAAGATTATTTTCTACAACAGACAAAAGCACGTTATAAAGAAAGCAGCACAAGCTACAACGTGTATTCTGCAAGCAAGCACGTGCAGAGATTGGCAAGCGTCCAGAAGAAAATCCACAGTGCGCAGCTGTACAAGTGAAGGCAGACGGTGTCGTGCATTAAAGACGATCTTGTCTGGTGAGTAATAATAGATTTTGTTACTGATATTGCAGAGAAAAGTCAACTTGATTTTGTATATAATAGCAGCTATACAGATAGTCAAAACACAAAACAGATATTACACCAGAGTTTAGAGATTAGTCATGAAGTGTATTCGCTTTACAAATTGCAAACTAAAACATGCCTTAAATTGCTATTCCATCTCTGGTATTTTCCAGACACCAACAAGATTTCACCAATTGCTTCCCAGACACAGTTCGCCTCATAGGTCTTAGTTAAAGGCATCCAGATTACCTTTACCATGCAGTATTTAATTATGCTACCTCAGTTGGGTAACCATTCCATGCACAATGCACCCAACATCACACATCACATTAGTTAACCATATTTTGATAATGAATACATACCACATTAATTGACAATATTTTTACAATGGACAGTAACTTATGCTCACTAGTCATGACAGATACAGCAGTCTCCCACTAGGACCAATGACAGAGGCAATTTTCCATCTACCATTCAAAGTTGTTTCAAGTGCCAATGGTAGTAGCTAGCTTGGTAGATACATCGGTAAGCTAAACCTAGTCTCACACTAAAATCAATGGCACAGACTATCTCCAACTCCCACCCAGGCACAGCAATGATAAACACACTACATTGTTCTTTGTCTGTGTACTTTAATAGCTGCAGTCAGAGTGTCTGGAATGATCCTGATTAGAAATATAGAGAGTTTTATTACTAATCCTTTTTTCAAACTATTGGTCAGTTGTATCTTGATCTGTGAATAAAATAAACATTTACTGGCTGCCCTCTAACCATTAATCAGTTTTCTTTTATGCCTCTTGACTGGACAGGAGATACAGCCCAAAAAAAATACAGCCTGTTCTTCATTCAATCCATTCCAGCAAACTGAATTTCTAGCACCCAGGCAACCCAGATTTGGACAAATTGCATTTCAGAAATGAATGAATCTCTTATTCAAGAAAATATACCTGACAATGTTTCATCGTCTCAAGATAAAGAGAGCAGTACCTTTTTGTATCTTTTACTCCATTTACCTAGCTCGGTAAGCCTTTTTGAACAGGGCCTAAATCGCCACATTATATTCCTATAAGAATATTGGTGATCATATACTTATGTTTTATTTGTTTCTTTTACAGTGCTGTGACATATTTTGACAATCATAATAAATAGTATTAATAATAATACTGATCATTTATTTCTCAGGAAATGGATAACATTCACAGAAGTTTTATCCTATATGTAGTTCTTAATTTTAATTTCCTCTAGGCAACTGGTTCAAAAACTCACCCTCTTATACCCACATCAGTCTACCTTTTATAAATTCTCCCACCAGAACTGTACTTGATCCTTAATTGTAAATCATTGTGGATGCAGGAGGACTTATTGCTCTTTGCTTTGATAATACATTTGCATAGAAAATGCACAACCCACCTGTCTAGCACACACATCATTAACACAAATTTTAGCTGCAGGGATATTTTAAAGAAGAACATATTAAAATAGTTAATTCAGCTTCAAGCAAGCAATCTTCATTTAGGTAGAATTGACAAGACATGCAATGTCTCACAACCACAATTATAAATATTCATGCATATGATGCACTTTATAAAAAATTCACGTGACTGCCTATAGATGTTTGGTTTTATTTTAGTCACTTAATCTGATGCTCATATACAGAGAAAATGATCAGTGTGGAACAACCGTGACAGACCATAAATAGTCACGGTGGTCCAGACTGATAAAGCATCGATTCCAGGGATCTTTCTCAGGGATTAACCCTCGTAGTACAAAAGTTACAAAAATATAGAATGTATGCATGTACACCAAGGGTAATACAAAGGGCATATCCACTCAGCAGTCATCTGGTTAAGACGATCAACTCAGACCACAAGGGGGGTAAGGTGGGGAGGTGGCACAACAGAGGTCGTATATACATAGACAGATTGCTCCCAGATCAAATAAATATCACCCTTTCCCCTGTCCGTGCCACTAACACTGCCAACTGTGAGGGGTAATCCATGCATGCGAACATGATGCTCCATTTTGGGTACACTATGAGTTTGAGTGAGTGTAACCCCCACCACATCTTGCTTCATGGCATCACCTGGAGAAGAACGACCTCAACTATTATGCTACACCTAAAGGACAAACCACATCCACGGTGCCAGGCATTCCACCAAACCAGCAGACCTCCACCCAGGATGCAAATCCCCCAATCACTTCACATTCTGCCTGTCGGTGAGACATAACAATAAGTGGCTCATGATCCGATGGCCAGAGGAGGTTCCGGGATTTCTGAGCAGACTGCAACTGCCACCGCAACCGGTGACTAACTGGGTTCTGAGACCCTTGGACCAGAGGCCTTGACTGCAGAGAGCACAACGTCGCAGGAGGGGTGAATCCCCGATGGGTCCCCTGCCCCGACGGCACTAAGACCCAACGCGTGCGGAGGAGTGATCAGATCTGGATAGGGTACCCGGTAGGTGCTCAGGTACTCAGGGGGACACAATCTCACCTTCGCCATGGGCGGGTTTCTGCCCCACCTACCCTGATGGCGTAATGATTTGTTACCCTATTTCATCCCGGGTCCCATGTTTAATCTATGTCTGAGGGGAGACTGTGTCAGGCACTTGAGGGAGTTGCCCACCACACATCGATTTGCCTGGAATGTGCCCCTGTCACCAACTCCCCTTTTGCTGAATCCACTTTTCCACAGGTTGTCCTGTATGCATGGGGCTCCCATGCCATCCTGTCCACACCTGAAAGGCACAACACATAGTGTTCATATGTTGGGGAGGGATCCCGTACTGCTTTGGGTGGGCCAGATTCATGGGATGAGCTACAAGGTGTCCCCGGAATCCACGCACCATCTCATCCACACCTGGAAAGCACACCACAAGGTGTTCATTTGTTCGGAATGGATTCCACTCTTTTTTTGGGGCGGGATGGATGTGTGGGTGTCCGCACTACTCCCCGGGTGGGGAGGTTGGGCGGGTGGACTCTGTACTGTTGTTTGGGTGGGTGGCGGGGCATCAATAGGGGACCTGCAGACCCGGGTCATGGCCACTGATTTCATACATCTTGCCCTCTATCACCTTGTCTGTATTGATGGCCCCCCTATATCATGCATGACCCTTCCTCCATTAGGAATACTGATTATGCTTAAAGTGTGTCTCTGTGGACCTACAGTATGGATGGAGGCTGTACACTGCTCTTATATCAGATTGCTCTCTCACATTGGGGGAACTGCACGGACCTTGCCATAATGTAGAGGTTATGGTTAGTTTTTGCTGGGGTTATAAGTTATAAGTTTGATTATAAGTTTGATTGAAAACCCCCACTGCATGGTCTTTTATGGCAAGGAGTTCCTCCATGACAATTCATAAAGCTTTGGCTAATGCTGACTGTGGCAAACCCCCCTTTTTAGGGAGTTTGCCATGAGTTTTTGAAGGGGCCTGCTTGCCCTTCTCCTGCCCTGTGACTATGGCCCCTGGGGTGTATTGCCATTTAAAAAGTCTATTTGGGCTTATGGAATTTTGTAACACTTTTTCTGCCCCTTTAATTCCCAAATGTGCCTCTTCCCCTCCCCTTTTTCCTGTCTATTGTTCCTCCAGCAGGGCGTTGTCCAAGGGACACTGCCAGACCAGTTTAAACTGGCTGCTTTGTCCCTCCTCAATCTCTCATCAGCTCTCCTCTCTCCCCTTGTTATGCCCCCATGGCAATTTTATTCTGTTCATGGGATCTGAGCACTGTTTTGATATATTGAGCGCTCAGATCCAAGCTATCTAGGGGTTCTGTTCAGTATAATAGGAATTATGTATTTTTATCTATTTTTACTGTTGTTGTAAATTAAGTTACCACACCCACTTAAGCCAATTATCTCCAGGATAGAGGAGAAGATAGACTGGCTGCAAATCCTAAATCTGTGGAACTGTTTTGGGCAGGAAAGCCATGCTTGCAGTCGGTCAAATAGGACTTCCACCTAACTTTTGAACCACTGGACCAATTTGTATGTTTTTGACATATGTTTATATACTGCTTACTAGAAAATGACTTTCCTGTTACTGGTCACTGAAACCAGAACCAGGACTGTCAGCTGGACAAAATATTAGTAGATAATAGATAATTAAATCAAAATTGCCATCAATATGTCGGAATATAGAGAGGGTTCATACGTAGATTCAAGTGATTAAAATAGCCTAAATGGCTCTTCTCCTGTCTAAAGGACTCTTAGACGTAAAGAATCTATTTGAGACTCAGGACTTTAATATAATCAACCATAGTATGTCCATGTCAACAGTAAAAGCGGTTGTGGAATGAGCCTTTAAATTAACTCCTGTAATCTAGATGGAAAAGACAATCAGTCAAGGAGGAACTTTGAATATTGGCTGTATATAAAGTAACACTTGTAGCAAAGCCCGCTGTATCAAAAAAAAACTACAATAAGAGTGTAGTTAAGCAATCAGCAATTAAGGATAACAGCATTTAGCTGGATACCAAGTAACATATAATAAAAGGAAAAAAGTCTACATGAAAATTCGTAGATTAATCACAAAATATGTCATAAATGATAAATCTTAAGTTAGTGGTTTCCTAAATCGCTATGGGGTACAAAGAGTATCTGTTGCCCCCTCAAATACATACAGAGCCAGTCCAGATTCCTCAATCAAATAGATAATTCCAATCTAGATAGCATATCAGGAGTGACAGGAGGAAAAGGTGAAAAATTAGGAAATAATAGTGCTAATGTGTAGAACCATGCTTAGAGTGCTGGTTACCTACACATCGTGAAATAGTGCCCTAGAAGTGAAAATAAAAAGTGAGTGAAAGTGAAGGAGAAAAACCTCCTTCAACCCGACGCGCGTTTCGGTGCTGTGATGCACCTTCGTCAGGGGCTGAATTCGTTATGGACCCTAGACCTTGTTTAAATACCCCTGGTATTGTAACTGTTGAGAGGATTCCACCAATCAGGGTTCCAATGTGGACCGTCAGTTGGCGCCAAAATGACGTCAGAATATGCTAATTCGCTGTTTAAATAAAGAAAAAAAAAAACTCCAATCAGGGTTAAGTCCACCTCTACATTGTGTGGTTTATATTTAACCCTGTATGTACTCATTGGATGGAGTGACTTGCTTCATAGAATAGGGAAAGGACGAAGGTGAATATATCTGTGTAAATTTTATAATCAGAGACGAATGATTCGTCAAGACATTTATATCATGTAAAGTCAGTGTATTGCTATCACAAGGCATTGTTTGAGAAGTAGACGGTTCATCATGGGTTATCTGGACGCCTGTGGGATCATGAGAATGGGTAGAGAGGCTTTGAGCGAAAAACCTCTAAAAAGTGAAAATAAGGGATTTTAACCCTCGCTCAGCCATGGGGACCTAATACCTATCCCAGGATATCATAAGGATTATATAAATATGGGCGGTCAGGTTAACTGTACTTCCTATTAGGGTAATGATCATTTCATTATCAAGCCTCATTCTCGATTTACGGGCGGAATTAACCCCCGCTATACTGTTCTTAGCAGTCATGTGAAAATAGTAATAGCTGAGCTTATACCCAAAATTCCCATGTGCGGGTATTATCAATGGCTTGATGATCGTAAATAAATTGCCAGATACTCATATACCAGTGTGTCCACATAAATACTAGGTAATAAATGCCTCTGATATACATAATCAAATATTGAGGCTTTTTATAATGCAGATAAATTCGTCAGTTCTTATTCTTACTAAATGGAGATTAGTATTTCGGTAATCGAAATTTGTCCAGCCATTCCCATTGGCAGTATCAATTAAATTTGTCAATTTAGATGGCTGGTACGTTGTGCTAGTCCATATATCCAAATAACGTGTATAGTATTATAAATAGGAGATGGAGGGAAAAGTAGCATACGATATATTAAATTTTAAGTAATTTATATAACTTTTAATGGATCATGTGTCATCATGGGATCAGAGTGATCGGTCATGTGTAAATCTTACTGGACATAATTTACTCAAATGAGTGAGTTATATAGTATAATTAAAGTGTATCCAGAAGATACCCACTAGACAGGCTATAATAATGAGGGCTGTATACCTTCTTTGAGCCACTAGGGGTCAGTCACAGACATACCAGGGGTAAATTTCCATATTGAATGTATCTAAGTAGTATTTACTCTTTTGATGGATTAATTTCCAATTATTAAATAGTAAATTAATGAAGTGTTGCTAGGGAAGAACCGGTATTTAATCAGGGATAAAGGGAGTGTATGAGAATCCTTCGTTAAGGCCCAAGGGGGATAAAGTTTTTAATTTAAATATCCAGAAGCTCTCTCGCTGTAAGAGTCTTTTGTCCAGATCTCCCTTCCTTGGTCCCAACTTTATTTTTTCTACTCCATTAAAGCGTAAGCCCTGTGCAGAGCCGGCATGTTTAATTTTCAAATGTCTTGATATAGATGTATCTATCTGTCTAGATGGATTCACAGAGTTTATGTGTTCAAGGATGCGGGTTTTAAACTGTCTGAAAGTCTTCCCCACGTATTTCAAATTGCAACTGCAAGTAATGAGGTATATTAGGCCCTCGGTTTTGCAGTTAAAGAAGGTTTTAGTTGTGTGTATCTCAGTATTATCCGAGTTAGAGAATGATTTCGATTGTTTCCGGATAAATTTACAGGCCTTACACTTGCCGCACTGAAAGGTGCCGGCAGCAGGCGATTTAAGCCAGGTGTTAGTAGGTTTTGGGAGAGATAAATGGCTTGGAACCAAAATATCTTTTAAGTTCTGACCTCTCCTTGCTGTAATCGATACGTGGGGTGTCAGCACATCTTTAAGATGTGTATCTTGGTACAGTAGTGGCCAGAATCTCTCTAGTGTTTTTTTCATACCGTCCCAACCCGAATCAAAGGTTCCAATACATCTTATTATTTCCTGATTTTTGTTTTGGGGGGGGGAGGACTTTTCGGACAGAAGGTTGGTCCTTTCAGTAGCTAGTGCCCTGTGATAAGCTCTTTTTAGACACTTGTTTGGATATCCCTTGGCTTTAAAAAGGGATCTCAGGGTCTGTGCTTTTATTTTAAAATCTTCTTGGGAGGAACAATTCCTCCTTAGTCTGAGATATTGGCCTGTCGGTATCCCACTTTTTAAAGCAGGGGGGTGATGACTCTCCCAGTTCAGAAAGTTATTGGTTGCGGTTGGTTTTTTGAAAAGCGTGGTGGTGAAATCGTTGTTATGAGAAATTTCGAGAGTTAGGTCCAAAAAATTCAGTCTTTTATCACCTATATCGAAAGTGAATTTAAGGTTAATCTCATTCACATTGAGTACTTCCACGAATTCATGGAATAGATCAATCGGACCTGTCCACACTATCAAAATGTCATCGATATAGCGTTTCCATAGGTTTATGTGTACGCTAAATTTATCGAGACTAGGGTTGAAGACAATGTTACTTTCCCACCACCCCAGGTGAAGGTTGGCATAGGATGGTGCACAAGTCGTACCCATCGCTGTGCCCTTCACCTGGTGATAGTAGTTGCCTTTAAAGAGGAAGTAATTATGAGTCAATATAAACCGCAACAGTCTGAGGACAAACTCATTGTGTTCATTGCGGGTAGGGTCTCTCATATACAGAAACGTTCTAACGTGTCTGATACCAACATCATGGGGAATAGAACTATACAGACCCTCAACATCTAGGCTACAAAGGCTTGCTTTGGCCGGAATTTTCATATCTTTGAGGATGCTGAGGGTCTGCTTAGTGTCTCTCAAATGAGAAGGAAGAGACTTAACTAGATCACGAAGGATGTGTTCAATATACACACTACAATTCTGCGTCAGATTATTATTGCCTGAAACGATAGGTCTCCCTGACAATGTTTTGTGCTGTTTATGAATTTTTGGTAAAGCATAAAAAGTAGCTATCACTGGTTTTTTATTGAACATAAATTTAAATTCATCCTTAGAAATGAGATTGGACTGAAGTGCTTCCTCTAGTATTCCTTTTAATTCATTTAGATATTTAGCTGTGGGGTCTGAGCTCAGAATCATATATGTGTCTTTGTCGTCTAGGATTCTGCTGACCATTTCAATATAAGCGGTTTTATTCATAACGACTATGTTGCCCCCTTTGTCTGAAGCCTTTATGATAATTGAGTCATTCTGTCTTAGTGTATTGAGAGCTTTTCTTTCAGCTTGACTCAAATTATCAAAATGGTCAGAGGAATAAAAATCATCACTCATACCCTCAATTTCTTTGCATGTCAGTTCAACAAAGAGGTCGATGTATTTAAACTCCGAAATATATGGTGTGAATTTACTTCTAAGTTTCAGATTCGTGAAGGGTGCTTGCTTCTTCGTAGGGAGGTCATTGCTGTTGAGGAGATCAACTAAATTGTCAAGAAGATCCATATCCTTAACCTCCAACCCCAGTCTTAATGCCTTTTTAGATTTTTGAATCTCATGAAACTTATGTAACGCCAACTTGCGTGCGAAAAGATGGATGTCCTTTGTCCACACAAACTTATCGAACTTGGGTGTAGGGACAAAGGCCAGCCCTCTTCCAAGCACCTGGGACTCAAGGGGAGTGAGTTGATGAGACGACAAATTAATGATCTGGCTACTTTGTATTAATAAGCTTTTCTCCTTTTGTATCCTCGTGTTGAGGTTTTGCTTCTTGTGTTTCTTTGGCTTTTCTCCTCTGTATTCGTTCTTTCTAAAAAATTATCATAAAGGCTTCAGATAAAGGGGGCAACATAGTCGTTATGAATAAAACCGCTTATATTGAAATGGTCAGCAGAATCCTAGACGACAAAGACACATATATGATTCTGAGCTCAGACCCCACAGCTAAATATCTAAATGAATTAAAAGGAATACTAGAGGAAGCACTTCAGTCCAATCTCATTTCTAAGGATGAATTTAAATTTATGTTCAATAAAAAACAAGTGATAGCTACTTTTTATGCTTTACCAAAAATTCATAAACAGCACAAAACATTGTCAGGGAGACCTATCGTTTCAGGCAATAATAATCTGACGCAGAATTGTAGTGTGTATATTGAACACATCCTTCGTGATCTAGTTAAGTCTCTTCCTTCTCATTTGAGAGACACTAAGCAGACCCTCAGCATCCTCAAAGATATGAAAATTCCGGCCAAAGCAAGCCTTTGTAGCCTAGATGTTGAGGGTCTGTATAGTTCTATTCCCCATGATGTTGGTATCAGACACGTTAGAACGTTTCTGTATATGAGAGACCCTACCCGCAATGAACACAATGAGTTTGTCCTCAGACTGTTGAGGTTTATATTGACTCATAATTACTTCCTCTTTAAAGGCAACTACTATCACCAGGTGAAGGGCACAGCGATGGGTACGACTTGTGCACCATCCTATGCCAACCTTCACCTGGGGTGGTGGGAAAGTAACATTGTCTTCAACCCTAGTCTCGATAAATTTAGCGTACACATAAACCTATGGAAACGCTATATCGATGACATTTTGATAGTGTGGACAGGTCCGATTGATCTATTCCATGAATTCGTGGAAGTACTCAATGTGAATGAGATTAACCTTAAATTCACTTTCGATATAGGAGAGAAAAGACTGAATTTTTTGGACCTAACTCTCGAAATTTCTCATAACAACGATTTCACCACCACGCTTTTCAAAAAACCAACCGCAACCAATAACTTTCTGAACTGGGAGAGTCATCACCCCCCTGCTTTAAAAAGTGGGATACCGACAGGCCAATATCTCAGACTAAGGAGGAATTGTTCCTCCCAAGAAGATTTTAAAATAAAAGCACAGACCCTGAGATCCCTTTTTAAAGCCAAGGGATATCCAAACAAGTGTCTAAAAAGAGCTTATCACAGGGCACTAGCTACTGAAAGGACCAACCTTCTGTCCGAAAAGTCCCCCCCCCCCCAAAACAAAAATCAGGAAATAATAAGATGTATTGGAACCTTTGATTCGGGTTGGGACGGTATGAAAAAAACACTAGAGAGATTCTGGCCACTACTGTACCAAGATACACATCTTAAAGATGTGCTGACACCCCACGTATCGATTACAGCAAGGAGAGGTCAGAACCTAAAAGATATTTTGGTTCCAAGCCATTTATCTCTCCCAAAACCTACTAACACCTGGCTTAAATCGCCTGCTGCCGGCACCTTTCAGTGCGGCAAGTGTAAGGCCTGTAAATTTATCCGGAAACAATCGAAATCATTCTCTAACTCGGATAATACTGAGATACACACAACTAAAACCTTCTTTAACTGCAAAACCGAGGGCCTAATATACCTCATTACTTGCAGTTGCAATTTGAAATACGTGGGGAAGACTTTCAGACAGTTTAAAACCCGCATCCTTGAACACATAAACTCTGTGAATCCATCTAGACAGATAGATACATCTATATCAAGACATTTGAAAATTAAACATGCCGGCTCTGCACAGGGCTTACGCTTTAATGGAGTAGAAAAAATAAAGTTGGGACCAAGGAAGGGAGATCTGGACAAAAGACTCTTACAGCGAGAGAGCTTCTGGATATTTAAATTAAAAACTTTATCCCCCTTGGGCCTTAACGAAGGATTCTCATACACTCCCTTTATCCCTGATTAAATACCGGTTCTTCCCTAGCAACACTTCATTAATTTACTATTTAATAATTGGAAATTAATCCATCAAAAGAGTAAATACTACTTAGATACATTCAATATGGAAATTTACCCCTGGTATGTCTGTGACTGACCCCTAGTGGCTCAAAGAAGGTATACAGCCCTCATTATTATAGCCTGTCTAGTGGGTATCTTCTGGATACACTTTAATTATACTATATAACTCACTCATTTGAGTAAATTATGTCCAGTAAGATTTACACATGACCGATCACTCTGATCCCATGATGACACATGATCCATTAAAAGTTATATAAATTACTTAAAATTTAATATATCGTATGCTACTTTTCCCTCCATCTCCTATTTATAATACTATACACGTTATTTGGATATATGGACTAGCACAACGTACCAGCCATCTAAATTGACAAATTTAATTGATACTGCCAATGGGAATGGCTGGACAAATTTCGATTACCGAAATACTAATCTCCATTTAGTAAGAATAAGAACTGACGAATTTATCTGCATTATAAAAAGCCTCAATATTTGATTATGTATATCAGAGGCATTTATTACCTAGTATTTATGTGGACACACTGGTATATGAGTATCTGGCAATTTATTTACGATCATCAAGCCATTGATAATACCCGCACATGGGAATTTTGGGTATAAGCTCAGCTATTACTATTTTCACATGACTGCTAAGAACAGTATAGCGGGAGTTAATTCCGCCCGTAAATCGAGAATGAGGCTTGATAATGAAATGATCATTACCCTAATAGGAAGTACAGTTAACCTGACCGCCCATATTTATATAATCCTTATGATATCCTGGGATAGGTATTAGGTCCCCATGGCTGAGCGAGGGTTAAAATCCCTTATTTTCACTTTTTAGAGGTTTTTCGTTCAAAGCCTCTCTACCCATTCTCATGATCCCACAGACGTCCAGATAACCCATGATGAACCGTCTACTTCTCAAACAATGCCTTGTGATAGCAATACACTGACTTTACATGATATAAATGTCTTGACGAATCATTCGTCTCTGATTATAAAATTTACACAGATATATTCACCTTCGTCCTTTCCCTATTCTATGAAGCAAGTCACTCCATCCAATGAGTACATACAGGGTTAAATATAAACCACACAATGTAGAGGTGGACTTAACCCTGATTGGAGTTTTTTATTTATTTTTTTTTTTTATTTAAACAGCGAATTAGCATATTCTGACGTCATTTTGGCGCCAACTGACGGTCCACACAGGAACCCTGATTGGTGGAATCCTCTCAACAGTTACAATACCAGGGGTATTTAAACAAGGTCTAGGGTCCATAACGAATTCAGCCCCTGACGAAGGTGCATCACAGCACCGAAACGCGCGTCGGGTTGAAGGAGGTTTTTCTCCTTCACTTTCACTCACTTTTTATTTTCACTTCTAGGGCACTATTTCACGATGTGTAGGTAACCAGCACTCTAAGCATGGTTCTACACATTAGCACTATTATTTCCTAATTTTTCACCTTTTCCTCCTGTCACTCCTGATATGCTATCTAGATTGGAATTATCTATTTGATTGAGGAATCTGGACTGGCTCTGTATGTATTTGAGGGGGCAACAGATACTCTTTGTACCCCATAGCGATTTAGGAAACCACTAACTTAAGATTTATCATTTATGACATATTTTGTGATTAATCTACGAATTTTCATGTAGACTTTTTTCCTTTTATTATATGTTACTTGGTATCCAGCTAAATGCTGTTATCCTTAATTGCTGATTGCTTAACTACACTCTTATTGTAGTTTTTTTTGATACAGCGGGCTTTGCTACAAGTGTTACTTTATATACAGCCAATATTCAAAGTTCCTCCTTGACTGATTGTCTTTTCCATCTAGATTACAGGAGTTAATTTAAAGGCTCATTCCACAACCGCTTTTACTGTTGACATGGACATACTATGGTTGATTATATTAAAGTCCTGAGTCTCAAATAGATTCTTTACGTCTAAGAGTCCTTTAGACAGGAGAAGAGCCATTTAGGCTATTTTAATCACTTGAATCTACGTATGAACCCTCTCTATATTCCGACATATTGATGGCAATTTTGATTTAATTATCTATTATCTACTAATATTTTGTCCAGCTGACAGTCCTGGTTCTGGTTTCAGTGACCAGTAACAGGAAAGTCATTTTCTAGTACTTCCATTTTGGGGTTATGCCCCTTGACACCACTGGAGTGTCATTTAAAGGTGTGACTGACCACTAGGAGGGTGGTATATTCAAGTCTGGAATAACCACTACCTTTGGCCTAGTCAATTTCTACTACTTTTCTTATATACTGCTTATGCTGATTCAGAATATGTGACATTTATGTGAATTGCATGCATGGTTTGGAAGTTATGGATATTGTATAAAACTGTATATTTTCCTACCTGTGATAATTGAGTTAACCCATTGTGTTCAGTAATTATATCACAGGCAGAGGGGAGGGTTTGTGTGCCTGGGCTGGGAGTGTCTGACTGTACTGTAATGTGTTTGATTGGATGTTCCACAAGGTCCATGTGGGTGGTAACCTTGTGGAAAAACTTGTACAAAAGAAAGTCCTTTGGTGCTCATTAAATAGATCTGTTCCTGCTTACAATCCAAAACTGTGTGTCGTCCTGTTATTGGAGGGAAAGAAGATTTGCTCCTGTGTCTGCTGTTCCAGCTTGCAGGAGATTCAACGGGAAAAGTCCCTGTAAAGACTTGAGCTAATTCCCCATTCGGTTCCAGAGTTCCCAGGACTGAGTGTCATCCAGTGCCTGGAGGCGTCAAGTGGAGTGCTCGGTGCAGTGCTGATGGTCCTTGGTAAGTGCTAGGAGCATCCATCAACAGAGGTACCCAGTTGTGGTGCCAGGTGATGCATTACACTGACCTTCTTGGACTCCGAGACATCTTAGGGGATGAAAACCCGACCATGCTCGTTAAATTCAACTTCCCCAATAAAGAATGGTTGCATTGCTCCCTGACGTGGTTTGAGGGCATTTGCGATGGGAACACCACTATAGAGAAGACTATCTCTTTCCTGTACCAGCACTTACTGGTCAGGGACAAACACACAAAGAGCTCTTTTAAGAGGTGATGGGAAGAACTGCTCACTGATGCACAGTGGGAAAAACTGTGCATCACTGCAACCCCAGTATCAATTTACAGAAAATCCATCACTAGAAACCTCCTTAACGCAGCAAAATCATTAATACCTGCCCTCTGGAGACAGGACAGGACTCCAACTAGGGAACAGGGACACTGGAATCGGTTGGAATGGGTGGAGGATATTGAAGCCGCGGAAGCAATTCAGGCTGCACTACTGGGCACAAGTGACAAACACACAGAGCGCTGGCGACCCTGATTCATGTACAAAGTGGACAAGCTGAGAACTAGTGCAACACCTGCTCATATTTCATGAGGCAGAGGGCTAACATATTGGGGGTGGAAGCTCACATTCATACACTGCCCTATATTACCATGCCGCACTGCATATCACGATTGGTTCTCTAGTTCTCTGGCTCTCCTTTGGCAGAGGGGAGAGGGAGAGATGCAGCTTTCCTCCTTCCCCTCTAACCCCTCCCCCCCCTTTTTTTTGTCCCCCAAACTCTCTTCCCTTTCCTCCCTCTTTCCCCATCGCTCTTTTACCTTCTGAGTCTCTTCACCATTTCCGTCTCATCTTGTTCCATCTATACAGACTTGGACTCTGACACTTCTAAACTCTTGAGTGGCATACCAAATGCACATAGCACACCTCCCAATGTGGAGGACAATGGGACTTTTATCTCTGATATAATATCAGGACAAAACACCTGTGATACCCGCAGATATGTATTAGGGGAGACGTGGCAACGACAGGGTATCAATCACACTAACTGGAGGGTAGCACTCGCCTACATCACCTTTAATATTGTTGTGTGGCCCTATTGGTCATGAAGTCTCTATATACATTCCAACTCATAATTGGGGTGGGGCATGACTCTGTCCCAGTTCAGCACTTTGATATGGGAGACTGTTGAATAGGGAGACGCTTTATTAAGAATTAGGGTGTAACGTTGCTGCAGATTTAAAATTAAGTATCAGACATTGTTTGTCAACTGCACGATTATTGTAATATCTTGCCTCATTAGCCAGTACTGATGCTATCACTTTTATTTACATGTCTGTACTTTGAGGCCTGTCAGGCTCCTCTTCTCTATTCTTGTACTTTATTTGTATTTTGGTGGGGGTAAAAAAATCCTCAATAAAAATGTGATTTACAAAAAATTAAAATACCTATCACAAAACCATTTTCTCCATTAACTTTTTAGCATACACAAAAAACTAAGTAACCTTCAAAGAAAAATTACAAGAGGTCAGATTGTATATGTACATCAAGTTTTGAAATTATACATTCCAAGATTTAATTAAACTGAAGTTAGGTATAATATGAAACTAGTATAAATTTTCTTTGTCATCACTTTCAGGTGATGTCAAGCAACATTCGCTGAACATCTGAGTATTAAAAATGGGATTATTAAACATTTCTATATGACTATGAACCTGCAGTGTGCATGATAAGGGTCATAAAATGAGAACATTGAATTGAATAAATATAACTAATAACGTTAGCACCTCTTTGTTGAGTCAAAGTACATCATACAAATAGTAAAAAGAGCCTCAAAATCTATTGTGAAAGAGAATCTGGCAATTTGGATTGTCTACGACAGAGTAAGAAAATACTTAAAACAAAGATTCTAATGGTGTACAGAAGGGGCAATTGTTTGTTACACAATGTGGTTAAAATTTTGCAGATATCAACATTTTAAATATTTCATAGAGATTCCAGACCAGGCCAGGGTGATTGGTAGCAAAGCTAGGGAGATTGGTGACATACCTGAGGATGATCTAGGTATAAAGATATAAAGCTATTTCATAGTTTAGAGTGCAACCGCTGTTTGTACTGACATATTTATTAGATCCATTATTTCAAACTACACCAGTCATAGACTCAGATGAAAAAAAAGACCTCATTTACAAATGTATTTTGACCATGAGATTGTATTAGTGGTATTTTGCATGTTAAAGGACCACTCTAGGCACCCAGACCACTTCAGCTTAATGAAGTGGTCTGGGTGCCAGGTCCTTCTAGGGTTAACCCATTTTTTTATAAACATAGCAGTTTCGGAGAATGTATGGAAAAATGTGGTCGTAGCAAGCTTAAAAAGACTCTGTAAAGGGGTTATGGCCTATTGACTCCAAGAAAGACCAGTGTCAGATTCACTGGATAGTCATTAAATTTATGAATGATTATGAAAATTCTAATAAAATATTATAATATGTGAATGTAAACTACATGATGCCAATATATTCTGTATAGAGATTTATGTATATATGCAATAATAAGAGTCTGGTATATAATCCAAGGTTTGGATTTTGTTGAAAATAATTTTGTTTACAACTTTGGATATTTTGGCTCTTTAAAGCAATCAGAGAGTAGAAAAGGACTTCTCTTTCTGCACTTTAAGAATGTGAATGATTCTGTCTGTTGTGGCTGACTGTGCTTGACTATATTTCAGATAAATCAAATTGTATTTAGAAGATTAATTTGGAGTGAGCTGACTTTGTAGAAATGTTTACAATATTTGGTTAAGCAGAAAATGTATTAGTATTAGTAAATAATTATTTAATTGTGTTATTGATTTCTTTTATGGAAATAGGGATGTTAAGAATGCCACCTTGTCAGTCGGACTGTCATGGAAATAATGTGGTTTTTAAATATACATTTCTCTTCATTGACTTATCTGATTATCCAGAAAATTCCAAAAAGAAAGGTGATATTTTGATGATTAATGGCTACATTCGAAATATTTAGTTTACAAATCACGTTTTTTCTGTGATGTCCACAGAATAAGACAAATCTCCTTTTTTGAAACTTAAATTATATGAATAAAATACTTAATAAGTTACAAAATATGATTATTTGTGATTATTTCCCAGTAGGGGAAGTATGCACATGCCTAGAAGAACATGTCCTGGAGGGGGCATTCATTTACAGCACTTATAATGGGCCTTTTTGGAGACTAAATTATCTGGTGTGAAATGATAACTACCAAGAGCCTTGGCTGTAAAACTTGAGGATGTAAAATGCTGTCTTAGCTCCTCCAGTGTACATGTGTAAAATTGGACAATAAGTGGAAGGGATCACTTCTCATCACTTCTCTAACAACCTATCCCACAGGAAATGTAAACGTGAGTACTTTGCAAATAAGCCTTACAACTCCAAATCCTCCATGAAGGAGCTCTCCATTACACCTATCACCACATCCTTGTGTTAAAAATTATATATGAATAACTATAGGTGTTTATTACAACAGATCTGCTAAAAAAATGTTCTAGATTTACTGCACATTTCATTCAATGGTAAAAATGGCATCATATTTAACTACTTCTTACTTTATTTCTGACAGTTTCTAATTGACTGATGGCCTTGAACTTGAATTTTGTATCTAGTGATCTTCCACCAAGGATTTCAAACCAAGCATATCAAAAAGCCTGCATTCAAGATTCATTGGGTTCTCTTAATTGAATCTGAGCTGTGATTAGTTAATTA
This sequence comes from Pelobates cultripes, assembly GCA_933207985.1. Lineage (NCBI taxonomy): Eukaryota > Metazoa > Chordata > Amphibia > Anura > Pelobatidae > Pelobates > Pelobates cultripes. The sequence goes on from OW240913.1 coordinate 98,773,225, forward strand.
ACAAGCAACAAAATAGGCAAAAATAGCAGAATTTAAAAAAAGTTTCAGATGTTTTCATACCTGGCTATGAAGGATTTTAACTTTGTAAATCAGTTTTCATCTCCCTCAAATTAATTTAATGAAAATGTCTACAGTTTATTACCAGTGCTAAAGTTCAGCATTGCTGGTTGACATTTTGATACTCTTGCACGATTACATGATTATGACCGTATCCGTCACTATCTTTTTATCTGTTATCACTTGTATTTTTTTACTGGACATTGTTTGGATTTCAGTCTTGGCCCTTGCACTTCACCAAATGACTTCTGATGCTACAGCCTGTGTCTGCCATAATATCATTGCAATGATACAGATTATAGGTTTCTTGTCAATAGCCTCATATGTGGGATAGACATAAGGATATCCTAAGTATAAGATAAGGCCAGGGACTAATGAAAGTATTTAGAAAATTGGGTAGACTAGAGGGGATGAATGGTTCTTATCTGCCGTCACATTCTATGTTTCTATGTTTCTAATGTCCAAGGAGCTCAATACTTAAAAATATCTTGAACATGAAAAAAATAACATTTACTGTAGAATGTATGAGGCATTAAAGCAATAAGTAAAATTATGTTTCAGTTCTTAAAATCTCAAAAGGGCAATTGGAAACAATTCATGTTTCCATTTTTTTAAATATGTAGAGTCCTTTTTACAGTTGGTGTTCCAAATTGGTCTGTGTAATACAAAATTATATCTTAATTGAATAATACAGTGATGTCATTTCTGTAATGCTTTGTGAAGACATTTAAGATTTTTTATATTTTTATATTTACATTTAATGTGTAAATCTTTGTCATCTGTGGAAATCCTACCTCTCTACCCCCAGTATTTCTCCACCAAAGAAGACTCTTTAAGTCTACACTAGCTAAACATTTCTTCACATCATTACCCTGTCCAATATTTATGATTTTGAAACCCAGTCCACACACTTACTAGTTATACATTTTGCATTTTTAAGTCATCAAATAAGAGGTGTTAGTAGATAGCCTAACAATGTCTTTGTCTTGATGGAAAGTCCCTGCTATGGTCACTGCAGAAGAAGCCTCTACATGTCTTCATGTGGAGCTCTACATGAGATGCTTTTATTTTACTTTTCTGTCATGGAGAAATGTTCCAGATGTAAATATCTAAATTATTATTATTATTATTATTTAAATAGCACCAGCACATTTTGTAGCACTGTACAATGTGAGGATGGGCTGTTAGACAGCAAACTTTCATGATAGCCTTAATTTAAAAGAGGCATATTCAGACCTAACATAGCTCGTTCACAACTTATTTTGCCCAGCTATAACACATCTTACATATATTTCAGCACTTCTATGTTTCTGTTGTTTCAATTTATGTTTTGTATTGGTACGAAAGCTGGTGTGAAATGTTTAGCTAGATAATATTTAATGTAATAAATGCATTTGCTTTATTAAATAAGTGTCATATGTATAGACTGACTTAGCAGGTAATAGTTTAAAAATTCTCACCAAATCCTGTTGGAGAAAAAATTTTGCACCAGATATATATTCAAAATATTACAGTTTTCTGTTGCCAAATTATACATCCTATGAATCCTTTGGGTGATCATCATGTAAATAGACCCCCAGAAAAACAATATTCAATAAAATCTGATTTAAAACTGTGTGCAGCAGAATGTTAAAAATACTGCTAAGAATGTAGGACTTGGACCTGAGGGAGGGTTATCTATTGTAATATTAATCACAGGGGGAACTACTAGGCAGATAGATAAATGATCAAAAGATGTATGCATTGTATTTGCTGAATTCTCATCATTATGCCATATTATACTTATAAATATCAACTAGGTCATTATTGTGGCTCTGGGCAGAAGTTCTAAATATCAGAAAGTAGACACAGTGCAAGATGATTGTCAATGCAAAATTATCATGAGACATCCCTTTATAGCTGCATTAAATATGAATAAAAGAAGTCAAAAAGAAAAAGAAAGAAAAGTTAAATTTTGTGACAGCTATGGTGTTCTGTAAATGCAAAGTAAAAAGGTTAAAAAGTTCATAGAAATATTGCAATTCTTGGATATATCTTGATATTTGCTTGTGCAGAACATGTTCAAATCAATAAGCATCCCAAACTATTGTCTAATGTTTGAAAGATGCGAAGGCCTCCAAGAGTAACCTAGAGACACTTGGAAGGAATAATTATGATTTGTTTTTTTTTGTTATAAACCTCAAGAATTTTAAGTTATTCTAACTATGAGACAGACATGCTATGTTTGTCCATTTTAATTTAGAAATAAATTCTGGCTCCAGTTTTCATGATGGTGATCATTAGAATTTTGCTGATATTTGTGCACTGCTTTTCTACAGATCAGACTGTGTGAATATAGTGATAACCTCTCTAAGTTTGTCATTATTTTTTTTTAATTTGCTTATATAATTAAAATGTATGTTAATTTGTGTTGCAATGTGCAAAATGTAATTTACCAGTAACTATAGTTTCTATGGACTTTTTGAACTTGTTGATACTGCACTCATAGTGGTGTAGTGGTCTATTTCTTAATAGTCAAATAAAAAATAAAATCATGTCTGTCATATTTATAATCAATCTTAGTTGTCCAACAGGATTTATTATTATTATTATTACTATTACTATTACTATTAATAATAATAATAATAATAATAGTACATTTTACTAAAACATATATATGTATTTTTTGGTAGTTTTTAAGAATGTTATAGAAGGGGGTATAGAAGTTAAACAAAAGTGTTTTTTTTTTTTTTAAATAATAATTTTAAACTGTCTAAACATATTTGCTAACCTTTCCACAATAGTACTACAAACCATTAATCTCTAAATCCTCAAACTTCAATCATATCTTTCTCTGCGGATTTACACCTTCCAACCCACATGTAGAATAGTGCTTAGATGCAACATACATTTAAAGGATCTCTTTCAGTATCCAGCGATACAGTTATTTTCTGTAGCATGAAAGAAGATTTTTTGTGTTGAGCTAAAATCACAGCCCAGGTGTATTGATACCATCTCCCTTCTTTTTTGCTACCTAGTGCCCTCTGCCCTTTATTTATCCATCCCCTGCTTCTTACTATGCAGCAAAATGCTTTGCATTTCTTGCTAAATTATTTTTTTAGTTCATATTGTAATTTTACATATGGACATTCTGTTGTCTGTTTTTATAAAACTTGATTGGCTAAAGCCACGTACCACTTGATTGGCTAAAGCCACGTACCATTTTAGAGCACCTGGTATGCATTAAAAGGAGCCGTAGAGTTAAAAATCTTCTGCTTATAACTGTATAGATATCGTATATGATTTTCACTTCCTCTGTTTATTTCCTATGTATTTTTTTGTAAACTACTGACAAATTAAAAATTACCAAATGTTCTAGAGCACAAGTACAATCCTCTATAGCCTTGAAAGAAAATCAGAGTCACCTAACTATAATAAAAATGCCATCATTATCCATTTTAATCCTGCCATACATGCATTCGCTCTAATGATACTTTGATGGTTATTTGTATGAGCACAATAAATCAGCAAGATAAAGTGACATTAAGGATTTCTTTCCTTGTAGAGTTGTGTCACTGCTAAGAGTATTGCAACTAAACAGAAACATTAATACTATTCTCTGTGGTTCATAAAGGTTAACTGCCCTTAAAATTCTCTTTCAATTCACCTACCAGGAGTATTTTTGAGTTGTATTTATTATAAATCGTTTTCATTGTGTTAAATTACAAGCCTGAAAAAAAAGAAAAGAATTTCAATTGTTATTCTGTTTTATGCAAGACCAATAATTATGTAGGCTAAGGGAAATAATGGAATCTAACTATTCAAATTATTTGTGACATTTTTTTGTTAGGTGTATTTTACCTTTTATTTTTATAAGTACAAGTTATGTTTTAGTAATTACATATTAAGACATGCAGGTTATTTTTCAGTGACATAAACCGAGTTTAAAATTGGACATTCTAAATTTTTATTGCTAACATAATTTAACATATGACAGCAACAAAAGTGTTTACATTTTCTCCTTAAATGGAAAGTAAAAGTTTATTGTAGTAATACCTCATATTGCCCTACTTTGGAAAATTGTCTTTAGGCTCAAGGGTACTGATGAGAACATTCATGTTTGTAAATTCGATACAAAACTTTCATTTTGCTACTGTGGGATAAATTGGTATTCAGAGACTATAAACCCTTGTGCTTGAACATTTTTCTGTAGACATCTTTTAACATTAGTGTTTTGCAATGCATTCAATTGCTACGTTTTAGTTAAATGCATTAACAATAGTGTTAATGAAGTGTAAGAAATTCCATTTAAAGATATACTTGTGTACTGAAAAGGTTGACAAGAGCAACAATGTTAGTTGTTCAGAAAATATGTTCACCAACCAGATAAATGGAGCAATATCTCAGGAACACTTCCTGCTAGACAATCTCTACAAAATCAATGGATAATCCAAAAGGGATTTAACAAACTGGACACATAGTCTATTTCTAAATGTCTGTGGCATTAAGAATAGTGTGCCCTACAGATAGGAACCTATGTAATTACCTGAGCCTTCACCACCGTATATTCATTATTTGTTCACACTGAAACACTAATTTTGGATTTTAATAGTGAATTGAGTCCACCTAAAATTTGAATAGTAAACCCTATTTACTGTATACAAATGTATAATTAATAGTCACTTATTAGTTAAATTTCAAAACTTAAGCTTACCTATTCTTATTTGTGCATTATTTTTATAATTATATAGATAACACATTAAGGTTTATGAAAAAAATATAAATTAAAAAACAAACAAACTGATTGCTCTTTATTTGATCAAAACCTACAATTTCAGCTTCTCACCAAACAAGTGACATGCCAATCATTATGCTATATTGTTTAACACACTGGTGGTAATTTGTAATAATTTTACCAAATTAATTTAGGGGGACCCAGAACATGCATTTTGTAAGCTTATAAAATGTAAAATTTATTTTTAAGTGTGTACTGAACCTTAATCTGTAATAAAAAAATTATATATAGCAGCATCTGGTGAATTCATTCCATTTCAAGAGTTTAAAAATCTACCTCACTAATGTTTTTCAAATAATACATTCATTCTGTTTATGTTTTCACTTTATTATTCTATTGTGCTGTCTTCAGCAAGAAAATAATCACATCCCTTTGTACACAGAGTAGAAGCATATCAGTATCTTATACACTTGGGCATGCTATGCCTAAAAGTTGGAATTTGTTTGTATGAAATATCTGTGTAAGATTGGAGGATGTTGTTTACATGTTGTGTTGGTGTTTGATTGCTTGGATATATGCATATACACTGCTACATACATACTTACACAGGTATACATACACATTAACATACAGATACACATATATTCATATACATTATGCACACCTTGGAACATGCAGACACTCTGACACACAGACGCATACAAACACAGATACACCTTGACACACAGAAACACACCCATACATACCGACACACACTGACACATGCACACAGATACAAAAAACACACACATATGCATGCCACACCCTGTATCACAGATACACACTGACATAAACACACAACCTGACACACAGATATACACCCATACATATCGACAAACGCACTGACACATGCACACATCCATTTTCACACACTGACACACACACACCTTGACACAGACACACACACATGCACATTCTTGCACACAGATACACACACACATATACACGCCACTTATTGACATAAACACAGAACCTGACACACAGATACACACACCCAAACATACCGACAAACACACTGACACATGCACACATCCTGGCACACAGATCCACACACTGACACACCTTGACACAGATACACACACACACAAATGTTATAATTTTTATATTTGCAGCCACCCATACTTTTTTTGTCAAGCAGGGTTATGCACACTTGAGTGTTATGTCACAAGAGGTTTGAATTTGGAACTCAACTGCAGCTTGTAAAATTCCTTAATTATAATGGCAAAAAGGGAGAGAAATCCTTTAAATTAATAAGGTTACTGTAGCTTTAAAGCAGAGTGGTGGTTGCAGGCAGTTAGTTGGAAAGATAAGGCATTAATGATTGCAATAGTATTTTAGTAGATGCAGGTTATAGCAAGCAGGTAACAGTTCATTAACAAAGTAAACAATCAGAGATAGCAGTAAATTGTATACCTCTGATTGTTGGGAGTTGTCCTCCAAGAAACTGAATAAATTGAGTCCGAAAGATGTTTAACATTAAACAGTCCGGTTTCCAGGAAACAAGGAGTGATCAGGTAAATCCAATACACGGTCCGTGGTCAGAGGGAAATTAGAAGGCAGAAGTCCGTTTGAACAGTCCAAGGTTCGGTACACGTTAATGACGAAGAAAAGCTTAGCTGGCTTTGATTGCGGAAGTAACAACCAGAAATCACCAAACACTTTGAATCTGGCGCGGTCTCTCTATAAAGTGTGAGAGAGACGCGTCAGGGGGCGGAGCCGGTTCCGCATAACAGAAATGCCAGAACGGAGCCGAAAAAGATAAGTCCTGACACTTGACAAGATAATACAGTATCAATTTTCATTCAAATACAAAACTTTCTGTCTAGCATTTATCCAATCAATTTTGCAACATAGTATCACCTTAAAAGAAGGAGATAGTGTACTTGATACTGTTATTGTATGAAGCCAAATATAACTCATGTTAAAAATCCTTACTTGGGCAAAAGTGAGACTAGCACCATGCTCTCTACAGAATGCCAAACTATAAAGTTCCTGGATCTTCCACACCATGAGCACTCTAGATGTACTTTAATGCATTTTGCCAGACTTTCAGAATTAAGCTTAGCATTCTGCTGAGACTTTGATACTATTCTGGGACGCAGAGGCTGCTGGACAGTGTGTAGTACTGAGAGAGGGTAAGACATACTTTGTCCACATCACCTGATCATCATCATTGAGCTTAACGATAAGTCTCACTTTTGCCTAAAAATACTAAAGGAGTTGTATTACTTTTTTTATTTTTATAGTTCTTTATTTTTGTTGTGCAGGTAGGTACATATCAATGTCAAAAACCACAACAGTGTACAATGATGTAGACAGGTTAGACTGTGCCATGAGTAGTTGCACATTTTTCATTTATAAATAAGCTTAACCCCTTAAGGACACATGAGATGAGTGACATGTCATGATTCCCTTTTATTCCAGAAGTTTAGTCCTTAAGGGGTTAATGTATTTGATGAGACTCGGCTGTGTAATTTAGTATGGGTATGAAGCAAGAGTGTGTTACAAGAGAGTAGTATGTGTTAAACAGGCTAGGTAAACGATATTAGATAGTAACTTGCTTGGCTGTCCTTTAGTTTAGACAAATGTACAACACAGTTAGTATAATGTCTGGTATAGTATAATAGAATGGTGTATATACATAGAGTGTGTGTTATGATAAAAGCTTTTGAGGTGAGCCTTTGCAATGTTACTAGTGAGGTGAACCCCTGGATTGCCCCAACAAAGCGTGGAGTGTACGTAGATAGAGGCATGCAAATAGAAAATCAACTATAACATAACATAAAAGTAACAGCATCGTCAGCACGGGTAAAGAAGGGAAGCATAAGGAAATGTGTCCTTGAGAATGCGGGTGATGTGCACAGGGTAATATGGTGATATCAGCCAATGCCTTGGCTCAGCTCTTTGGGAGAGTCTCTGGGAGTTGCTGTATAAGGTAGGTAAGCCAGGGTGTTATCTCTCTCACTCCGGGCCTTAGAGGGGGCCTGCGTCTGGGATCCATGGCACCAGGCTATGTGATGTAGCAAGTCCCTCCCTACCGGGAGACTGTGGAGGCCTTGAGTGGTCTGCCTCTAGGTGCGGGTGCCGTGGCTCTGCCATTATGGAACGTGCTTCGCGGCTGTAAATCTAGTGTTAATTCTGTATCTCAGTGGCTGCTGGGAGCTGTTCTCAGTGTAGGGGCCCGGTGTTGCCACCATTTTAAGGCCTCGCGCCCTGCCATCTCCTTACACGATTCGGTGGTGCTGTGCTCTTACGGGGCCTGTTCCGAATAACTGCTCGCCGATGATGTAGTCTTGGGCACTTTGTCTTGGTTGCTCTGGTGGCCCTGAGAGCTGATTTTGGGCTGCCGCTGCTGTTAGTGAAGGTCCAGGAGCCTAGTCTTGAGATGGCACCTCTTAGACGCCGGCCTTTCATGCGTGTGGAGCCTGTGGGAGTTTCTACATCCCGCCATGTGACCGCCTGTGCCGGGCTTTGTAGCTTACCCTCTGGCTAGGTCTCTGGGTCGGAAGGTTGCATACAGTTCTCTAGTTTTTCCCAGAAGGAGTTGAAAATTGTGGCTAGTTGGAGCTCTGCTTCTGTCCTGGCGTTGAACAGGGTGTGGGAGGCCTCAGACAGTTTATATGCCTCACCAGGATCATTGTGTCTGTGTTGCGGTCTCACCACCTAGCTGGGTGATCGAGTGGGGGTGGACTGGGATAACACTAGCCGGTCCTGGGGGAGGGGGGATGAGGGTCCAGAGTCATGTACCTGGTTGGTCGAAGCAGCAGGAAAGCGGCCGTCTTCCCCATGCCCTCCATGTTGGTGGGTCTCATCGTGATTTCGGGTGCGCCTTTGTTATATTGTCACTTGGGTGATGTCTGTGCATGCGCCCCGGTATTTCCTGTCACTTGGTGGCTTTTGTGTGCCATTGTAGTGCCGTTTTGGTGTCTGGAATCCGTTTTTTTGCCCCAAATAGCAGGAGCTGGTGAGGCAAGCGTCCTCTCAGCTCAGCGGTCAGGCCCCGCCCTCCCCCAAGGAGTTGTATTACAAATACTAGAATTAAAAATAAGATGATACATCGGTCACACTAACAGATCAAATTAAGTAATTGGAATATTTAATGGTAGAGTTTACTGGATATTCTGAAGCTTCTAATTTTAAGATTAACATAAATAATTATTATGGGCTGTAATTTAACAACAGAGAAAAAAAAATGCAATTAAAACCAAATATGGCTTTGTATGGTCTAAAAAAGTAATAAACTATCTAGTGAAGGGAAAAAATCAAGCTTGTATGAATGGAGTTGGCAATTAATGAACACTCAAATATTAATGAACAAGGCAATGTAGAGATAAAAAATCTGATTAAGAAATTAATATCACTGGAGTCCCCTGTACAAGAAATTGATATAATTTAGATCAGGCTTCCCCAAACTCCGGCCCTCCAGATGTTGCTGAACTACAACTCCCATGATTCTATTAATTAATTAGATAGGCTGAGAATTAAGGGAGTTGAAGTTCAGCCACATCTGGAGGGCCAGAGTTTGGGGAAGCCTGGTTTAGATAGAGTAAAGGATAAAAGCCATAAGAACCCGCCGATCCACGTCGAGACACACACAATGCCATATATGTTGTTTTATAAATGTTTGTACTTATATGTCTGATATAGGTTTAACTTATAGACGATCTAAATCAAATGAACTGAATTGTATGTTATATGTATGACAATTTAATAAAAAGAATTATATTTTAAAAAAAGTCTTAGGGTTTTTAACTTGTGTTGTATTAAGTTTAATAAAATAACAGTATTTTAATAACAGTTATAATGGACACTAAAGTGAAACTTTGTTGCAAAATTGATTGGATAAATGCTAAATAGACATCTGGATACAAAGTTACTTCCTATATTTATAAAAAGAATGACTCCTATATAGGACTGTGCTCATATGGATAGGTTTTACTATATTGAATTATTATTTCTTTAATTTGGCATAGGATTAATTCGGAAGCGCTGTCATATGTATTTCTATTATACATTTTTGCTGGGTTCATTTGGGAGAATCTTGTGGGTTTTGTTAATTGATTTTTTTAAATGAAATATTGCTTTTCATGATATAATATTATAATAACATTTGCGTTTCCTAGTGTTATGTTTTTTATGGGCAAAAATAGTATTTTTAAAGTCTTCAGGGTTAACATTTCCATCTTTTTCACTTTTAATGTAATGTTTTGGAGAAGTGTTGACACACTGTCTTTGGTTATGAGAATTTTTCTATCTATTTTTGCTGGCATCTCTGTATTTCACAAGCAGTGTTGATTTATATGACATATACTTTAAATGCCATTTTAATTATTTCATTTTGTAGCTGACCTTTCTGTTAAATCACATTGACTTTAATTTTATTCTTTTATATTTGATTTCCAATTGTGTATGCTGATAAGTGTATTTTTACAAAGTTAGATATCTCATATAAGTTCTGAATTTTTATTTTGACATCAGTTTTCTCCTGTCAATGGGATATGAATATGCCCTTAGCTTCCTGAAGCTGGCATTTCTAATGTTAAGAATATTAGAGTACTAATATAAATTTGTTTTTTTCAATTTATCCAAAAGAACACAATTTCATGATTATTATTCCTAAGGTCTATACTTACTTGGTTGTTTGACAAAAAGCTCTACATTATAAGTTATTTCAAGATCCATACCAGGCAGAAATCTAATTTAGCTAGTGCCTTTACTTTTTTGAGTCATGAAGGTTTAATTCACCTTTTTTTTTTAAATTGTGTTCCCTTAGTTGAACTACTTGTCCTGAAAGATGTCAGGCTATTGCAATGGATCTGAGCTTAACTTCTTAATTAGTTTTTTCTGTGATTCCCTTTGTTCATGACTGAGGCTGTTTTGGATTGTGTGTGTGTTTGTGTTTGTTCCATTGTAATTTTACACTTTCCTATTAAGTGTATCCATAAACATTATCTATTGTCTTTTAAAGGACAGACAGGGTTTTGTTCTGATGCCCTATTTAAAAGGAAAATATAGTGCAAATATTGTACATCTTCCAAGTACAGCACTACCCCAAAGGAACACTCTTACCAGTTTTCCTGACTGATATTTTCCAAGAGATTTTATTTAGGGAAGGGACACTGTCTGGCATCTATCTTTGTGGCCAATTCTAAATCAGCAAAGCTAAACTAACCATGGCTTAAACAATAACTCTAAGCCTAGCTAGCATTCCCTTAGCCTTAAACTGCTAATCAAATTGACTTCTATGCTGAGCAGTATGGTGATGGGCAATCACTATCATTGGCTCTCATCACCTTTGATATCAGCTAAGGCATGTAATCACTGTGATTAGCATTCAGGGTTATCACTCAGCCTGGAAGCTAATCTGCCTTTGTACAGAATTGCTTCACTTGTAATGCATCCAACACTAGCTCAGAACATGCCAATCTCTTTATGCACTGGGTAGAGTACATGCCTCAGACCATACTAAATTGATTGAGGTTTACAATCTCTTTAACATTCTGTTACACAGGGGTCGATCCAGAACCAAATCTTGGGAGAGGCACTGGAGGTTTATTTTATTGTAGGTTTAAAAAAAAACAATCACTCATTTGCAACACGTAAGATTGTGTGTTTTTTTACTGCGGAGCTCTTGAATGTGATGTTAATTTTGTGTGGGTGCTTACTTTGTTCCACAGCAATAAAACTCACATACAGCACATTACTTTATCACAGATACCCAGAACAAATATAGCCCCTCTGAGATCAAGTGTTGTGAAAATGTGGATCCCTTTATCTGATCAAATAATTCAGTTATAAGGGGAAAAAGATAGACATTACGAATAGTAATGCGGTTCAAACCCCTATAGTCAATACATAGGTCTCAAATCCCTTTTTTCAATACAAAAAGATTTTTGCCCCAGCTGGAGACAAGGGTCTTTTGATGAAATCCTTATTCAGTGACTCCCTAATATATTCCTCCATTACCATATTCTCATTTTCTGGGAATGAATAGACTCTACCTTTAGGTGGCATGGTAGAAAAAATTACTGTAGCACATAGACGATGTGGAGGTAGTTTATCAACCTCTTTTTTTTTAAGTACTTCCCTACTGTGGAGGTATGGAAGTGAACAAATGAGCTGCTGTAGACAAATTATAGCATGTACAGGATGTACCGGCATAAGGCATTTCTTTTGACACCCTTTTCCCCATGAAACGATCTCTGATATATCTCAATCTAAAACCGGGTTATATTTAACAAACCAATGGAAACCCAAGACAATAGGACAAGAAGGGGAAGAAATAATTAGAATTTATTTTTTTTCCTTGTGTAATGTTCCTTTGGACATAGGTAATACCTGTCTCTCATGAGTGATTTGTGGTGTAAATAATGGTCAACCATTTAAGGCCTCAACAGAAAAGGGTGGTGTATGTTGGATAAGAGGCAAGACAGAAGAATACACAAAATCATGATCTACAAAGTTTTGGTGGTTTTAGTGGTCTTGGTGACAGATAATATGAGTATATTAGTTGATATGTTAGGACAAAGTCATTACAGACAAGCCTTGTCCCCAGTTTGGCCTTAGATATAGGAGTTTTGCAAATGGCTAGGACAATCTTTACTCAAATGTCCATAGTATAAACATAACTCCTCTTTTCTCCTATAATTTTTATCAGCCTCAGTCAATGTAGTAGCATTCAATTCAACATGTGTGTCAACCTGGATTAAGAATTCACAACACTCCACTGTAATGCTGGGTACTGGAACAGAGGCTACAGCAGTAGCTCTGGCGGCAAACAAGCTGTTTATTAAGGCCTGGGCAAATTGATCCATACTGTGATTAAAATTATTCATCCTTGCAACTTGTATAGCTACTTGTTGTAGTACAAATTGAAGTAAAAAGCAAATAGATGCAGCGCTGACTCCAAAAATGGCAGCAAACTCTGGTATTTGGATACCCTAACAATCCAAAGACATATAGTGAAAAGAAAGAAAACAGGCTGCGCCAAATAACTAGACAGTACTGGTATCGCTAAGGAATACAGTTGGATGCAAGTAGTAGTAACTGGAATCTATAATTACAAAGAATGTCCTCGTAAAACAATAAAAAAGTCCTTGATAACGGTGGTAGCTGTAGTAGGTAGTTCAATGTATTTCACCAATTAAGATAGGTTCTAAGATATAAAACGACAATAAATAACAGAGAGAACGAACATTAATGTGATATTGTTTATAACCAGTGCATAAACAATATTTTTTTATAAAAATACACTCACAAACAATGAGCCGTCTGTTGGCTCGATTGTATCTGCTTCTGACAATATAATCCTTGTCACAGGATATTAGGTGAAGAATCACAAAAGGAGATCTGTAGGGACACTGGTCTTTACAGCATACTCATCTGACATGGAATACATAAAAAGGGGATCCAATAGTGTAACTCACTAAACAAACCCAGTGTGTATATAATAAGAGAATAAAATGCACTCACAATCAATAACTTCCAATTCAACTCTTAGTAAGATCTTAAAACAGCATATAGCTTGTAAAGGATGTTTCTCTGTATTTATTTTAGTAAAAATAAGGAGAATAGTGCTCTCTGTTTGTATTGGAAAATACAATTTGTAAGTAAAAGTAAATTTTACTCACATTTAAAGGAGCATATACGTGCTTGTTGGAATCAACGTGGGTGGTACAATCACCACCTGGAATATATAAGTAGATAAAATGCAGCGCTGTCAGCAGGTATTTTCCAAAAATGATAAAAATAATCAGATAAAATGAAATAAAAAGCGGTACCAAAAATAAATAAATGTACACTCCAGGCACCCAGACCACTTCTGCCCATTGGGGTGGTCTGGTTGCCAACTCCCACTACCCTTAACCCTGCAATTGTAATTATTGCAGTTTTTATAAACTGCAATAATTACCTTGCAGGGTTAACTCCTACTCTAGTCGCCGGCGGACGTGATCAGTCTCCCCCGCCGGCTGACGTGGTGATGGGGAGGAGCGTGGGCGGACCAAGAAGCAGCGGCGAGGGACATCGTTGCTGCCTCTGGTAAGTCACTGAAGGAATTTTGACCCCTTCAGCAACATGGGATGGGAGGTGGGAGGGAGAGGGGACCTTCAGTGCCAGGAAAACGGATTGTTTTCCTGACACTGGAGAGTCCCTTTAAATCCATTGAATGGTAAAATCCATCTCACTCTTTTAAAATTTGTTTTATATTTTAACTCCCAGCAATAATAGCTATAATATTCATTATTATTATTTCTAAAGCGCCAGCAAATTCCATATTGCTGTACAATGGGTGGACTAACAGTCACGTATTTGTAACCAGACGAGTTGGATGCACAGGAACAGAGGGATTGAGGGCCCTGCTCAATGAGTGTACATGCTTAAGGAAGTGGAGTCTAGTGACATAAAAGGTAAGGTTAGGATAGAAAACTAAGTTGCTAGAAAAGTATTCACTGAGGGTTTCGTAGATTATTTTTACACTTGCAGGAGGGGAAGCAGGGTGCGGGGAGTGAAAACTGTTAACAGTTTAATTGATAAGCCTTCCAGAATACGTTCATCGGGCTAATATCTAAACGAACCCTAAAAGGTAACCTGCATGTACTCTTAAATCATTATGTCTGTTTAAAAAAAACAAGAGGCTCTTGGCAATTTTGAAATCAATCTTATTGCAGCAGCGAGATCCATTGAAAAGAGCAGGGATTTGTTCAACTAATTTGTGTTAGCATCCAGGTATTAATGAATACAGTGAACCTCAGAACAATTGTAACAGCCAAATGCAGAAAAAGTGAGCCAAATGAAATCGATTTTTATTTTTATTTTTGCAGTGCATAGGTGTACAAGCAGGCTTAAGGTGCCCCGACAGCATTCCACATACTAATCAGCATATATAACATTAGGACACATATTTGGGAACATGCACAATTTTGTAAATCATAGCACGTTAGGCGTTCATGTCTCAGGTCATATCAGGACCATATAAACTCTAGTAGCACTGCGGAGAAATTTGCAGAATATCACTTACCTCAGACTATAGAACAGGTCATATAGCACAATACCACTGCAATGTGTAATAGCTTAATATCAAAAAAGGAACTGATAATATAAAAACATAAGTAAACATTTCACTAAGTGAATGACCAAGGCATTAATTAGTAACTCTGCTGCTTTTTAACATGTGGCAGAAGGTTTATGTAGCAGTCCCGCTTCAGGATCAGCCAACTCCCTTCTATGTCAGAATGGTTATTACATCCACCAAGATTTCTTTACAGGATCGGGGACCTCTCCAGCCCCAGGTTAGTTTGAGGGCCGGTATCCATTTACCACATATTTGGGTACTGCAGCAGTCCAAGTCTATTCCCTGCATAGGGTGGTTGGAGGATGGAGATGGTGTTCGCCGTGTGTCACGGGTAATCTTCCTTCCTTGTGGGCGATGTGAGGCAGGTAAGCCCCTCGTGGCTCTCAGCCTGGGAAGGCTTGCGGTAGGTCTTGCGGGTTGAATGGCTGGGATACAGCCTTGAGTAGGCTCCTTCGCCGCCTGTTGCTTGGTTCTCCTGTCTCCTTTGTGCTTTATTACCTCGGTGGTTAAGAAGCGGTGTTTCACCCGTAGCCAGAAACGCTGAAAGATGGCATCCTGCCTCCTAAAGGAATCTGCCATGCTATTGCGGGTGGCTTTCTGCTTTGAACTCTCCGCATGTAGCTGCGATGGAGAGGCGTCCGCCATTTTGCAGCTTTAGGGGTTCCTGCACTGCGACCTTGTCGGAGTGGTAAGTGCGTTATTAGTCACTCAGGTAAACTCTGAGGGGACCGGGATGACCCCCACCGGTCCAGGGGGAAGTAGGAACGCCGCGGCGACAAGTCCTGGGTTAAAGCACGGGGGGATCGGCTACTTCCCGTCAGCCCCATCCCTGGTAGGCCACAGCAGAGCTCCTGGGCTCACTGTGTAGTTGAATGCTAGCATAAGTTATCGACCAGCTAGCCGGGGTCCCTTGACCATCAGTGTTCGGGATGATTTGCGTGAAAGCCCCAAAGTCGGGTGTAATACCCCAAATTCAGGCATTATGTCAGGAACTAAGGCTCTCCATGTCTGGTCAACTCCGTCCCCCATTAAATAGACCTTTGCATCATATGTTTAAAAGATTTAACAATATTCAAAAATATCTGTTATCAAGCAGTTAGGAAAGCATCTGCTAAAATTAAAGCAAATAATAATTTATTACAAGATAATGTTACTGTGCAACCAAAACAAGCCTGTATGACAAATTATGTAAGTATGAAAGCATGAAATGTTTCAATAGCTGCAACTTTTTCCAACTTTAAATATCCCACTACTATTAAATGTGTAATGATAACTTTGGTATTTTTTTGGGGGAGGGGTGGATCCATTTACATTATAACTTGTTTTCTGCTTGTAAAAACATTAAATAAATTCTGACTTGATGAAAAGTTAGCTTTAATTACATTAATCGAAAGTTCATTGATGTATTTCATCTTATTAATGAGTTGCGCATTGAGCCAAAAGACTCTGATTTAAATCAAAATTAGCAGGAGGTGACAGTCCCAGCTTCAGATTTCTTAGGATTTCTGGGAAGACTTTAACCTCCAGCTGATATCATATCCCAGAATAGTTCTGCTGAAAAAAAACAGAAACATGGTTAGCAGAATTATAAAGAGCATACAAGATATGTTCTTTTTCAAATATTGAAAGCACTAGGTCCCACGTAGGCAGTTATATATAGTGAAAGATGCCAGGGTAAGCATCACCTTAGGCAGATAGGTCATGCATATGTATAACTGATTGCTTATCAGAACATAAACATGATACTTTTTATATTGCACACAGAATCCAGTGTAGGATTGGCTATTACAAGTAAAACCCAAGGATGCCTGTAGTTGAATGCTGGGTATATCTTTGTCACCAGGCATGTTGGGGTGTATGACACTGGCACCAATAACAATTTTATTGAGCTGACAACCTAAAATGGGTTGATTAACCCAGAGGAGAAAAGGGGCAATATAACTTTAAGGACAAGTAAACAAATTACTCACAGAAACAGCAAAAAACAGCAATAAAGGAGATAAGAAGCAGGAATGTTTAAGGAAAGAGCAAGGAGCCGTCCGACCGCCACTGCAGCTTTAACCCAACTCAGAGGTCCGGCCGTTGGGGGTGGAGCTGCGTGCCGAACGCGGGAAGGCAAGAAAATGGCCGCCGCGAGCGGTAGTGAGGAGAGCACAGAAGATTAACTGGGTAAGCTGTGCTCACGGCGAATGTGTAATCACTTAGAACATGTACACATTCATGCACCGCGAGCAGGGAGCCGGCATCTGAGCTCTGTGAGCTCTGTGGGTGGTGGCCGTTCACGGCGCAAGTGAATAAAAAGGGAGCGAAGCGCCGGATGCGGCTCCAGCCAACGTCCCCGAGCCCACTTGCAAATTAGGCTCTGGGGGACAAGCTGGACCGGGGAACGTTAAAGGCAAAGAACAAGCATATAGTAGAAAGGTTATAAAGGAACAAAACCATCATAATATAAAATATCAATAAATGAATCAGCAATATAGTAATACATTAATCAATTAATCAATTAATAAATTAATTAAAGTTATCAAAGAGATAATAATAATCCCACAGTTAAGGAGCCTGAGGGATCAGATATACTTAACTGAGGGAGCAGCAAAGAAAGAGGAGCAGGATTGGTTGACAGAGCCTATTATGCTGGAGAAGTGGAACCTGATTGGCTGTTCCTGTTACTGGGAAGAATACACCTGAGACTGTTAATGTTATTATTGGTTATGTTTATAAAGGTTTTTTTTTTCTTTGCTGCTGAGAGAAATAAAGAAAGAGTGCAGCATAATAGGAGCCTCCGTGTCTTAATAAAATCTGGAACATGTAGCAATCTGAGTCCATCATTATGGATTGCAGTATATGTATTTTTATCCCTTATTTGAGGTACTATTTAAAATTCTTAATATCTTGAAAGTCTGGCAATTCACATGCACTATTCCCTGTAGGTGTGTTTGTGCACTAGCACATTTGTTTTGCCTGTAACACACAACAGAATTTTGTGTAGCAAACAGGCTCTGGACCAGGCTATGGATGAGTCAGGAGAAAGGCCAGTGCTCTATTGCACTCACTGTGTGGCTTCTTCAGTCTTGGCCATGTTCCCATGAGATGTTGATATATCTCACAGGAGCATGAGTGAAAATCACAGACACGCATGGATTGTGTAAAGAAGTTTGGATGTATCTTGTAATATATGAGGATGTTTTCAATATTCACATGTTATTCAAGAGTAATTGTGCTGCATATAATGTGTAACTATATACATAAAGAATACAGCAGGAATTCAACGCTAATCAACACACAATATATGCAGAATGGGCAGCAACCCAAGCGAAGGAAACCCCTGAAGTCCTTCAATGGATCAAATACAACACAAAAAAGATGGAGTAGGGCTGCGCCAATACGAATAAAATAGTCTTAGAAAGGGTAGGAGGGCACGCTAGAATAGCAGTAGATAATCAGGGAAACTTGATACGACATATTTTCTTCAATGTGAGTGGATACATCTCAGGGTGTTAGTTTTTATATATATATGTGAAACAGAGAAGAGGCAGGAAGCAACTGATGCAGTATATCTAGAGTACAAAAGTGCAGTAAGTAACAAGAGGTAGAGAACTCACATTTAAAAGAGCTATGTCCAGCTCTAGTGTAAAGAGCATACAGCAGTATAATCCCCGTTTATGGGATATGTGAAGATGTATCCGTCAGCACCGCCTGGTAATCCAAAGGGAAAATAAAAGGCAACAATAATGCTCTCAATTGTGATAAAACAGAGTATAAAAGAGCGATAAGAGTAATACTCACAAGTGTAGAGCAGACTGCTCTATTGGTGGTATAATCCCTACCTTGTATTTCTTTTGATTAGTAGTAAAAAGCCAAGTAGCAAAGAAAATATATTATCAAATATATTTTAAAAGGGTAAATACAATTTAAAGGAAATTGTCACAAACCAGGTCTATTTGTCCAAAAGAATTCCTTTATTCAGTAGTAAAAGTAAATATAAAACATTCAAACACGCGTTTCGCCGATGTGGCTTTCTCAAAATGGGATAAAACCTGTTTTATGTTTTTAACATGTGAATGTTTTCAATATTCACATGCTATGCAAGAGTAATTGTGTTGCATTTAATGAGTAACTATATACATGTTATAGTATAAATGGGTAATTTGATTCCTGGTAAATGTCTGTTTATATATTTTTTAAATCACATTATAGTCACTGTATTGCACATTATTGGTGGCTCTTGCAGACACTTGCATTATTACTATAACCCTATGTCAAGGCATGTCTCAAAGCTAGATGCTGTTTTTTTTTTTTTTTATATATTTCTTTTATTATGCCCTGTTTTTGAGTAATAAACTTGAAATACGTTATACCAAGATGGTTGCAACGTGATACTACAGAGAGGGAGTGCAGTTGGCATATATAATACAGTCTGATTAGTCACGAGAGAGAGAAAGACAAGATTATTTTAAACAATTCTAGGTTTACATTTGAACAATCATTCAGAACACACATACTTTTGTAACAGCAAAAAAATTTCTGCACACCCTAGCACTGAATAATAGATAGGACAAGCACTTTATGTAATTTTTTTAAATCAATTTTGAAACATTTGCTTCAATGTAAAGAGTACCAAATATGTTAATTTAATTTATTTTTTGCAGACATATATATAAACAAAGCACTCGTTTGGTTTTTACAAAATATATTTCAACAAGTGTTTGCCAACTTTACATCATTCAGAGTTTAAATTGCTAAAAAATAAAAAGGAAGAAAATTACACACTTAAACTGTCTCGACCATGGATATTTTTGCAAGACATGATTAATTACATCACTTTTTACAACCCATACAATACTGTTAATTACATTATGAATGACATAACTAGGGATGTCACTATGGCATTACCAGTGATAATATTAATAATCTGCAGAATAGACAACAACTTTTCTTAACCACTGTTTACTTACATTAGTCAACATTTTCACATTCACGCACAGGCACCTGCTTACTATGCCTACCACAACCTACTTTTTACACTCTTATTTCCATTTCCATATACACACACAGTGCCTTGTCTTCCCTCTCACCCCTTTTATCATATCTTCTCAACTCCTAAACCTCTCAATTATCTTGTCTTTTCCAAATGAGTCTATTTTTATCCTCCTATCCCCCTCTTCCTCATCACCTCACCTCATCTGTCACACATACATCTTCTCAGTTTGACAACAATTTAAGTGACATTGTAACCGCAGCTGGTTGCCTTATTTACCACTATAATGTCTTAAAGCATAGAACTTAGCAGAGCTAACCGTACAGATATCTAAGCCATAATTTTATATAGTCAGTAAGAGATCCTCTATTTAAAATATATAATTAATTGAGAATACAATATAAAATAAGGATTGTTTTGGAAGCAATAAAGTTTTGTCTTTTTAGATATTTATTATATAAAAATATAAATATAGACATAAAATCCATTACAATAATTTATAGCAGAGTTTATTAAACTAGATGCTTGCAAATATCATTAATAGATTAACATACCATCCTGAACATGTCATCATGCCAGCCACTCTGTCATTTTAAGACGGAACAGGGTCTGTCTCCAAGTCGCTCCTCTCTCTGTGCCTTAGGGTTACCGTAGTTCATATATGAAAAAGTAACTTATTTTACTTTTATTCACTTTACGACCTCCCTTAACTTGACAAAATACAAGGCCATAACTAAAGGGTGTACACGTCTTGGAAAATTCCCTGACATAGGTCAAGATGGCATCTTAAAATCTGAACATCTTTATCTACTTAGGGTTACCACAGTATATTATGAACTGAAAGAGTTGTAGCATAGCCTTGAATCTTGTTTATGCATTATTGTTATTGTATTTCGTCTGAGACAAAATCGCATAAACATATTATGCACTGAAGGTAAGTAAGAGGTTATTGCTTAAAGAAACATGTATGAAAAACATTATGTTCCATTTCTAACACCTTGTCAGTTTGCAATATCTGTTAAAGACAAAGTACACAGTTTGAGAAATACAATATTTGCATTTGCCCATAACACCGTCTCCATTAAACTGTAGGCATTGTAGAGCATTTGTTCCTTAAATTAATAAACCAAAGTTCTCCATCAATCTTTTTAGGTTTTTATGCTCCCAGCATCTTTGATCATGTTGTAACGGTAAAACATCCGCAGTGTGATCTTTGCATGTAAAAGTGGTTGATTAAAATGAGCAAAGCTTTTGTCTGGGAAAGAATTGAAAAGAACATCAGGTTCCACAATAGGATATTCTTGGATGGATTCTGATAGGAATTGTAATCCAAAGTTAAAAGTAGTAATTGTATTTGTAATGCAAAATTGTTAAAGGCCTGTAGAAGTTCACATTGCTTATATACATTGCTGGAGGTTGTGTTTGTAGAATACCTGTGTATTAGTTGTATAGTATTGGTCCAGTTATCCAAATATTTGGCTAGAATTGGTTGCAGATATTGAATCAGCATCATCTGTTATTACCATGGTGATGGTGTTGGTATTTGTCTTTGTCTTTTATCTTTGCTTGTTTGTTTTTTGTTTTGCTTTTTTCCATGAAACATTTTTACACAGTATATGATGTGTATAGATTGGATACTCTCCGATATTCTTTTACGAAATAAATTAATTGATAGCATTTTCAAGACATTGTCTTAAGTGACATGGATTCCATTATAGTAAATGTAATGTTGATTCTTGTTATCTCAAGAAGGCCTCTTTTTGCTGGTATTGGAATCTTGGTAACACCTCTACATCTCACAACATTAGGTGCTGTTGTGCAAAAAATGTACAAGTAAAATCTGTGGAAAAATCTTTAATTTGTTATACTTTATACTATATAGTTCATCTTTCTAGTGTTTTGTTTTAGAGATCAACAACCTTGTATATGATTTAGATATATAAGGATAATTTGAAGCAGCAAAGTATTTACTGCCTTTGTTTACAATGGTATGTCAAATTACGTTCTCTTTAAATATTAAAAATACTCTTTTATTCAAAATCTCTCAATATATTTAAAATAGTTGATCATTTGAAACATGACATTATTCATCTTTCTTTGTCCTGTTAGGGAAAAGACAACTGATTCCCTAAGTTCTAATTAGTAAATATAATGACTACAGTTATTAGTGGCTTAACATACCAGAAACACCCAAAATTGTCTTAAAACATTTTTTACCAAGATCTGACAGCCATTGTGGAAAGTCACATTCGTGAGATTGGATGCTTAACAATGTGAATCTTATTTGTATATTTTCCAGTGGCTTTTGGGTGGAGCTTAAGGTGATTTTTAAAAAATTATTATTTCTTACAAATGAGTTAAGAAAGCACTTAGATACTGTGAGGAAATGCCTTTTGTCACTGGATTTTAAGATGACAAGTTGCCTTTTGCCCCGGCTGTTGGAGGAGCCTGAGTGTCAGCCTCCTGCCTCATGACTATGGCCCTGGGTTGTATGGCACTTTACAAACATTATTTGGGCTAATGGATTTATATTGTGCTGCTGCTGGCCCTTTAAGAACTACATTGTGGTTTATGGACTTGTATTGGACCATGCTGGCCCTTTAAGAACCGTCTGGGGATATATTGAGACTTTGTGTGACAATGGCCCTTTAAGACTATGTCCCCAGACCTTTAAAATACTTTGTCTATGGCTTTCTCCCACTTGGTTCAGTACATGGGGCTTACTGAAGCAGGTACCACACAGGCGGACCACCCAGAAGTAGAAGTGTGCAGGCAATTTACCTCCTAGGCTGGGAGCCTACTGTAGGTAAATTGCCGACCGATGGGTGGCCGCAGTTCGTGCAAACCAACATGTGGCGGCGGCCATCTTTGTTCATTCGCACAAGGTCAGCGGTATGTGTAGCCAAATTCATGGAACTAAAATCGGCTACACATTTCAACGAACACCGCTGACCTGTACCTTCTCCTACACTGAATTTGCAGCTGCAGAGACTAAGTCCCGTTCGGCAGTTTGAACTCACTGTTATACTAAGCTAAATGCACGAACGGCCCCGTTCGTGCATTCGAATGGGACTTAGTCATTTTTCTGTGTAAAATAGAGGTCATAAAGGACTTCCACCTAACTTTTTATGTACTGGAGGAATTTGTATGATTTTTGGTTATGTTTATATTTAAAGTGTGCTAATTATATGATTTTATGAATATTGGATGTATAGATTTGGAGTTATGAAAGTTGGGTAAAAAGTGTGTTTTAAAATGTATGGATAATTGGGTTACCTCTCAGGCTAAGGGGAGGAGATGTGTGGGATGTAACCATGGTGTGATTGGGTATTGTGTAATTGTCTGTGGGCGTCTCCCTTGCAGGGGAGAATTGCATAAAAGCAGTGTGTGTGTCATTAAACGTTCAGATCATCTTGTACCTTCATGAAGTTTAGGCTCATGTTTGGGGGATTGGAGAACTACACTCGGGGGATTGCTATAATCACTATACTCACCAGGGTATAATCACTAAGCTCTGCTAACAGCTTGCTCCTGTTCCTGCTCTCTGGAATTCGGAGAGGTCGACCTACTGGAAGCTGGACCCTGGTCTTGGGTCCAGAGTGGGTGGAGACGGCGAGACCCCAACCAAGCTGCGGTGGTTCGTGGGGTCTGCAGTGGTTATGGTGTCGGGCAGAATGCTTGGAGTCCTCGGCATCCGTCAGCGGAAGGTACCCGGTCGGGGTGCCAGCGGTTCCGTTACAGATACAATATTGAAGGTATTTATATTTTAACTCTACCTTTGTATATGTGGTTTTGACACATTTTGTTTAATAATAATAGATATCAGAATCTGTTGCAAATATAACTGGTTGAATTTGGGGTATGTTACAATCAGAATATGAATTAATAATCATATGTATAATGTATTGAGTAAACAATCAATAGATGTGGCAGGATCATTACCACAAGGTATATGTATCTTTAATTATCACAAACCAAATACCATTTTCTTGGTATTTGAAAAACAGATAAATAAAATATTTGATCACATGTATTTTAATATACATACATATAGTGGTATGGATGTTGAATTTATATCTTTGACATCTTTTCACCTGTTTGCAATAGGTGACCTAAGTTATCAATTTCCAAATTTATCATGTATATCACCTGGAAGGGTTAATCTATAATACTCTTTTACCTTCCATTGACTGACCTTACTTCTGGCAGACTGAACATGTTTATCATTATAAGTAAAGATTTGTGATAAGTGAAGTAAAGTTTCTGCCTGTCTTTCAGTTAAGTGTTAATTGTTGAAGTACTTCACTTATATTAATTAGACTTTATTAATCATACCACTCTGCAAACTTAAATGAATATCGAGTAGTTTCTGATTTAATAAAAAACATTTTACATTTTCTTCTAAAGTTTAACATTATTCATTATTGCAGTTTTTAGTGTAATCATTTGATCTTTAACTATGACGATTCAATTATGTAAAGATACATTGTTAAAATTAGATAATCTGGCCACTGCTTGGATTTAAACTACAAGTAAATGTCCAGTAGAAATAAAGGAATTTGCATTGTTTAGCTATTTCCTTTTGCTGCAAGACACATGCATTAATGTACATTCATCTGGATAATCAGCTGGTATGCTCTTATACTTATGTCTAATATATTTGTTTGTAGCCCAGATTGCAGCTGCTTGTGGCATTTTAGCAATAATTTTCAATTATATTTCAGATATTCACAAAGTCTATCCACCTTTGTAATTAACACATTATGTCTTTTTTTATACCATTAATTATAGTATATGTATTATATTACATATTGTCACTGACACATTTCTGATACAAGGAAAAAAATAGCATCATTGCTTTAGTAATTATAATTTTTCTGTTCATGCACCACATTCCTGGAAGTCCAGAATATAGCAAGAATCCTTGGTCTATGGTCTTAGGGAGTCATTTAATGTTTGATTGGTATAGTTATGCCAAAAGAGGAAGCAGTACATTGGTAGATCACATCTGCAATAGAACCATTACAGATTCCTTGTTGCATCAATGTCTCTGTGTTTACAGGAGTTCCTTGCTTTGCAGGTATGTACATAATATGTAGAGTTTAAGAAAAGCTGCAAATTGTGCTTTAGTACAAGTGTCCCATGATGCAAATTGTGCTTTAGTACAAGTGTCCCATGATGCAAATCATGCTATAGTACAAGTGTCCCGTGATATCAAGTTTATGAAAGGTTTAGCTGATCTTTTATATTTCATTCTCTTAGCAGGGCATCTGCTCTTAGTAGGCAGATCTTGTTATTGTTTATTAATTGCATCAAGGTTTCTTTCGTTAATGTGTTTCTTCTGAATTCAAATTCAAATACCACCAAATGTCATTGTAAAGTTCATTATTACAGAATATGGTTCCAGTATAGTTTTTCACTCTGTGACAAACCCCCCTTTTTTAGGGAGTTTGTCATGAGTTTTTGAAGGAGACTACTTGCCAGTCTCCTGCCCCAAGATTATGGGCCCTGCAAAAAGACATGTTAAAAAGTCTATTTGGGCTTATTGGATTTTAAAACACGTTGTCTGTCCCTTTAAATCCATGGGAAAATGTGCCTCTTTCCCTGCCCTATTTTTCTCCAGCAGGGCGTTGTCCCAGGGACACTTCCAGACCAGTTGAAACTGGCTGCCTTGTCTCTCCTCAATCTCCCATCAGCCCTTGCTATTTTCTGACCTCACCCTTTCTTGTACTATAGGGCACTTTTAACATTGGATCCACGCTATCTGGGGATATGTTGGACATATAGGTTAAACATTGTATTATATGAGTTATGTATTTTTATGTGGTTTTGGTAACAGTTTTTGGACTTATAAGTATTTCCTGTACCTGGAGATAATTTGCTTACCACAGCCACTTAAGCCAATTATCTCCAGGATAGAGGAGAAGATAGACCGACCGCACAGCCTAAATCTGTGGAACTATTTTGGGCATGAAAGCCATGCTTGCGGTCGGTCAAATGTGACTTCAATAAAACTTTTGAACCCCTGGTCTGATCTGGGTGATTTTTGGATATGTTGTTCACCCAGACCAAGGCTATCCAGTGATGTGGGGATATGTTGTTGTTTTGGGGTGTTTCTGGACTTTGGGTAAAACTGGATATTTTCTGCCTGTGGTAATTGAGTTAGTCCATTGTGTTTGGTAATAGTATCACAGGCAGAGGGGAGATTTTGTGTAAATTAGCTGGGAGTGTCCAACTGTACAATACTGTGTTGATTGGCTGTTGTGACTTTGTGTCCTGTGCTCCACTAGGTCCACGTGGGTGGTAACCATGTGGGGAAAACTGTATATAAGAAATACCTTTGTGCTCATTAAACCCTCAATTTAGAGTCCTGTCTCTTATTGGGGGAAACAGCTACAAGGGATTGCTATGCTCTTCATACTCCCTTGGATAATCACTAAGCTCTTTTAAGAGCTTGTTCCTGCTTCACTCTCTGGGGAAAGAGAGGTTCACCCACTGGAACCTGGATCCTTGTCTTAGGTCTAAGGTGCGGAGGTTTGTGGGGTCTGCGGTGGTTATGGTGTCTAGTGGAGTGCTTGGAGCCCTCAGGAAGCACTAGGAGCATCCTTCAACAGAGGTACCCAGTCGGGGTGCCAGCTGATCCGTTACACACGCTAAGCTCTAATTTCACTTTAAGCACAGGGCAATACATGATCCCAAGTTAGCCAATTTTAATATAGGCCAACACTTATGGGGCCTACAAGCTTGAGCCTTGGAATCAAGGTGCATCCCTTTACAGTCAATCAGGTATTCTCAGTACTATGTTCCATCTTGAGAAATAGCTGAGTGTTGACAGTTATCAGCCTTTATTTCTTTTTCCTGTCATCTTCTGTCTGGAAACATAATAGCAATGTCCAGAATTAGCAAAGCACTTCTTTTCAGCATAAGAAGGCTATTTGCGGAAGTCATTCAATGATAAACTATTTGGCAAAGTCTTTTCTTGCATCACCTTCATAGGTGCATCCAAAGTCTTTCACAAGCATCTGTCCCATCTTTTTCTGAGTTCAGCATGCTTTGCCATCATCGTTGAGTCCATTATTCATATTTGAAATAGTCCAATCACATCTTTCTCATGTATAATCGGTTTTTGGAATGATCTTCAATAGGTTCCTTGTAAAATACTAGTGTAGGTCACATTAGCAATCATTTCACTGTGAGCTGTATCTCTCATTTTGAGATGCTTCTTGGAGGTTGTCCTCACAATCATAGAACTTGTATTATGTGCAGTCCAATTCAGTTCAGGTACTTATTGCTTGTTAACATAATCACAATGCAGTTTTAAAACGACAGCTAGGGTTGATGTTATGATAATGCTGCCGATTGTAAGAAGGAGACACCATAACCAATTTTCTAGCATCCTTTTGCTTCCACAGGTACAGTCTGTTTTCTCCAGAGTCTTTCTGATAATGATATTGATGATTTATTTTACATATGTTCCATGTTAACTGTGAATGTATCACATCTGTCTGTTCATCCTTCTCCTTCATATATGCAGGTTCAGATGTCAGATCATGATTCAGTTATGTGGCTATGATTCTATTGGCTGTGATCTGGTGGCATTTCTGTCGTCCTCTATTTGTTTTATCTTGCCTTCTTTAACAGCATCCATTGTGTCAGTCAATGGTTCTGTGAACATCTTGGAAGTATTTAGCAGGTTGTAAAATATCAAAACTTTCTGTTCTCTGTTGGCTCTGATTATTTTCTGTAGTAAAAAATCTTGGAGTCACCCTCTCCAGGACAAACTGGCCAGCAGTAGGAAATAGGTGGTGGTTCATGGTGAGGTGGGCTGGAAAAAAAGAATCTATTAATTTATCTAATAGAACCGATGGTTCTAAGCTCTACCTGGTGCAGAAATATGATTGTCAGTCAAAAATGTGTAAGATATCATATGGTGTCTCACGATTTGCATTATCAGGTATGTTGTGAATGCTCATCTGTACCATAGGAATAAGTAGATACAACTGTATGGGAGCAAGTAAATAATAACTTGGTTAATAGTCATTTAACCTCAGCATTTTTCCCGGACCAGAACCCCACTAGTTTGGGGGTGGTTGGGCACACTGAATTTCCAAAGTAACCCAAATGTGGTTGCCCAATTTTGGGTTTCCTTTGCTGTACCTGCAGGACCACCATCTTGTGGTGGTCCTGGGATTACCACATGCATACTAAGGAAGTGAGACTAGCAAATGTGGTATCAGAGGTGGCACTTCGCACAGGATATATCCAAGTAAACCTGGTACATGCATCAACACATGCATCAACACATACAAAAACATATTTATAACCATGAGATGTTGGCAATCTTCCAATATATAGAAAATAATATCAGGAAGTATTACTTTACTGAGAGGGTAGTGGATGCATGGAATAGCCTTCCAGCTGAAGTGGTAGAGGTTAACACAGTAAAGGAGTTTAAGCATGTGTGAGATAGGCATAAGGCTATCCTAACTATAAGATAAGGCTAGGGACTAATGAAAGTATTTAGAAAATTGGGCAGACTAGATGGGCCGAATGGTTCTTATCTGCCGTCACATTCTATGTTTCTATGTAAAATACAAGGCTATAACTAAAGGGTGTGCACGTCTTGGAAAATTCCTTGACTTAGGTCAAGATGACATCTTAAAGTCTGAACATCTTTATCTACTTAGGGTTACCGCAGTCTATAATGTACTGAAAGAGTCGTAGCATAGGCTTGAAGCTTGTTCGTGCATTATTGTTACTGGGACGAAATGGCGTAAACATATTATGCACTGTAAGTAAGGTAAGTAAGAGGTTATTGCTTAAAGGAACATGTATGAAAAACATTATGTTCCATTTCTAACACCTTGTCAGTTTGCAATATCTGTTAAAGACAAAGTACACAGTTTGAGAAATACAATATTTGCATTTGACCATAACAACATAAAGCTTCTTCAAACTTTCTTGACCCCAATTCTTACCACACATAGCCCCTTCATCACTTTCCTCTACCTTTCATTTGCAAAGCATCACTAGCTCAACACATATTTCTCAGAGCATTTTCCTCCAACGCTCACCCTTACATTCAGACACAGGGCATCCTCTACATTCTTTTACATAACTCATACATAACCCTTTCTTGCTCTCAGCACATAGCTATTACACTTAACATCAATTATAACTTTTTCTAACATAACAATAGTTCTCTGTGTAACTTATTGTTTAGAGGAAATCACATTTGTACCCAGTGCTGCATATACTTTTCTATTTATGATTTATCTGATCTGCAGGATGATGTAATTTCTCATGACACTAGTGATGCTTTCGCCCTGGTCAGAAACATTCGATCTAATTGGTGTTGCAGCAAAGTTATGCCAGTTAGTAAATTGCATTTTTCTTACTTTTTCACAATGCCAATAAGTGTAATGCCTTGTTTTAGTAAATGAATGAGTACATTTATTTTACTACTGAGTTCTTCTCTCTATATCTCAATCTTTCTGCCCCCCTCTGAGTTTAAATAACTAAAGCATAAAGACTATGTACCAATAAATTAGTTAATTACAAGCAAGGTATAGAACAACACAGCACATCATTTTTTTTCATAATTGCCTTATATTTGTTTTTTATTTCTTTCTATTTTGGCTAATATTCATGATATATACAGAAGGGTTACATTTTCAAGGACACACAGAATACTGGCATTTAAAATGTACGATAACAATATTTCCTCTGTTCCACTTCACTGAAATATTGAGTAAGTTAATTATTTAATTACCACATGCAGTTAGAACTTTGACATAAAAAACATATACTTATTTTACCCTTCATTAGGTCAATACTGATGAGCAAAAGCATTTTCAAGGAGATATGCTTATTATTTTCTCATTGCAGAATCTTTTTTTGTGACACATGAAATAACCTCATCACCAGTGTTTTTGCTTTTGATCTGTGTAAGGACATATGCAATTTCATACAACACAGAGAGTGTTATCTCTATCATAATTACTATCCTTTAAGGTAGACTTTCTACAGACTATTTTATCTTTTTTCATTCACTGGTTTATTATCTGTCAGGCAAGTTCAAGCCCCCACGAATCATTGTTCTTTCTGCTTTCCTTTGAAAATGGTTTTTAAAAGATAATGTTATATGGTCTAAATGTAATGATATGATATTTCTTTGAATAGTCATTATTCTGTCTGTTTCACAATTTGCAGTCCGGGTGAATGTTCAGAGGAAAGTGCCCAAATGTCAGTATACCACTTTGAGACAAATATCTGACTTCACTGTGGCAGCTAGTTTCTCTACCTATACTTGTTTTTTCTATATTACACCCCCCCCCCCCTCAAATATATAGCAGCTGAGTTGATTATGTTATAAAATTCAAGATGTGATACATATTAATCAACTTGCATGAAAAGTTTCCAGATAGAATTACTTTTATTTTGTTGATGTTCAAACTCAAAGTACATTTGTATGAATACAGCAATGTTCTTTGTGCAACCAAAGCTGTAATAGGGGACTGAAGCAATACAATTAAATATTCAACGGTCTTTCTGTTTATCATTATGATATTGGATTATCCTGCTACACCTGTGTACATAATTTAAGAATAAACCTCTATATCGTTTCATAAATGGAAAGGCAAAGGATCACTGTAACCTCATCCGGTAGCTTTATGATTGTGCTTTTGAATAAAAATTCACCTGCCTGGTTATATAAAAAGATGTCTTCAAAATGTGTTTATAAAACAAAGCAAAAGTGTATTTGGACCAACAGTCTATTGGAGTTTAATTGTACAAGAGAGGTCATGATACACTGTTACTATTCAGGTTTTATATCTATAAACATATTATGTGAGTTTAATTGCAGTCAATTAAAAACAATAGTCTTCTAGCCTTAAAATTGTTGAGAATGAAAATATGTAGGCACTGAAACATGACTGGGCATCACAAAATAATTCACATTATCAGTTTACTTGTTTGGGGTGCATGTTCACCAATTCATCAACCCGAGGAATATCATGAAATATGTTTATATATATATATATATATATATATATATATATATATATAAATGACAATAATTTTTTTTGTTCCTGAGGAAAGTCTGAGATGCGGACTGAAATGTCGATCTTTTCGAAACAATTTGAAATAAAGAATTTTTGCTTTTAAGAAGAACGTAAGTGCAGATTAAATTTTGGATGTGTATTTACCTAAGCCCAGGCTATGGAACCCAGCATATATATATATATGCTCTGTATATGTCTTCCGCTCAAGCTCGATTATTCAAATATATATATATATATATATAAATATATATATTATCCACGGCCCTGCACTCACCTTTGTGTCTTCAGTGCTACGGTAATCCTACAGCTTACTAACATAAATATCCACAAAGAAAGGCACTCACTGGTCTTATTAATCAAAGAAGTGTGTCTTTATTTACTACAATTAGGTTAGATCACATCAATGTTTCAGTCCTTATACTGCATTGCAGAGAGTCCTAGGAGGAAGGATTTACCAAGTAAGTGAAATAAATATATATATATATATATATATATATAAATATATATATATATATATATACATATATACTTATCAAATAAGTAAAATATATATATATATATATATATATATATATATATTGTAATTTATATTTATAATTTATTAACTTACTTGGTAAATCCTTCCTCCCGGGACTCTCTGCAGTGCAAGTGCAAGGATATATATATATCAGAAGAAAGGCACTCTTACCCTGATGAAAATCTGGGTAAGGACTGAAACATTGATGTGATTTAACCTAATTGTAGTAAATAAAGACACACTTCTTTGATTAATAAGACCAGTGAGTGCCTTTCTTTGTGGATATTTATGTTAGTAAGCTGTAGGAGCACCGTAGCAATGGCATCGATTGGCAATAAATGACAGGTTGGATAAATTGGAGGCTTGTGGTGCTAATCAGTCCACTACCAATACTACGGTCACAGTCATCCTCTCTCTAATACTATGCCCGGTAATTCCTTTGAATCTATGGCAGTTATAGAATCAATTAATCCCTCGCATATGGTCCCATCTCACCTTAAAAAGGACATTCTGGAAGGCAAGGACGTTAACCTGGTCTCATTGCTCATTGCCTCCCAAGATATCCTAGAGAACAGGACCTTTGCATATGGGGATATTTCAGTTGTACTAAGGGCTAGAGACCCCCGGCTAAATAAGAAATTGTCCATCCTTGAATTCGTACTGGGGTTTGGGATTTATAGAGATGTCTACTGCTCAGTTTACCCTGAGAAAAGAGCAGGGTTGGATGCATACATGCACAAGATGGTGGATCTGGGGCACAAATACGCTTTTTACGATTACCACCGTTCCTTCTCTTCAAAGGTGGCTGCGGCTCTGGCTCAGTTCAATTTATGCATAAATTGGAACAAATTGGACATGGAGCTATTCTGCAGGCACTTTGCAGGCCTCAGACCCCCAGCTTGTGCAGTGTGTGCATCGGCAACGCATAGCACCAATTTCTGCCCGAATTCGGCTGAAATTGAACAAAACCAACCGGCTTCTAACTTCCAAAGATCTAATAGAGGATTAAAAGAGAAACCGGGCAGGGATATTGTATTTTTTGGCAAATCCCAAGTTTGCAATAATTTTAACGTGGGCAATTGTGGTTTCAACTCTTGCAGGTTAATGCATGTATTTTCACACTGTTTCAGGGCCCATTCCAAGACAATGTGCCCAAATAAAGCATTTCCTAAACCATATCTCACGTGCGTGAACCTCAGATTACTCACCACTTTGTTACAACTACACCCATCATGCCATTTCAGTAACTACCTTATAACGGGACTGACTGAGGGATTTCACACCGGGTTGATACATTTACCTACAGGCACGCTGGAATGTGACAACCTACTATCCACATTAGATGACCCACAGTTGGTACACAAACTTATCATGACCGATGTAAACCAAGGGTTTTGTTGGGCCCATTCTTTTCACCACCCTTCACATTTTGGAGAACCAACCCCATTGGGGTTGTCACGGGAAAAAACTCACTAAAACCTGGACTGATCATTGATTTATCAGCACCACATTCCTCCACGATCCCCAGCCTAAACTCACTCATACCTTCCGAAGAGTTTTCACTACATTACGCCACCATCGACCATGCCATAGGTGCCATCATTTAAGCAGGCACAGGGGCATGGTTAAGTAAAACAGATGTAGTGAATGTCTTCAAGTTACTTCCCATGCACCCTTCCCTTTGGCACCTTCACGGGATTAAATGGCAAGCGTTATATTATTTCTTCACCCGTCTCACTTTTGACTCCAAAAGTAGCCCATGTATTTTTGACACATTTGCAGAAGCGTTGTGTTGGTTATTACTTAATGTGTGCAAATGTCCTTCGGTTATTCATTATCTGGATGATTTCCTCACGATTGAGAACAACACACTCCCCCCAAGTAGTTTGAAACACATGTTGGCTTTGTTTGAATCCCTCACTATCCCAGTCTCCCCGCACAAGACGTTGGGTCCCGACACCAACATGCAATTTTTGGGGATACAACTAGACACTGTACACATACAGGCTAGCCTCCCTCAGGACAAAATTGAGCGTACCCTGGCAAGCATCGAACACTACCTACTGCAAGGGTGTTGCACCCGCAAAGAACTGCAATCACTGCTGGGTTCGCTCAACTTTGCAATGAGGATCATTCCACAAGGTAGATCTTTCATTTCACATCTACTATCCCTATTTCCACAATTCACCTCAGACACTTCACGTATCACATTAGACGACCACGCAACTGCTGATTTACGGATGTGTTTTTTTTTTCTCATCTCTTGGAATGGGCGAGCCATGTTTATACCACCCCACTCTGAGACTTCACCTACACTGTGGACAGATGCCGTAGCAAACACAGGTTTTGCAGCCATCTGGGGAGATCAATGGCTTTGTGGACCATGGCCGACCGAAGTCAAATTACTGCCCAAATCCACTGAGACATCAGCTTTATTTGAGCTGTACCCAATAGTGGCAGCGGCCATTGCCTGGGGACCACATTGGTCTGGTCACATGGTTAGGTGCTACTCGGATAATATGACTACATGCCATATTGTCAATAAAGGCAGGTCAGCATCCCTGGTAACTATGAGACTCCTAAGATGACTCACATGGGTAGCGGCCACCTGTCAATTGTTTATCACATGTATTCACGTTCCGGGGTGCACAAACACTGGTGCTGATCACTTGTCTCGATTTCGTTTTCAGGATTTCTTCACGACACCACCATCCGCTTCCAGACTGGCAACTCCTTTTTATGGGTTCCTCTGACCCAATGAATTCACGACTACGACCATTACAACCTCTGACTACCTAAGAACTATGGACTTGCAAAAACATATCGGCCATTAGTTACTATTTTTAAAACAATCTAAAACTAGCACCGTAGGTCATACTATTGAAATCCCCTTGTATCCTACTCGTAACAAATGGTGCCCCATACATGTTTTTGACGCTTATTTCCTTTCTCTCCACAAACTACCTCTACAACCTTTGCTCGAACTACATGGAAACATTCTGACTACAACAAAATTTATGCTTTATGTATGTTTACTGTTGACAATCATTTCTAAGGTCATTCTTTCAGAATTGGGGCAGCACCTACAGCATCTGCTAATCACGTACCCACTCACATTATCAAGGCAATGGGACGCTGGAAGTCCTCAGCCTACACCCTCTACATAACTTATCCCGTTAAAGAATTAAGACAAACTTTCTGTGACTTATCTAAATAAATAAAGTTGGTTAACCGTATTACGTCTTATGGTATTTTCTTTTTGTCCACTTTTATTACAGGCCTACTGCTTTGTCAATTCTGGCACACCACAACTGACTGGTCCCAACTCATTGATGTTATGGTTATTATTGGCTAGATTTATGTATACGACTATGTTGCCCCGACTACAAATTTGAAGGCTTGGCCTGTAGTTGTGGGAGGGGCTTGAATTCCCTTTAAAAGGGCTGCCAATCCACTCCCACCTTGCCGTTGCTGGTCTGGCGAGTCACCCCTCCCACCACTCCCTCTATTCATAAACACCCTCTAAGGTAGGCCCATTTTTATTACAGGCCTACTGCTTTGTTAGTTCCGGCACACCACAACCGACTGGTCCCAACTCATTGATGTTATGGTTATTATAGGCTAGATTTCTGTATACGACTATGTTGCCCCGACTACAAACATATATATATACTTATCAAGTAAGTGACATATATATATTGTAATTTATATTTATAATTTACTAACTTACTTGGTAAATCCTTCCTCCTGCAAGTTTAAATAGGAACCTGGAATGCTGGAATGATGCACCTATGACAGGGAGGGGTGCAAAACTGGGGATATATATTTTAGAAAGTTTTACACTTGTAATTGATAAGTTATACAAAATAGCAGACTGCAGCTATTATTAGTTGAATATTTATACAATGTTAAGTACCATAAAACAACTAATTCAAAAAATCCCTATCACTCAGTCCTGGATCAAGCTAGATGCAACATCAGCATGCAAGCCATAGAATTCTGAAACAAAATCGAATATGCCCATTTTACATGTCTATATGGTTTCCATTTCAAAGGGTTAGAGGCTAAATCTATAGGAATGTGAAAAAGCATCACATTGTATTAATCAAGCTGTTGCATGAATTGGAAAATGATGTCCTTCAAACTGCAATTTACATCTATAGAAGCTAATTGAATTCTGAGTTATACACCGTATCAGAGTGAATCTTGCCCGTTTTTGCAATCTCTGCACTGTTTCACATAATATAGTTTGAATTTTAAAAACGTGTGATATCTTATCACACATATTTTATCCAAAAATAAAGATGTTATATAAATAATATGCTAGCCTACAAATTAAGCATTTATACCATTTCATAATCACATATAGAAAATGCGGTTGCGTGGTTGACACATTTCTGCCAATATTTATGAATTTTTTGATATGTTATTACTTGTGCAATTTCCTGTGGGGTTCAAACACAGTTGGGTTTACTCGTTGAACACATAAATAATTTATTGTCTGCATTATATATTCAGACTATTGTCAGAAATAAGGATTTATTATAGTAGAAAACTTCAAAGATTTGCAACAAATCAAGCTATATTAAGGTTTGCGGGTACTTGGTGTTAGGCGAGCCCCCCTAAAATCAAGCCAGTGGAGAATGAGGCATCATGTATAAATAAGTACTACTAAGCATATATTTGAATAGAATTAAAAATGTGTAAGAAAGCAAGTGCACAAAAAATGGAGTCAAACATAAACCCTAGTACTAAACTCCCTAATCACATAAATTACAATAATTAATGTATATCCCCTTTACTAATTTTCCACATCCCCCAGGAAGTAGGGTAATTGAAAGGAATGGAAACAGCACTAAAGGTCACATAGAATGGCAAATTAGCAAATTTGCAGGGAATGTACAGAGAACAGCATGCCTGACACAATATGATTTTTATATTTATTTTGTAACTATATGTCTATATGATTTTTCTTTCTGGAATATATTTACTTGATGTACAGTAAACGCTATTAAAAATAGTAATGATCTATACCTCTGCCCCCTTCTAATCAATTTCATGATCATTCAGCTTGCATCATTCATCATCCCCATAACAAGCTTATTCAAACTGCTTCAGACAAGAATACCTTCAGACAGGAATATCTGGACACCTTCTGAATTATGTGGCAATGGTTTAACACTGAAGTTGGAACTCCAGCACCTCCGCCTCTAAATCTCCATTCTCTCTGCACTATAGTATGAAGAACGGTTATGTTTAAGTTATGTATAAGACTCATGGAAACAACTTACATATTAATGAGCCTAGTGTGACATCTATTTTGCAGTATATTGCCGTTGTTGGGTAATACTGATGGGTGTCATCTAATTTATTTGCCTTTGTTGTGCACAGTGGCATTATTTTCGATTTATTAATGCACAGAAGATGTTATCTTGGACACTATGGGATTTAAAAACATGCACTTTTATACTGATAAAAATCCAGATGCTTACTTAAAGTGATATTTTGCATTGAAGACACATAATTTCATTGCTTTATGTGAATAAGTCCTGCAGAATCTTCTGAGCAGAGGTATCATCTCTGGAAGATTGCCCACCCTCCCCTCCCCTCCCCACACCATCCCACCCCATCCCACCCCATGACGATTACCTTATTTATATATAGTGCAGATCAGCTGGTTTCCAAAACACATCAATCAAGTCACTAAACCTCTCCTCACCTGAAATCCCCTGTTAACATACTGCATCCTTACAATAGTTTAAATACTAATTGATATTTGTGTGTGTGTGTGTATATATATATGTAAATGATTTATATATGTGCACATATATATATATGTATATATATATATATATATATATATAATCTTCATATCTATATAATACACATTTTCTCTAATGTTCTCCCTTCTATTTTTCACTCTAACACTAACTTCTCTCATTACTAAAATATCCCTATCCTTTTGCTCACTTGTCCCTGGAAACGCCATCTTCATTATTTCCACCTTACTACTCCCCCTCATACTAACCCAAGGATCTACACTAATCTCATACCCATCTTATGTTCCTCTAAATCCTCCTTCAATACTGCCCTCTGGAATGCACACTCTGTCTGCAATATTACTAAATCCACTGCTGTCCATGACTTCTTCATCTCTCGTTCAATAGAAATCTGGCTCTCCCCCTCTGACACTGCTACACCTGCATCTTTGTCCTTCGGTGGTCTTCAACTTACCTACAACCCAAGAAACTCTGAATGTAAAGGTGGTGGTGTAGGGTTTCTCCTCTCCCCTCACTGCTCCTTTAAACCTCTACCCACCCCCCATTTCCCTCTCTTTCCCATCATTTGAAATACATTCAGTTCGCCTTTTCAAACCCTTCTCTGCTAATATTTCTGTTGTTTATCGTCCCCCTGGCTCCCCTCTTCTCTTCCTTGACCACTTTGCTGCCTGGCTAACCAATTTCCTCTCTTCTAATATTCCATCCCTAATTCTCAGGGACTTCAATATTCCTATTAACCCACCTTTGACCTCTGCAGCCTCTAAACTACTCTCAATTACTTCCTCCCTCGGGCTATCAGAGTGGACTAATTCTCCCACCCATGTAGCTGGCAATACCCTTGACCTGATCTTCTCTTATGCATGTACAGTATCTAATATCTGCAACACTTCATTTCCTCTCTCTGGTCACCACCTCTTCTCATTTGCTCTAGTGTACCCTCTCACCCAACAACCTCAGCCTAACCCCCCTTAACTCAGAAGGGACCTTGATTCTCTTGATCTCCAGCAGTTGTCAGCTGATATTGATTCACAAATGCTGTCCATCCTTTCCCTCTCCTGTCCTTCACTGGCCCTCTCCACATATAATACTACCCTCACCTCTGCCTTGAACGCTGCAGCACCGCTCCAAACCAGCACCTCGAGGAGGACCCGCCCCCAACCATGGCATACTAAATCAACATGCTATCTGCAAAGATGCTCCCGTTGTGCTGAACGCTCCTGGAGGAAGTCTCACACCCAGTCAGACTTTCTCCATTATAGATTCATATTGTGTTCATACAGCGCAGCCCTTGCCCTTGCCAAACAGCCCTACTTTTCCTCTCTCATTAGTTCATGCTCCCGCAATCCGAGGCGTCTCTTTGACACCTTTAATTCTCTTCTTCGCCCTGCTGTGGCCACCCACCAAACTAACCTTACTGCTGACAACTTTGCATGTTACTTTACTGACAAGATTTAACAGCTAAGGAAAGAATTCTCCCCTCCTTGCCATTCTGTTTCTCAACCACACATAGATCATGCCTTTCCTAACCTTCAGACATTCTCCCCGGCTACTGACCAAGAGGTGGCTGCTCTTCTCTTTTCCTCTCGCCCCACCACCTGCCCGCTCGATCCTGTCCCATCTCACCTTATTAGATCTCTCTCCACTTGTCTCGTGCCTTCCTTAACGCACATCTTCAACTGCACTCTCTCTTCTGGCATTGTCCCTGCTGACCTTAAACTTGCCACTGTAGTACCTATACTAAAAAAAACATCCCTCGACCCGCCCACCCCTCTAACTATCGTCACATATCTCTGCTCTCTTTTTCCTCAAATCTTCTGGAAAGACTTGTCTTTACCCGCGTGTCTCATTTCCTCAATTCCAACTCTCTCCTTGACCCTCTTCAATCTGGTTTCCACCCTCTCCACTCTACTGAGACCGTGCCTATCAAAGTTACTAACGACCTAATCGCAGCTAAATCCAAAGGCCACTACTCCATACGAATTCTTCTGGACCTCTCTGCTGCCTTTGACACCATTGATCATGCTCTCCTTCTTCAAACTCTTCAATCACTTGGTGTCTGTGACTCTGTCCTCTCATGGTTTTCCTCTTATCTCTCCCAACGCTCATTTAGTGTCTCCTTTTCTAATGATACCTCCTCCCCTCGTCCTGTCTCGGTTGGAGTCCCCCAAAGCTCTGTCCTTGGTCCCCTTCTATTTTCACTTTATACTGCCTCTCTTGGCAAACGTATTACCTCTTTTAGATTCCACTACCACCTGTACGCTGATGACACCCA
This sequence comes from Pelobates cultripes, assembly GCA_933207985.1. Classification (NCBI taxonomy): domain Eukaryota; kingdom Metazoa; phylum Chordata; class Amphibia; order Anura; family Pelobatidae; genus Pelobates; species Pelobates cultripes. The sequence goes on from OW240913.1 coordinate 98,812,720, forward strand.
GTTATATCTCTCCTCCCCGGACCTCTCCCCTGCTGTCCTGCAATGTGTCACTGCTTGCCTTTCTTCCATCTCTGACTGGATGTCCTCCCGCTTTCTGAAACTCAATCTCTCAAAAACTGAGCTCCTTGTCTTTCCTCCTCCTAATACTGATCCTCCTCTTTCGCTCTCCCTTCAAGTTTGTGGTACCCACATCAGCCCATCCTTGCAAGCGCGCTGTCTTGGCGTCATACTTGACTCTGGTCTCACCTTTGAGCCTCACATCCAGCATGTTGCCAAATCCTGTAGATTCCATCTTAAAAACATAGCCCGCATCCGCCCCTTTCTTGCACCAGATACTACCAAGGAGCTTGTCCATGCTCTAGTAATTTCCCGCATGGATTACTGTAACCCTCTCCTGATTGGATTGCCCAAAAGCCGTACAGCACCGCTACAGCCAATAATGAACGCTGCTGCCAGACTGATTTTCCTCTCTAGTCGGTTCTCTCACACTTCACCCCTCTGCCAGTCCTTACATTGGCATCTTGTATGCTATAGGAGTCAATTCAAGGAATTAATTCACATCTATAAAGCACTGAACAACTATAGCCCCTCATATCTCCTCACAGATCCATATGTATGTCCCTTCTCGCTCTCTATGCTCTGCTCATGACCACCTCGTGACCGTTGTCCGCACCCGTACGGCCAACCCACGCTTGCAATACTTCTTGCGGGCGGCTCCCTTCCTATGGAATAGCCTGCCTACCGCCATCAGACTCTCCCCTAGTCTTGCATCTTTTAAGAAGTGCCTTAAAATCCATCTCTTTAGGAAAGCTTATGTCCTCCAAGACTAACCTCTACCTCACATACCTGTCTCTTGCTCTCTCCTAAAGGGCAGCCCACCTTATTTGACTGCAAATTCCTGTCCTAATGTGTTTTACACCCCACTTCCTATAGAATGTAAGCTTGATTGAGCAGGGTCCTCTTCAACCTATTGTTCCCGTAAATTTTTTGTAATTGTCCTATTTATAGTTAAATCCCCCTCTCATAATATTGTAAAGCGCTATGGAATCTGTTGGCGCTATATAAATGGCAATAATAATAATAATAAAATTTACAGGATTTTGGACTAAAGACCAGGATGGACCAACAAGAGTCTAGACCCCCAAAATTAATCACTGTAGAAATTGTATTAGAGGCAGAGAGCAGGATATGAGGTAATATCCTTACCCTCTCACATATCCATGATGAAGACATGGAAATCAGACTACTGGATATACAGCTTGATAGATGGCCCTCTTATTGGTTGGAATGTTCACCTGAATGCCTCTCTTCCTTATGTAATATAATATACATAATACTTAAGCATGCATTGGGGGAAAATTGGTATTAGCTACCATAGCTTCACAGTTATGGGTCATGTATTTTCTCTCTTTCTTCTTCTCTTGGTCTTATCTCTTTACTCTTTTCTTCTGCGCCCAGCTCTCTCTCCACCAAGTCCTCCTCATGAAAAAATGCTAAACAAAATGTTGATATTCTCTGATAAATTCTAGTTGTTGTTTGGTAGCATTTAATTATAAAATTAAACAATATTACAATGAAAAGTAGATCTTCCTTAAGTTGTGAGGTTGTGAGTGTTAACACCATATGGCAGTGCCACTTCTTGTATTTTACAAAAAATTTTACTAAAATTCTATGCCAATTACTATCAAAATTATAACTTCACCTACTTGTTAATATGTAAACTCAACTCTAGAATAATTAGGTAATGCTCACTTTTGACACAAGTATATGATAAGGCAAATGTTATTAATTGATTGTGTTTCCCCATGCCAATTACCAACATTTACATATACTGCAGTATATGTTTAGTGATGTGGTGAGTGAGTTAATAATAAACAAATCTCAATTAAATATTTTTATTATGAACCAGTACAATATTATTTATTATGAATAACTTTGCAGATTTTATAGTCAAGATACCTGTAAGTCTACTTTCTATATACAACTATAAGCAAGGTCAGTGTGAAGATCTCTGCAGGAAAGATTTCATGCCACTGGGTGTACAGATTACACAAGGTCATCCCGTAAGATTAGAGGAAGGAGATTTCAATTTCAACACACAAAAAAGGATTTTCTAAGTAAGAGTAAAGAAGAGTAAAGATGCTGAATTTGCGACTGGCAGAGGTTTTGTTGGCAGATAAGTAGATATAAAGGGGTTTCGGCCTTAATCCATGATGATGAGTCTACGATCTAATGGACTAATTCTTCTTTCTGACTTCAAATGTAATCTAAAGTATCAGAATTCCTTCTGCCAATTTTAGCTGGAATAACTTAATTAAACTTGAACTAGTATTATCTAACATAGTAGTGATGTTTTAATCTGTCACATTACTTACAACATGCTTTATGTTAAACAGTAATTTGTGGTAAGCTAAGCTCATTCTTCACCCCAAAACCAGAACACCAGCTGGCTCAAGAGGCCACCTGTCCTGTGGTCATATTATAATAATAAAATAAATATTAAATGTAATATGCAAGCATGAGAGATATAGAATATTTTTTTGTATGACAACTTAGAAAGTGCTCTGATCTGAAATCATACAAAAGAATAAATAACAATATTAACTGACTATAATACCTTTTTATGTAACATATAGAAGTGCACTAATATGAAAACATATTAAAGGTATATAAGGAAAAATGCATATGTGTTTAAATAATGTTAACAGCTAAATAATAAAGAAAGCATTCCTGAACTGTTTATTAAGATTGGAATAAGCATAATTAAGTACATCAAAACGGAAACATCCAGTCATATAGATTACCACTAAAGCAATGATTGCGTTTATTCTAAATTAATCTTAAGATTTAATTAGTCAATCTATCTAAATTACCTAAATAGTTGCTCAACTGTGTCCTCTTCCAGGTCAAAGATCACAGACCACCCATACAGGCATAAAAAAAAAAAAAAAAAACTGATCTGTGGTAGATCAGCTCAATGCTGTTAAACAGCATGAAAATTAGTTATAAAACTGCATCTCGACCCATATTTTTCTTTATCACTGGATCAGCAAGATTGGGAGAATTATAATTCATTTTGAGTGAGTGAAAGCTGAGAGAGTAGAACTGGTTGTTGAAGCAATATTGTGTGGACTGCTATAAAGATAGAAGCTGCCCTGGAAGGTTACTTTCAAGGGATCTCTTAAAAGATTGAAGGCCAGAAGAACATCTTACAGATCAAGGTAGAATATTGCACTGGAATGGTGTTGACCTTGACAAGTCCTGTAGGTGAATTAACAAATGTAATTGTGAACAGAGGACAAGTGAAAATCACTAGTAAGGAGAGAATAGGACATGTTTGTAATCTAACAATTGTGTAATCTAAAATTTGGTATGTGCAAATACTTGTTTTAAGCAATTTATTCAATTAACATTCTAGGTCACCAACGACAGAATCAAATCATTTTACCTGTGATATTACTTTATTATGGTTTTTTTTCCCTTTATCCATTAAAAAGAATGTTATTTGGACTAATCATTTACAACTAGTTTTAGCAGAGGTCCATCTAAAATGTAGTTATGTTGATTGTTTATTAAGACAAAAAGATAACTCATCACAACACATGCATAAAGTCGACCCTGTACCTGGCATATAAGACGACCCCCGACTTTGGAGAAGATTTTCCAGGGTTAAAAAGTCATCTTAAACGCCAGAAAAATACAGTAATTATAATAATATTAATATAGTAGTTAAAACCAACATTTAAACAGACACTATAGGCAGCCAGACCACTTCCTCCGTATGAAGTAGTCAAGGTGCCATATCCCAGTAGTTTAACCCTGCAACTAAGAACATTGTCATTTTCCAGGAACAGCAATGCTTTCATTGCAGGGTTAACATGGCTTTATGGCTGCCACTAGACAAGCTACCACTCCAATATCTGAGTTAAACTTTGCTATTTTAATCAGATGGCAGAAAATAAAGCATTTTATTGGCACACTAGCCTCCCAATGTTTCTCTGTGGGGATCATCTACACCAGGGGTGTCCAAAAGGTAGATCCTCAGATGATGTAGAACTACAACTTCTATGATGCTTTGAATGCCTTTAGAATGACAAAGCATCATGAAAGCTCTAGTTTTAAAACATCTGTGGATCTACATTTTGAGCACCCATGATCAACACTGATGATCTCAGCCAAAGAGGCAGAGTGTGATCATGGAGGCTTTCGTAGCAATGGCAGAATGGCAAGTCATACTCACCCTTCACCCTCACATAGTGAGGGGGGACACCATGATAGGGAGCAGCACACTATAGCCTTGGGAATACATGTCTGTAGTGCTTCTGGTGATTATAGTATACATTTAATGTGAGGTAAATTAGAGATTAGTGCCACTAATATATTAGATTGCTTATTTACCACCAGATGAGGACAAGAGGATGAAGATGGGCTCAGTCTGTCTCCACAGGTCTGGTGTAGAAGAGGCTCTCTGGAGACTGTTTGTAACAATGCTCACAACAATTAACAAACAGGAAGCAGCTCCATTTTTTACACAGCTCAAGGTCTGGGCCACCAGGGCTTGACCGTGAGTATGCCTACAAGGCTCACCGATAAACCCACCTACATGGCCCACCCATGAGTTCTCTCACAGGGAATGGAGTGTATGTGTGTAGGGAATGTGTTACGTGTTACTGTAGAGAATGTAGTGTGTGTTCTTATGGAATATAGTGTATAGGATACCAATTTGTGTAAGGGATGTAGTGTTAGTATAGGGGATGCAGTGTATGTTTGTGTGTAAGGAATGCATTGTATGTGTCTGGGTGTGTGTAAGGGATGCAAGGTGTGTTTCTGTGTATGTAATTGAATGCAGTGTGTTTCTGTTAGAGGTGCATTGAGTGTGTAAGAGATGCATTGTGTTTCTGTGTGTAAGAGAATCAGTAAGGGATGCATTGTATGTTTCAGTGTGTCTGTGTGTGAGTAGGGATACATTGTGTATGTGTGTAGTGTAAAAGAGAGGGTTTGTGGGGTAGGATAGGGACTGAGAGGGGAGCAGCTATTTTTTTATAGTGCTCTCCCCTCCTGTCAATTAGTGGTCTCCCTTTCCCTCCTATCCCTCAGTGTTCTCCCTCCCGTCCCTTAGTGCTCTCCATTGGCCCCCTGTCCCTCTGCAGTCACCCCTTGGTGGTCCTCTCACTCCACCTTCTCCCCCTTAGTGGTTCTCCCTCCCTCCCTAGTGGTACTCCCTCTCCCAAACCCCTTATTGGTCCTTTCCCTCACCTTAGTGGTCTTTCTACTCTTCCCACCCTCAGTGGTACCTTCTTCCTGTCATACCTCCTTGCAGCCCACGCCGATCCGGTACCGCCGTCCCTCCTGTTCTGCCGGATTGTGCGGACCTACGGCCGGCGTCGCGTGCGTGCGCGTGCTTTTTCCGACAGGGGTGCGCGCGGCTTGTCCCAAAATACTTAAAAGGATAGTACTTGCTCTCTATTTATATACTACCCTATTCTATCCCTAACCTATCAGATCTCACCTATCCCTATTTATACCTCCTTCTTACATCACTTCCTTGCTCTGTCGTTTCTTTTAGCCCGAGAGTGCGCTCTGTTAACTTGTGTTTCTTTGGTATCTGACTTCGGCTTGTCTTCTGGTTATCCTTATCTCTGGCTCCCTTGACTTTGTTTATCGCTTACTATTCCTTCTCTAACCCTGACTTTGGCTCGTCTGACATTCCTATATTGTATTTATCCTCATGTTAAGTCCTGGCATTTTAAAGGACCGGTAATTAATGGTCCTCCCTTTCCCAAACCCCTTAGTGAACCTTCCCCTCCTCCCCCCACCCCTTAAGTGGTACTCTCCCCCCCTCAGTGGTCCTTACCCTCTCCCCCCCCTTAGTGGTCCTTACCCTCTTCCTTAGTGCTCCTTACCCCTTTGGTGGTCCTTCCACTCCCCCCTTAGTGATCCTCCCTCTTCTAAACCCCTCAGTGGACCTTACCCTCCTCCCCCCATCCCCTTAGTGGTCCTCTCCCTCCACTCTGTGGTCCTTACCCTCCTCCCCTCTCCTTAGTTGTCCTCCTCCCCTCCCTTTGGTAGTCTTTCCCCTCTTCCCCCTTTAGTGATCCTTACCCTCTTCCCCTTATTATTGGTCCTCCCTCTCCCAAACCCCTTAGTGGACCTTCCCCTCCTCCCACCCAACCCCCTTAATGGACATTCCCCCCCTCCCTCAGTGGTCTTACCCTTTTCTCTTCCCTCTTCTTTTGTTCCTCCTACCTATGTAGTGTGGCCGGGTGGCGCGGACCGCAGTACAGGAACATATAGATATCCTTGACCTGGGCTTATATCATTTATTTTTGTCCTGTTTTTCAGGTTCTCAGTTACATATTCAAATGAAATGGGGACATTACAAAGCACTCTATTCAAGATTTAAATAATCATTATTCTATGATATCTGTAACTATATCAAGAATTTCAGCATTACATAACACAAATCACTAATACATATTTTGAGTAGATTAGTCAAGTTTGGGTTGAGATCCTTAATCATCCACTCAAAATGATAAATAAAATGCCAGGCTTTCAATTTTGCAGACAATGCATGACATGTGAAATTTCTTCTTTGTATATTTCATTGATTTCTCGTGCAAATAAGGTGGATTACACAAAAAAAAAAAAAAAGTATACATGATCTCAACTGAATTGTTTCAGTAGCAAAAAAGCATGTCAAGATTGAGTAAAGCTAGCTTAATAAAACCTCCAATATGTAGAAGCTATAGACAATTTACCAGCCTAGTCAATTATTTGACAAGTGTGACCAGCAAATGTACCATGAATTAAAATGTCCATTCCCACTGCCCCCTAAACTATACAGCTATGCTTTTGATTATTTCTTTGCAAGAAAGCCAACTGTGCCTAGCAAGTGTGCGATTAGTGCAGTGTGCAGAGTAAAATTCCAGAACAACAAGATATATTAAAGTATGTGGCTGTTACCTAGGAGATAATGATTAACTTTCATTATCAAGACATTCATTATCAGTAAAATATTATCCACTCCCTGTTTTAGGCCAGTTAACTAGTTAAGAGTAGAGAAACAATAATTTTGCCTCACTCAATTTTCAACTATGCCTCCCTTAAAGTGACTATTTTGAAGCGTTTTAATTTTGAAATGAAATAATTTTGCTGCTCTATTTCTCCTTGTTTTTATTTTTGCTAAAATTATGTTTATTGTTATTTTTTTAGTAATACATAAGAAAAATGCAAATTACTTTTTCTTATGAAACAAGCTAATACTGGAAAACAGTAGGTGTAAAGGCGCTTCAGATAACACACAGTGGGTTAAACATACAATTAAGATGTTTTCCCTTACACCTTAAGACATAAATAAATAAAAGCACATAGAGGCAAAACCACTATAAAATGCACAGCACCCTGTGTTGGAGTAGAAGGATAAAAATAATAACTTATACTTAACAGTATCAGGCAATGTGCACTTGTACAGGAATACTGTTTCTAAAAGGAAATAGATAAAACATACATAGTGTGTACAATACAATGTACAATGGGTGTGTATATGGTTTCACTCACAAGTATGGAGCCATGCCAGGCTCTATGTAAATAGCTTCAGGGTGCCAGTACTGGGTTCGGTAGGTGTCAACAAGCAAGACAGGCAGATGAAATGCAAAAATTAGTTTATTGGAAAATTAAAAGTTGGACATATAAAAAGCAGTGTGTAATACACAAATATATATACACTACCGCACAATGTTCTTGTAATATAACAAAAAAAATTGCAACCCAAAGAATATGTTGATTTGTATTGGATCAAGAAACTCATTTTCTGTCAGATTGAGTTCTTACCAGGTACCCTGTGGTACCCTATGGTAGAGTAGGGCTTTTGTCATACACTGGAGAATAATGTCATAGAGGAATATAAAACAGAAGACCTGGGGGCTCACATACATCATTGCGATAAAATATATACTTTGCACTTTACTTTATATGTACTGTATTAATGACTGTACATATTTGAAAATGTCAATAAAAATTATTTTATATTAAAAATAAATAAATATGAATATATTGTCAGTTCAAGCATATTCTGCTGGCTAGTAAAAAAAAAAAAAAAAAGCATCACCGAGTGTTGCAATGTTTATTTTCCCATTTTGTGAAACATGGTTGTTATGGACATGAAAAATTACCAACATTTAACACATAACTCCCTAAATTATTAGCCCATAAGTTTTACCATTTAACAGAAATTCCCTGCATAAATGTCAGTTTGCAGCACTGAAATGGTTAATATTTTCCTTTCCTTTGCTGAAAGGATACAGATAAAAACACACAGATGGGTCAGCGCTAAATAACCAAAAATAGTAAAAACAAAAGCAACCTTTTCAAAATTTAAAATAATGTTGCACAAGAAAAAGGAACATGACTGCACCACATCAAAATTACAGCAATGAGAGGTAATATTTGTTACTATTTTACTCTCTTTTGAGCATCTGGATATCTCTAACACTGTGGATGCCCCTCATCATATCCTATAAAGCGGGGATTGTACCACTGTATGCTATACACACTAGAGCTGGCCATAACTCTTTTACATGTGAGTGTAACATCGCTACCTTGAATATACCCTGGAGTTTTGATATATTGATATATTTGCCTTGTCTTCTTTTTTATTCACATACGGATACCTAAGAGATTTGAACTACCATGTCCCCCAAGTACAAAGAATACATGTTTGTAAAGCACCTACAATTGCTCTTACCTCTTAACAAGAGGCATCTTTGTATGTTAGAACTTTCATTGTTGAGATGATACCTTTATTACAGTTTGTTTGATTATGTGTTATCTCTATTACCTCTCCTTACCGTAATTTTGATGTGACACAGCCCTTTTTTTTTATTGTGCAACATAGCTGAAAAGAGCATGGCTTTAACGAACCAATTTACCAAATTCAGAGTCAGGAGGTAGGTTGATGGTCAAGTAATAGGCTGGAAGGAGGGACATATTACTATGCTTATTGTGGAAGCTGTTTTGTAGAGGTTCTTGGAGTGCTTTGGGGAAGGCCACATTTAGCAGTTAGAGGGCACAGATGCCTTAACAGGCCTTGGCAGCCTTATACATTGTTTTCAAGCTGCAAGTGTGAGATCTCGGCCCATATTTTTTATCCCGGGACATGAAGGTTTAACTACTCAGAACAGCAAAGCTCATCTTCATTTCATCTAAGTTCCTGGGATGTTAAGTACAAAACTGTATACTTTCTTCATATTTGTTTATACTTGTGTTTAGATTAAATTGCTTGGATAGCCTTTGACATGGTTTAACTGTGAACATGGGAAATATATGACTAGTACTGCAAAAAATTATTGTCTAGTTAGTATTACAAGTATTTAGCTAGAATATGTTTATTAATATTTGTTATATTTTCTTTAACATATTTTTTATTAAACATCATCTTTTGCTGTACGTCTGTACTTTGGGTGATTGTCATGTGGGGGTTAACTGTTGGGCTATATCTCTGCCAAAATACATTATGCAGCTAATAATCTAAATTACAGTTGCACAAAATTAAAGGGTTGGTTTTGAATGTTTGCAAATATATATGGCTTCCAGTAACTCTGGTGATGTCTATTGTTAGTCTAACTAGGTTACACCAGGGCACAAGGCTGGTGAACATCTTGATCCTCTTTGGACTATATGGTTGGCAGTCATCTTAGTGCTCCTGAAAGTTTAACATAGCACTTATTGTAAAAACCTTTAAATTGCGCAAACTAATTCATCCAGAACCACAACAATGGTAATTTTGAATGTTTAATTATTTGCCATTGCCCCTAAATGACTTCTTTCTTCTGAACTATTTGATGTCCTTTTTTACATAACTATTTAACACATCTTCACAGTGCCTACACTTTATTTATGGGTGACACAAAATGTGGTCAAGTGGAAAGATCAACAACCAATATATTATTTTAACTATGATTAACAGACCATATAGGTTGCACACAACTTACTACTTAGTGAATGACAGGTGTGTTGCAGAAGTGGTAGACTTGAAGATGTGTTTTGTTACAAGTTGCAATTCGTCCATATTTGGGTTGATCGTGAGATTGTCCAAATTCACGATTTCCAAACCAGCATATAAACTTATCCCAAAAATTACTTCCATTCCAGATGCCAGAAAAAGTGAACATGGGATGGAGAACAAATGTTTTTTTTTTTTATTTTGTTTGGTTTTGGTGGGAGCAACTAAACAAGCAGCTTAGTGTGCCATGATGGACAAGATGTCTGCATCCCCTGTCCATTAAGATATGGAAACACTTGAGATGAGTTATGGTTGGGGGGCAGCCACTAAATGTCGATTTTATTAACAAGTGACAACTAACCAATAAAGGGGAAAAGGAGGAGCAGTAAAACATCTATACTACCAGGATTCTTCTAGACACTTTGACTGCAGCTATTGAGGGAGACAGATAGCCTGTGTCTTTGATCCTAGTGTGAGACTGGGTTTAGGTTATTGTTGTGCTGTGATATTTACACCTATTTACATATCCTATAAGTGGGGATTGTACTGCTGTATGTCATGTGAGTAGGGCCACAGATTCTGAAGTTGAAAATGAAGAAAAAATTTTAGAAATCTGAACACACACAAATCCACTTGCCCAAACTCTATACCCATCAAGAGCAAAAAAAGAGGAGCCTAAGTATAGAGGAGGGAGAGGTGGAAGAAGACTTAACAAGAGAAAGGTTAGAGTGGCACTAACCAACTCAAAAAAAAAAGAACATGCTATTTTTTAATCTGTCACAACAAAATTTAACTTCCACCCAAATCTCAGTTTTAAGTAAAGGTCTTAAATTTGCCCCTACAAACCCTTTTAACCCATTTCGAATCTTTTTAGATATTAACAAATTTGTAAGGAAAGCTACACTACAGAGATTTTTTATAAATAAATATTTTGCAAAAGACACTTTACAAAATGATAAATATACCTCCACAGTAGCCATTCCCACTACCCCAACTGAACCTCCAGTAGTAAAAACTAATTTAAAGAAGAATTCTAATTTTTATCCGTCTAGTTTTAAATCCGGCCCCATAGAGGTATTTAAAAAATTGGTGTTAAAATACCTCAATAAAATTTTAAAAATATAGATACCAACACCATAACTTATCCTCTTATGAACAAATAACTCTCAAAGAACTACAAAAAGACGAATCCATTATTATAAAACCAGCAGATAAAGGGGGTGGTTTAGTTATACTCCCAAAAACTTTGTACATAAATGAAGCATTAAGACAATTAAATGATCACACAGTCTATGAGAAACTAGCTTCAGACCCCACCTCTTCTATTCCAAATAAACTCAAATAATTTTTAAGGTCTTGAATCTAATATTCTTACTAAAAAAGAGTTTGACTATTGAAAGATAAAAATCCCTGTCATTTACTTTTTTACCTAAGATACATTAAAACTAAGATAGCCCCCCAGGTAGACCTATTGTCTCCAGGATATACTCCATATTGTCCAATCTATCAGAATATATAGATATATATATTTTATAACAGCCATCAGTTAAAATTATGAAATCTTATCTTAACTTTATTACTTTTCTCAGTTTTTAAAATAATTTTAAGTGGTATCCTGATATAACATTTTAGTTACCTGCGACGTACAATCACTATACACTATCATCCCCCATCAAAAAGGCTGTGAAGCAGTTTATAATATTTTGAAAAAAAGCTAAATCTATCCCAGGAGACCAGATTGATTTTATTATACAAGGGATCAATTTAATATTAAATAGTGGTCAGGAATTTTGGTGCATCCGATGCAGAGTTGAGTCTGTGCACAGTAGAAGCATGATGTTCCGAAAGGATCTGTGCCATTGCAGAGTAGCTCTTGTAAGGTCTTGATACACCGATAACTGAGAGTCTGGAGCATGGTGCCTATGTCCCTGGATTCAGGCCCTGTTCCGGGTGAGGGCTTCTTATTTCTGAGCCTCATAGTTAGTGTACAGGTCGTGGGTTCAGGCAGGGGCTGGGTTGGAGCGCTTGCAGCACTTTCGAGCAGTGATCCGCTAGACATAACTCCCAGCCAGAAAAGACAGATGCTTTGTAGGCCCTAGACCTGCGTTTCTGTTTTGATGGTTTCAGGGAATTACAAAAGGCATGTATGGACTCCGGCGCCTTTGCTGTGTCAAAGGTAGGGTGTGTTGCTTTTGGTGCCTGTATCGGGCAATGTTAATCAGATTTGCCCAGGGCTATCGGGAGCTGAAAGACATGGCGTCCGCTCAGGCTCGCTGGCAAGCTCCGCCCCCCAATCACACAATTATTAACAAATCCTAACACCAAAAATAATGGCATAATTTTAACTTCGGAACATAGCAGTAATTGTATTAATTTTTTAGATCTAGACATTTTTATAAAGTTTGGCATTATTAATTATATATTTATATAACTCTTTTTATAATTTGAGTATGTTAATTTTATACCTCCTATATTTACCCTACCCTACTAGGCATGTATATGGTATATGATATTTTAATTATTTAATTGAATAAAGTTATTTTGGCTACTTTTAACTATTTGATTGTGCCATTTTACTTTTTTTATTATTTTTTATATTTTTACTATTACTGCCTGGTATCCAGATTTTATAATTTCCAGATGAGTATTAAGCCAAAGAAATCCAAGGTGGGGATTATACCACTCACGCCTGATTCATAGAGCAGTCCGCCTGCTCAATTAAATGTGAGTAAGCATTTTGATATTTATACTTCTACTATCCTTTTTTACAGTGAGCACTATTTATTTTCTCTTTTTAACCCTTTTGTGGTTTACACACTGCTGTGATAGTCAGACCTCTTCACATATCCTATAAGTGGGGATAGTACTACTGTATGCTATTCATACAAGAGCTGGTTTTAAGCTCTACTTCATGTGAGTAGGAACACATTAGACCCTGCATTTTAATACCGATTTTTATAGGATGTATTGCGCTATTATCTTTTCTCTGTTTCTACATTCGGATTCCCACAAGTTGTCTCTATTCAGTTCCTCTTAAAAACATTCTTCCCCACAGACTGTTGGTTATTTTTCTGGCAAGTTGTGCATTTGGACCCTTTCTTTCTGCTATTTGATTGTGATCGGTTACCATCATCATTGTTGTTGGACTCTTTTTATATTTTTGTATATATTATATTTTTATATTTTATATCATTATTTCCCCAGTATCTTTCTACATAGTTTGCCATTTGGTGCAACCTTTTCTCTATTTATATTGTTGTATCGACCTAGCTACTAATAATGGCACTTAAAACAACTAACTGGAAATTACTGCTGCGCCTACTGTTAGCCAATTAACATCAACTGGGAATCATCAATTTACATTTTTACAGGTCTTTTTTAAGTGTTTGTAGGAAAAAATCCTTTTTTTTTTTTAAATCAATGGGCCTATTCCATGGGCCTAGAGCTGCAGCTCCATCAGCCCCTATGTTATTCCGGCCCTGGCTTGGGTCATTAATTCTAGCGTGAAATCAGGTTTAGCTTTTTGCTATCTCCAACTATGAGATTGGCTGGCATTTTGTCAATGATCCTAGTGTGAGACTAGATTATCAATCTATTTATTTATTTATTTTGGTTAACTATTAGGGGGAAATAAATTATCTTTATTCAGGACTTTGGTTTTTAGTTACAAAGGGAAAAAAAGTTCATATTGCCTGGCCTGGGTCATTCTTGATTCTAGTGTGAGATGAAGTTTAACTTCCTGCTGTATCTAGCAACTCTAAGTGGGAGATAGGAGACTGGTATTTTGTCATTGAACCTAGTGTGAGACGTTACCAATATACAGTTGTTAAAAAGGTGTTTATTTTTGGGGGGAGAAATTAATTCCAATTTTATTTATTTTTTTCTTAGTGTGTTGTGTCCAATGTGTGTTGTGCTGTGTGAGCAGTGAAGCATTGTGCAGTGTTTCTTAATGTCAAATGCAATAACGATAAATCCTAATTGGCCAACGAATTACTCTAGGGTGAGTTCCTTATCCATGATAGAAGTGTTATGGATATAAGCCAGCATCCATTTTGTATAGCTATTAACTCCATTTTGTCTTCCACATAATACACGTTCAGTCTAATTATCAGCTTTCCTTTAAGAATCTTAAGGTCTCATCTATCTAATGTTAGCCACAAAATGTTTCCCAGTTACATCCTGTTCTTACTCCCTTTCCTGTGCATTATAAACCCAATACTTTGTAGATAACGGAACGTTCTGTGCAAAATAGACACTGCAAGCACTAATTCCCTTCACATTCCATTTCCATGACTCATACACAACCTCTTTATCTTTTTCACCTCCCCTACACACTTCTCTTTTTAATTATACTGTATAAATGCAACAGTTTTTTTTTACAATAAATCAGAGGCGTATTGATTTATATACAAGCTGTGCCTGTGCACTTTCATTCTCTCCAAGCACTTGAATAATCTAATTTAAATTCTGCCAGGACATAAGGTGTGGATCTTTACACAACAAAAGGGAGCCCTTTAAGCAGCTAAAACCCGCCCTTGCGCCTCAATATGTACTTCTCTTGCAATTCACTTTCAGAAGAAACATAGTCCCATCACTCTAGCATTTCTGGATGTTACTAGTGAAGAAGCTGCTTTGCAAAGCTCTAGGTCAGTTAGTGCACTTCACCTCTGATTTATGCAATACTTCTAGTGGCCAGCATGACTTCCTCCCTTGACAGCAAACTTGTGGCAGCCCCCGATGCCTGCCATGGTAGTAAGAGGTCCAACCTTAGCAGAATGTAACAAAAGGGGACTGTACTTTTGGTTCTCAAAATGTGTCAGTAATAAATAGGTGCTTCTGACTTGATTAACACTTGAATAAACAGACGAAAGTTCCGTGCACTCAAAGCTTCTTGTTACGTGTAGAATTTATTAGGAACCACTGGCATAAAGTGACAGTGTTTCAGCTGGTCAAAGCATTTGACTTGACATCTATTTATGCAACCTTTGCAGCATATCAGGCTGGAAGTGGATTTTCCCATGCAGTAGGGGTATCAATCTCTCCTGCTACATTAAGTGATGGGTGAAAAGCACACTATAGCAAACATCTTGCAGGCAAACAGAGAATGTTGTCAAACTGATTGGCAGAGCAGACAGGCACCAATCTGCATATAGGGATCATGGTCACAGAGCTACTAAGACAGTCAAACATCTTTGATATGCACTATTCTTTATACATTTTAAATCTTGCATCGAAGGGTGCAATCCAGGAAGCCAACATTGAAGTGCAAACCATATGGAGCACTACAGGAGGAGTTTCATGCATTTCAACTTTAGTGGGAGGGTTAGCCAACTCTTGAGATAGAACAGGATATCAGCACATAATGGAGCATAGTCTATTTTCTCACCAGGTGTGGACTGCCCAGAGAGGCATATAGATAATAAAAGAGCAGCTACTGTCAGTTCTTATTCCATTTCGGGAATTGACAGAAGCTTTGACTAACAGTAATGTCAGTTTGGAACAGGTCATCCCCTTATTCATCCAACTCATTAAAAAAATGAAGTACAATTTAATTTACTCCTGCTTCTACTGCTCCCCTTTTTTTCAAATGCCTTTCATTAAAGTGGTTTTGCCCTGCATGAGTTTTGTGGTGTTTGATGCCAATGCAGGTGCAGTTGTAAGAAGCTGTTATGTCACTATTTTTTCCCACACTGAAGGATGATCACTGATGCTACAAATTGGATATGTGGAAAAATGTTGTTCTTCTAAGGATGGAAGGAGTAAGTGGGTGGTTAATTGCCCACTCACTTATTGCTTTCCTTTTTTAAGAATATCATAGGATTATTATGAACTTTAGAGATTAGTTTTTTTGAAGCAGAGTACAACAAGCAAAATCTACCATAACTAAGGTGTTTGTTATGAGTGACTGTTTGGGGAAGAACGTTTGCATAAAATACATCTCACAAGACACAGCCCAAATAAGTACTCGACATGACAAGATTATTTTAAACGTCTTCAAAGACCAGGTGACATTAAGTTATAATGAAACTCATGATGAGATGAATCAAGATTTGTATTACCATTAGCTTCTCTTCTTCTGTGAGAACCCAGATACTCACCCAACCTTTTGGAAGGAATTCACTCCCTTGGTCCCCTTCTGTTATGTCCATCATTAAGACTGCATCCTGCTATGTTTGATAAACAGAAATACTCAGTTTAAGCTCTGTGTTTTAAGTGCTAAGTTGCCAACCCCATGTGTGGTTAATAATTCTTAATTTTGTTAGTAGGATGTTTTGATTTTGTTGTTTAATCATTAAATTGAACTTGTCATTGTAATGGTTTTGCTCTGCCTTGTAGAGTGCTGCGGTATCTGCTACCACCACAAATGCATTTGGGAGAAGGTAATAAGGCACTTGTTTTTTTCTACGTTGAAGAACAATAAATGACACTACAAACTGGATATATTTAACCCCTTAAGGACACATCTTCTGGAATAAAAGGGAATCATGACGGAATATTTATTTCATGTGTCATTAAGGGGTTAAAAGTTTTGTTCTTATCAAGGAGGAAGGGGTGAATGTGTTGTCAACTACCCACTGACGCACGCTTTTTTCAAAGTAAAATTACTTCTGCTCCCAACGGCTATAGAAGTCCTATGCTATTAGCAGTGGCATACATACCAGGGTTGCAGGGGTCGCGGCTGCGACCGTGCTCGGCCAACCAGGGGGCCCGGCCGCCCCTGCGACCCTGGTATGCACCCACAGGGCTAGCCTCTTCTCCTGGGGGGCCCAGGAGCCGGCCACCTCAGGGCCCCCCGAGGCTGGCCCTGCTGACCCCGGCGGGCGGGCTGTCTGTCTGTCTGGGTGGCCGGCGTGCGAGGGAGCACTCTCCCCTGTATGCTTCCTCTTCAGCTCCCTCGCGCGCCGCACTGATACCGGAGCCGGAAGATGACTTCATCTTCCGGCTCCGGCATCCCTATGCGGTGCGCGAGGGAGCTGAAGAGGAAGCACACAGGGGAGAGTGCTCCCTCGCGCGCCGGCCACCCAGAGAGCCTGCCAGCCCACCCAGCAGCACCACTGGACCCCGGGGAATCCCCCCAGCACTCCAAAAGGTAAGGAGGCTGGGGGGATTAAATTTTAAAAATAAAATGTGTGTGTGTGTGTGTGTGTGTTAGTGTGTGTTTGTGTGTTAGTGTGTGTGTGTGTGTGTGTTAGTGTGTGTGTTTGTGTGTTAGTGTGTGTGTGTTAGTGTGTGTGTGTGTGTGTGTTAGTGTGTGTTAGTGTGTGTGTGTTAGTGTGTTGTGTTAGTGTGTGTGTTTGTTTGTGTTTGTTTGTTTGTGTTTGTTTGTGTGTGTTAGTGTGTGTGTCAGTGAGTGTGTCTGTTAGTGAGTGTGTGTTTGTCAGTGAAAGTGTATGTTTTGTAAGTGAGTGTGTATGTATGTCTGTAAATGTGTGTGTCTGTTAGCTAGTGTGTGTGTGTCTTCAGCATTTACCTTTCTCCAGCGTCGGACTCCCTTGGCGCTGGGGATCCCTCCGCCTCTCAGCTCCTAATGCACATGCGCAGCAAGAGGCGCGCGCGCCCATTTAAACCGCCCATAGGAAAGCATTACTCAATGCTTTCCTATGGACGTTCAGTGTCTTCTCACTGTGATTTTCACAGTGAGAATCGCTGAAGCTCCTCTAGCAGCTGTCAATGAGACAGCCACCAGAGGCTGGATTAACCCTCAGTGAAACATAGCCGTTTCTCTGAAACTGCTATGTTTTCAGCTGCAGGGTTAAAACTAGAGGGACCTGGCACCCAGACCACTTCATTGAGCTGATGTGATCTGGGTGTCTGTAGTGGTCCTTTAAGAGTGTGTGCATTCCGCGGACGCGGGGTCGCAGCCCTGCAACCCCTGCGACCAGGTGCCTGCCGCCATGTGTTGCTGCCCTGACCCGCGCCATGTAAGCGCGGGGGGGCCCACGGATCAATTTTCGCACCGGGGCCCCATGGGTCATGTGTACGCCACTGGCTATTAGACAAACTTTGAACGTTGTTTGCCAGTGAAAAGCCATAGATTAATCACAAGGTGTTAATTTCTACTCAACAACAATATACCAAACAAAAGTACAAGGTGCTTGATCAGTCTTTCTGCTATGCACAACACGTTTGGCTGGTGAAGTTTAAAGATGGTGTTGCCCTTCTTGGCTTGTTGGGATCTACTCACTTAACCCCAAGAATTTTGTTCTCTGTTCAAAACCAGCTGCGACTCCAATTATCAATAAACAGGAGAATGAAAACGTCATATACAAATTGTTTTTCTTTCTAGCATTCCCTTATCAGTGACCCTAACAATACCAAAAGATTACATTTGTATATATTTTTTGCAACAAAAACTAGTGGGCGCTGCCACACCAGGAAATTCAGCAGGGAGCCGAACAACACTGCAAGTACTGTAATGCTATCTGCATGGGTGCCTTACTAGTCTGTTGCTGCCCCACAAATGAGACAAGAGCACTTTTTTTGTATCGTATCCATGTATGTTCTCAAGAATTAAATAATAGACATTACTTGGCTGTAACTTGGCTTTTAGTAACTACCCAGATGGCAGTATCTTACATTGAAAATTGATTTTATAGTTTAACCAAGGCCAAATAATTAGGAACTGCAATTCACTTACCTATACAGAATAGCTGATTTGAGGATTCTGATTTAGCGATTTCACTGACATTGTGCACAATGGCTGCAGTTTCATTGTATAAAACCTTTAGTGAATAGACAACAGGCATTGAAAAAATATCAGATGGACGGTATTGTACTACTGTACTGCAAATTGCTGTAGAGAATGTACTACACATAATGGTAGATCTCTTGCCAGCAGATAGCAGTTTAATGTATTTGATGTATAATTAATGTGTATTTTGCCACTGCCCTTTTATATGCTTGAGCCAAGTTGCCTGTCTCTAATTTTGATGCATAAGTAAAGACTTTTATTAGACTTTTATTAGATATAAAGTCAACATTTCTATTCTATAACTTGCATGTTTCACTCAATTTTACTATATGTTCTTTTCAAAGTTAATCCTTTGAAAGCTCGAGGGAAATTGTTCCAAAAGAATAAATTGCTGATCGCTTTCAGCACTCAAAGGGTTTATAGAAAAACAGTTTCAAACTGAGTTGCTATTAACCCCTTAAGGACACAGCTTCAAAAGCTTGTCTTACCCTTAAGGACACAACCCATTTTTGCATTTTTTGCTGTTTGTGTTCAAATGCAATTTTCATCTCTGTCATTTGTGGCATCGACATATATTATATACCATTTTTTAGAGGTAAAAAAGGGCTGTAATTTGTTGTCACATATACACTTGGATAAATTCTCATTAATTATAAAAAAATGCAGATTTTTTTTTCCACAGTTTTGGCAATAATAACGTGAGCATAATATGTCCAGCTTACGAAAAGTAATTTTAAAATAAATTCATTTATGTGTCTTGATTTATAGACTACATAATATGTGTAGGATTTCAGCTTATTTTGAAAGTTAGAGGACCCAAAATACAAGGACTAAAATAATATTTAAATGTGAAACAATTTTAGAAGTTGTCTTGAAGGTTTAGTAGCCATCACAGAAAAGAAAATTGTCACAGAAAAATATATATTTATATAAAGTAGATATCACAGGGTATTTACCTAAGGTTATTTTGATACTTTTTAGGTAGCTATTTCACCGCCAATCTTTGCTAAATATTGGAGTAAAATTGTGTTTTTTTTCTATTTTGGCATATACATATATAAGAAGGTTTTTGTAATGATTATTTCGCAAAGCTGGTGTGTGCTATTCCTCTACAGAACCACATAGTGTGTCCAGCTACATCTACTGAGTATAACGATACCCCCATTGTATGCCTTTGGCACTATTCTCTGAAGCTACAATGCCATATAAGAGACAAAGCTATTTCATTTTCTATGGTTAGAATTTTCATAGATGGATTTGACGGGCCTATGTCTCATTTGGGGTATTATAGCAGTTTGACTGTTCAAATAACCCCACAAAGGGCTTACATTTGATAAAGCAGACACCCCAGGTTATCTTATATGGCATGTGGTGTGCCTTAACTTGTCACCATTTTTTTCACCAATTTATGGTGAGGGGAAAAAACTGAATCTTTACATAAATGTTGCTTTTTTGTATTTCTTACACTTGATATGTGCCACTGTAATAAAATCCCCCAAATTATGCTCAGTTACATCTTCTGAGTAAAACAATATGCCCAATGTATGACCTAGACACTATTTTGTGGAGTTACAGTGCTGTTAAAGAGATATGACAAGTTCAGGTTTTTAAGTGTGAATTTTCATGGAGGGTTTTGAGGCATCTGTGTCCCACTTTGGCGCACCTAAGCAGGCTACATATTCCAAATATAGCATAAAGGCATACCATTTCTTAAAGAAAACATCCCAGGGTATTTCAAAAGGCATATTTTGAACCTTAGCGTGGGATCATTTTTCCACTAGCTTGCACCTTATTTTAGTGGCAATAAGCATTTATTCTGTCTTTTTGACATACAAAGTGAGTTTGCACCGTATATTTTGCAAACCTTATGATATCCCAGGACCCCCCAATGGGAAGTATTTCAATGTTGTTGGGGCACAGGGTGAAGCAGCACAGTTGTAGAAACAATACAGGGATTTCCTCAAGGTGACTGGCGCCGCGTGCATCGACGATCCTAGCAAGGATCAACCCGATGTCCCGATGTCACAAATTGCACCAATTTACCAAGTGCAAAAGAGCGGTTAGTCACCCCGACGAAGCACTCTTCAAGACACCTCAGTTCCAGCAGCTCTGAAGGCTCTAATATAGCAGCGGAGAGCTCAGAGTACAGCACTTCTGACTAACATGACACAGAGACAGTCATTGTGGTAATCTACTGCTGAAGCCTGCTCCTCTTACTTTCTATAACTAAAAAATGTACTGACATATCCATTCACTTCCTTGCCTTGACAAAGCTTTATTTTGCAATTTTGTTTTCAGTGTATAAAGTACATCTTCTATTATGCTTACGCATAACAAAAATAAAGAATAACATGAAAAAAATTATAATAAATGGTAGTGCTTTGGGCTATTCTTCAGTATGGCAGTGAAAGAGTTCAAAGATCTGATTAAAAAAAAGTGCAGATTAAGACACAGGTAAACGAGATTGTACAGAGTGATTGAACATCTTTTTTAAAAATGCTTTTCTCGTAACAAAAGGTAGTGGAAAATTAATAAAATGTGATAGACTTGGATTATGAGGATAAAATCTAGTGTATATACCATCATCTAAGATGAACGCATTAGCTATAATAAGGGCAGATTTGATTGCATGACTCAGAAAACACTAATCTGAGTTTCATAACTGACATATTTAACAGAAAGCACTGAAAGCATTAAGATTCGGCAATGCTGACCTATTTAAACTAAGCTAGTCAGAACAGCAGCTGTGTATTTATCATTGTGTTATTTGTACTTAGCTTGATTCATCCGTCTGATTACGTGTAGATACAGGTTGCATTCCCTTCCATAAATGTATACACAATATCCACATGTGAAGTTGAACTGCAATTTACAAAAACATGAATTTAAAGGGGAATACAACAGTAGGAAAATTGCACTATCCATTAAACTCAACAACAAAACAAAATAATATTTAAATTGCCTACTCTGCGTTACAAAAAAATAAGAGTTTATTTTTGTAACATTTTGATTACTTCGTACCTAAGCAATACAATAAAATAAACCAACAGAGTTTTGTACAATTTATTTTCTGTTAAATAAAATATGTGTATCACAGACATTTAATAACTTTGGCAGAAAGCACCTGCTGAGCAATATTTTCACACACACAAAAAAGCTTTTTTTTGTGTGTGTCTGAAGGCATCCATTAACTATATTAATGATGGCTAAACCTGGCACTGCAGTTATTTCTGTGGACTACATTTACCATGATTATCAGACTGTCAAAAGGTTGCTTTACTATAATGTAAAATGTAGTTCACAAAATCTCTGTAATCCTCAGCCATCACTGTATTTATGATAACATGCAAATGGCTTGTACATTTTTTTTCTAATTGTCACAAGCAACCAAAATCTATGACATTACATCAAACTTTGATTCACACCCCACTAATGTGTAGAAAAAAGCAATCTTCTAATTCTATAGTGGGATATATAAATATATTGTTAGGGTAAATTAATAAACTGCTATCAAAAAGTTATTTAAATAGAAATGGGGTGCCTAAAGAAGACTTCATTGTGGGTCATTTCTAAAATGTTTGTCTACATTTTCCGGAGTGCTTGTTACAGTTTTGGGCACAAAATATGCATCTCTGAGATATGATGGTAAAGTGATTATTACCAACTCTAAATATTTAAAATAAATAAAGAAATCCAAAAGTAAAATTTTCTAATTTTAACAGTTAGCATGGATACAGATGTGCTGATTACTTCACTTTTCAAACTTTGTATAACATATGCTGTTTTTAAATAAAGATTCTATGGTTCATTCCTGTGGGACAAAAATGGAATTAGGCATTTTACCATCATCAATTTATCAATATTAAGAAAAAGGATAAAATCCTATTCACAATATTCAGGGAAAACATACTACAGATGGATATTTGGTTATTGTACCAGTATGACCTTGGCTTATTTTAAATGTTCTTTCAAAAATAAACTGATATGATAAATAATGTTCTGATACACTGCTGACAACAGTTTCAAATAAACAACATATTGGTTGGATGAGGAATTAAAGTATAGAAATAAAGATGCACTTATAAATGCTTTTACTACTGAACTGGTTTATGTATTTAGAAAAGTAAAAGATTATGTATTGTATGATGTTACTGGCAACTAAAGTGGTTATTATGTAATTTGCTGAGTATTCCATTTTCACTTTTAATGCAACATTTTGCTGTTCCTACAAAAGGAAATGACATTTGGTCTGCAATATGATAGGAAGAATATAAGATCAGTCCATGACCTGAATGACCGTGGTAAAATTTGCTGAGCATAAAATACGGAACATATTTTGTGTCTAATGTGTGTAGCTAGATAGATAGATAAAAAGATAGATAGATAGATTTGCAATACTTACCCAATCAACACACTGCTCTAACCTTCTTGAGAGCGCTGCATGTGTCCTTTCTAGAAATATGGCATCCTGCTCCCCTTCAAGCCTTTCCTATCAGTGCTTGCATTTGAAACCCATTGAATAGACTGATTGGAAGATGAATGCTCTAAAGCTAACTAATGGATAGTGGGAAGCTACATGCTTATGGTTCCCCTCTACTTATATCACCCACCAAAATTAGCTTTTCTGGCATTTCCACATCATCACTGCTTCCCCGTTCCCACACTTTTTAGGCTTGCAGGGGTGATGTGGGCTAATCAGTGTTCATCTTGGTGTTTAAATAAAGTTTAGCCCATTTGTGATTGCCCTATCATGGTTTCCTCTTGGTTCCTTGTATAGTGTGTTATATGTTCCCTGATTTTCTGGTTTCTTGATTTTGTCTTGTTTACTCTTCTGACCTCTGTAATCCTGACTCGGCTAGTTATATCGTATTTCTGTATTTCTGGAATCCTGATTTTGATTATATTTACATTTATGCTTTCTTTCTTTTTTCTCTTTGTTCCTCACACCACCATTAATTCTAATATAATAACCTCTCAGCCTCTAAACACCTCTTCCTTGGCCTTGAGCGCTGTGGACACCTCTAGTGCCTCTGCCACAACCACTACTACCATCACTACCATCAATATAAGCAGTAATATTCAGTCTCGGGATAATTAATGCGGTATGTCAGTTTCATCTGATTCGACACCCAAAGGGCAATTTTTGTTATCTGCATTTTATTCTATAATTGGCAACTCAGAGTCTAAACTCAATGAAAAAAGCAATTAAGGGGAAGGGATGAGAATAGTCTTGTTTATAAGTGCCATCATAGATAAGTTTTTCTGAAGAAGTAAAGCAGAGTACTGAAGTAGTGTCCCCTATGCCTGGTCTTGGTGATGAAGGTGATGAATGTGATGATGATACCGCTTACTCCCATCTATGCAGACATAGTTTGTTTAACACTGGCCCAGGTAGCACTTGACTATGATCAAGAGGAATTACAAGAATAGCGTCTAGAGTGGACAGGCAACACTATTTCCATTATGTAGTGTAAATTCTATTTTTGCATATTCTCCATCTTTTCCAAGTTCATCTCTATCTGCTTTTGAATTGTCTCATCCAGTGGAGACAGTGGTAGCTTCATCTCCTACCTGTGCCATAAGTATTATTATGACCAAAATTGAGGATTACTTTGAGATAATTCAAGAAGGGCAATTTGCAAAGTGCAAATGTTGCAGCAAGGAAGTGAGTAGGAGAATGGTAAGCTATGTCACTAGTAGAAATATATATCTTAAAGCAGATCACAAGTCTATATTACTGAGGGAAGAAGCTGAAAAAAGGTACTAGGACAGGAAGTTAGTTCGCTTGTACTGTACCAGATTTTGTGCATTTCTCATCACCTATTACTGCAGTGGTAGGTTGAACTGAAACAGTTAAACAATAAGTTGGATTTAATTCCAGGACCATGTCAGAACAGCAGGCTAACAAAATCACCTGCCTGATTGTTCATATGAAAAAATTGTGTATGCGAGATTGACAGACTTCCTCGAGTCCAACTCTCTGCTAGACCCGCTTCAGTCTGGTTTCCGCTCTAAGCACTCTGTGGAAACGGCACTGATCAAAGTACCCAATGATCTACTCGCTGCAAAATCTCGTGGTCACTACTCTATCCTAATTCTCCTTGACCTGTCTGCGGCTTTTGACACTGTTGATCATCAACAGCTTCTTCTCATCCTCCGCAATATCGGTCTACAAGATATTGCTCTCTTCTGGTGCTCCTCCTACCTCTCCAGCGCTCTTTCAGTGTTTCTTTCTCTGGCTCTGTTTCTTCTCCCCAACTCCTCTCTGTTGGTGTCCCCCAAGGTTCAGTCCTTGGTCCCCTACTGTTCTACATCTATACTGCCTCCCTTGGTAAACTCATTAGCTCCTTTGGCTTCCAATATCATTTCTATGCAGATGACATGCAAATCTACCTGTCCTCTCCTGATCTCTCCCCATCCCTCTTGACTGGTGTCTCTGACTGCCTCTCTGCTGTTTCTAACTGGATGGCTGCCCACTTCCTTAAACTAAACTTGACCAAAACTGAAATTCTGTTCTTTCCTCCCTCAAGTGTTGTTACTCCTGTGTCTTAGTCCCTTCAAGTCAACGGTGCTACCATCAGCTCCACCACACAGTGGAATGGACCAACACCTTAGTCGCATCTGGCATTAAGTAGGGGCAGATGCGCGCGATGTTTTTGAGATGAATATGACAGGATTTGGCGATAGATTGAACATGAGGCTTGAAGGAGAGGTCGGTGTCAAAGAGAACACCTAGGATTTGGCCTAGGTGTTCTCTTTGACACCGACCTCTCCTTCAAGCCTCATGTTCAATCTATCGCCAAATCCTGTCATATTCATCTCAAAAACATCGCGCGCATCCGCCCCTACTTAACGCCAGATGCGACTAAGGTGTTGGTCCATTCCACTGTCCTTTCTCGCCTTGACTACTGTAATCCGCTTCTCAGTGGTCTTACGTGCTCCCAACTAGCGCCGTTACAGTCCATAATGAATGCGGCGGCGAGGCTCATCTTCCTGTCCGCCCGCACCTCCCATACCTCACCCTTCTGTCAGTCCCTACATTGGCTTCCTATAAAATATAGAGCTCAATTTAAAATTCTGGTTCTTGCTTTCAAATCTCTACATAATGCTGCTCCCACCTATCTATCCTCCCTTATACACAAGTATGTCCCGTCTAGGCCCTTACGATCTGCTGAAGACTTACGTCTATCTTCAGTCCGTACTCCCACCTCTGATGTTCTCCTTCAAGATTTCTCAAGGGCTGCACCGTTCCTGTGGAACTCGCTTCCCTCCTCCGTTAGATGCTCACCCAGTCTCCACGCCTTCAAAAAATCGTTAAAAACCCACTTCTTCATAAAAACGTATCAATTAAACTGTTAATAGCTCCTGACTGATTCAGCCCCCACTTCATTAGTACTACCCCAGAATGATACACTGTTGGGACTATGTTTCTGTTGTAAGTGGGTCATAATAAAATTACATATTATGGAGCAAAGGCACTTATTGACCAATTAATGTGCAATGAATGCATTTTGGCAAGATTTGCATTTGTACATCAGTTTAATATAACAAAAACAAATTATGCAGATGATACAAACTGATATATTGAAACACAAATGATCAAGGTTTCCAAGTGTGGTGAGTTTTAATAAAGCAACATTTTAAGAATGTAAGGTATTGTATCCATTTATGTTCCTCCTAGATCCCAGTGTCTCTTTTAATATTAACTGCACACAAAATAATGTTGTGTTCTGCATATTTCCCTTTTAACTCTGAAACAGTACTCTATAAAGCCTAGACAGGCTCTGAAACATTAAAGTAGTTAGTTTGCTTTTTAATAAACTCCATGAATAATTTAATATCCAAGTTCGAAAGACTCTGTATTAGCAGGAATAAGATTCCATTACTGACAGTTATCGCTAATGCTTTAGATTGACTGTATCATAAGTGATCTTTAAATATGCAGCTTAATTTTAGTGTGCAGTTGCTACCTTGTATTCTAACTTTATTCTTAACTTTAATAATATTGCCTGCTATTCTTTGCATCCCGGTGTGGGTGTAATGTGATGTAAGTAGGATGAATAGTGACATGAAAATAAGTAAATGGTTGATATTTTGCTTTAGTATTCATTGTGTCAAATGTTACACAATAACTGTATCACTGTTCTGGCTACACTGGCAGATAGAGCAACTCAAGCAGTAACATTAACTAGTAAAATAACTCTTTGTCACAATAGTATTTGTAAATGCCACTCATAAGTAATTAGTTCTCTTACTACTGTCATGCTAGAAAATCTCTTTTGCTTCTAAAGAAAAAAACAACAATGAAAGGGAAACACTTGAGTATTAAGAGAGCAAAAGCACTTTCTATTCAGATCCACTATATCCACGATAATGCATTTTTTCAGAATGCACTGAACTCAATTGGATTTATTTAAAAAGAGCACTTATATAGAAAACTCTAATAGAGGCACAATCAGTAAAAACATTCCACTGGTTCCTATTGTGATGGTTCCACTTTTAGAACTCATGACATCAACAAAATATTGTACCTAATTATCTAAATACCAATATGGGGTGTACTATTTACCATATATAGGTCTGTACCATCCTGCTACCATTAAATAAGTGGGACACTCTAATTTAAAGAAACCCTGTATTGTGTATTTTACCTTATATTGCAGTGTCATTTTTTAATTTTTTTTATTTGTAATATTATTATTATTGTTGGCATTTATATAAAGTCAACAATTATTCCTTTCCAATATTATTCTATTATTACAGTTTCAGTCCTGTAGTACCTTAATTGAAGGAACGTTATTAAAATAAAACATCACCTTACCTTTATTCCAGCAACATTTGCAGTCCCCTCAAGGAACTTCACTCCACCACCTTTTCATCAAATTGTTATTGGACAGCGGTCTATTGCAACGCTTTTAATTCAGAAGCATTGTGGACCATATGCGCTTGCTCTTGCAATCCACCAATGAAATAATTCTTAAAGAAAATCATTCAGCACTATTATTCTCTATGAGAGGCTTAATGTGACACCGCACATGCGCATAGTGTGTGCATTAACGAGTTGTGAGCTCATTGACAGCTTACCACTTACAAATCATATCACTTATAAGAGACTCGTTCATTAGTGTTGCAGTCAAGGTATGTTTGGCTACAAGAGCCAAAAAGTGGTATTTCTGGCTCTCTAGTACAGGGGGCTTGGGAAAGTGTCTAGATGTGCTTTTAAGTGCTTATAAAAGAGAACTACAACAAATGACCAATTGGGGACATGTTTAGGACACGATAATGGCTTCAAAAAGATGAATTTGTTTTAGTGCCAACAGTGTTCCTTTAAAGGATCACAATAGTGTCAGGAAAACAAACCCGTTTTCCTGACACAATAGTGCCCTAAGGGTGCCCCCACTCTCAGGGTCCCCCTCCCTTGGTGCTTTAGGGGTTAAAACCCCTTCAGCTACTTACTTTAATCCAGCACCGGGCTCCCTCAGCGCTGGTGACCTCTCCTCCCCCGCCAACGTCAGCTTCCAAGTGGAGCGGAATGTGCATGCACGTCAAGTGCTTTCCTATGGACGTTCTGCACGCTGGATGCTAATTTCGTTGGATTAACCCTGCTATGTAAACATAGCAGTTTCTCTGTTTACATGTGAAGGGTTAAAACCTGAGGGACATGGCACCCAGACCACTTCATTGAGCTGAAGTGGTCTGGGTGACTATAGTGTCCCATTAATATAGGATCTTCAAACTGTATATAGAAGAGGAATTGAGATGCTATCTTTGGAAAATTATATTTTCTGTTTGTAGTATGCCTTCTAATGAAGCAGTATTAATAAAGAACCTAATTTCTGTGTGCTTATTCTTCTCTGCGCATAGGACTAATATTACCTCTTGACTATCTTGCATTTATGTTTATCTATCTTGGTGTACTGATAGCTTAATTTTTCAGCTTATTTTAAAAATAAATATCCTCTTACCAACCTTAAAAGTTATTATGCTGAATTGCCTTTCACATACTCTATCTTGTAACACTTACCATGGTGCATTTCATCTCTTACTGATTTTTTTAACATTTTATTTGTTTTATAATAGATTGAGAACAGAATGCGTTCAAGGGAAGAAGAGTAGTGAGTGTTAGTTGGCCCATCGATATCATTGGCATAATCCATTCCAAGCATACAGGTTCAAAAATGTTATTGAATAAGTATTAAACCACAACCTTTAAAGTGCTAGCACAAAAATATGTTGTATTCTATTAATTATTGCATATTAGTTTTTAGACATATGTGTATTTATCTTAAATTTGGAATTCAATTATTTTTAAACAAGATGCATTCTGTGTATTACATATGTTATATATCATTACATATAATGTGTGTGTGTGTGTGTGTATATACGTATATATGTATTCTGTATGTAAGATGTTTATATATAAAAACTATTGATTACACATTGTAAAATCTAAGTAATTGATATATTAAACAAAATAAACCATTATATTCTACAATCACAATTCTAAATATAAAGGACCGTTGTTACATGTAATATCATAGATTTTCATGTATTTTCTGCAAAGCATACTAGGTCAGAAACTTGTAAAAGATTGTATGTTGCTAGTTGGGATGCCAATGGTGGAATGGGAAAATGTAAAAAAAAAAAAAATCTCTATAGATGAATATCTATATATTTCCAATTAGTTTGACCTGCATTAGGCTTACATTAAATCCAAACTTGTATTATACCTGATAAAGTGTCTTTGAGAAATAATATTTTAAAACCTTTAAAATTCATGTGACGTTTTAAGCATGGCACCAGAAAGGTTATAAATATTTAATATTTGTAGATGATCTTCAAGATTTAAGGAGCCTTCATTAAAGTAAACCGCCCACAACTAAGGACAATAGGATAAGAAGTGCTGATGCGAGTCTGTGGATCATCTTGCATGACCTAACATAAATATATTCATATAATAAATTGATCCTCTGTATAAAACCTGAAGAACATATTGACTGATATCTGAATCTACTAATAGCAAACATTTACAAATAAATAATATATGATTTGAAAGTAATGGCTTCTCACAAGCGTATACATAGATAACAGCATGAATGTTTCAGCATCTCAGATGCTCTATTGCCAAAAACGTGCGGTAGTGGTCCCAGACAGGTCTATGTCAATTCCTAATGGTTTTCCATTTTTGCTCACTGAATTCCCATCAATGACTGATCATTTAGGTGGCTGTTATATATATCCTCAGTATTGACGATAGCTACAAACATTTTCATGTGGAAAATGAATCATGCTATTATTTCTTCACTGGGGGACACCGAGAGAACCCGTTGCTTATTTTTGTAATAAAGTATGGTAAGAATAGTTCATATAGCAGACATGGAAAGCTGACTTAAAGGGACACTGTAGGCACCCAGACCACTTTAGCTAATTGAAGTGGTCTGTGTGCAATGTCCCTTTTTTCACTTAGTGCTGCAATGTTAACCATTGCAGTTCCAGAGAAACTGCAATGTTTACATTGCAGCACTAAGTCTGCCCACAGCCACAAGAGGGCTTCCTGAATCATAACTGACGCTGGGAGTTCTCATGCGCTGCATCAGGACATCCAGTGTCACATATTGTTTCCATATGAAAGCATTGATTAAATGCTTCCCTATGGGGAGGTCTAATGTGCGAGCTTCATTTGCCACACATGTGCATTAGCTCCTGCTCACCGCAGGCGGTCGGAGGGGGCGGAGCCAGGACCCAGCGCCTATCAATACATAAAGGGTGAGTAAATTAAGGGTATTTAACACTTACGGGCATGGGAGCATGAGGGGGTGGGGCAGGAGGAGTGATAGTGCCAGGAATACAGATTTGTATTCCTGGCACTATAGTGTAACTTTAACCCTTTAAGGACTGATGACGGTTCAGGACCATCACCAGAAACATCCCCTTGAGGACCGGTGATGGTCCTGAACCATCATAACGGCGTGATGTACGTACCTGACGCCCAGGCAGTCTCCTCCGCGGCGAATTAGGAACTCGCGGCCACGTGATCGCTCTCACAATAGGTGTCCATGTATTTGCCTGCAGGGGGATTGTCTGTGCTTACAGGCAGTCTCCCTGCAAGTGTAAAATGAAAAAATAAAGTAAACTAAGAGCAATCAGTGTAAAAAAATAGTATATATGTATATATATATATATATATATATAAGATATATATACATGTATTATATCTATATATAATATGTATATATATCTTATATACATAATGTCATACTAAGTGTATTTTTATATTTATATATACATATATTAAAATAAAAATACACTTAGAATTAAAGTACACTTGCATATATATAATATATATAATAACTATATATATTGTATATATATATATATATATATATATATTATAAAATACAAATAAGAAGAAAATTAAAATAAATTAAAAAACTTAAAAATAATTTTAAAAACATTTACAAAAATTATATATATATATATATATATATATATATATATATATATATGTAACTTTATTCTAACGGTATTTTGATATTAATATATATATATATATATATATATATATATATATATTTATATAAAAATACACTTAGAATGAAATTATATATATCTATGTACATATAAATAAATAAAATAATACAAAATATACTTATGTCCATATACAAAATTACATAAATAATTTCATAAATATACACATAGACTTCAAATATATAAATATGTATATATATTTAAATTCCACGTGCATATTTATGTACTATTTTTACATAATTAAGTAATTCTATTGATTGCAATTTGAGCAACCCAGGCCGAAAGTCCAGAGAATTGAATTTGCTAGCGCTGTGTTTAACCCTGTAACTTTCTATGACACCCTAAAACCTGTACATGGGGGGTACTGTTTTACAAAACAGTAAAACATATCACAGTGATGATATTGTCAGTGAAAGTGACGTTTTATGCATTTTTCACACACAAACGGCACTTTCACTGGTGATATTGTTGTGATATTTATTGTTTTGAAACACTAATATTTGTGTTCAGCGAAGTCTCCTGAGTATAAAAGTACCCCCTATGTAGAGGTTTTATAGTGTTTTTGAAAGTTACAAGGTCAAATATAAGTCTTGATTTTCCTTTTCTTATTTTTTTACATTGAAATTTGCCAGATTGGTTATGTTGCCTTTGAGAGCGTATGGTAGCTCAGGAATGACAATTACCCTCATGATGGCATACCATTTGCAAAAGAAGACAACCCAAGGTATTGCAAATGGGGTATGTTCAGTCTTTTTTAGTAGCCACTTAGTCACAAACACTGGCCAAAGTTAGCGTTCATAATTGTTTTTTGCATTTTTAACACACAAACAAATATAAATGCTAACTTTGGCCAGTGTTTGTGACTAAGTGGCTACTAAAAAAAACTGGACATACCCCATATTGGATACCCTGGGTTGTCATCTTTGAAAAAATATGTACATGTGGGGTCTGATTTGGAGATGTATGACAGACAATAGTGTTACAATGTCACTATTGATAAATTTTAAAAATATATATTTTGAAACCGCAATTTCCTACCTGTACTTATAGCCCTATAACTTACAAAAAAAAGCACGTAAGCACTGGGTGTTTTTAAACTCAGGACAAAATTATTAATCTATTTAGCAATTTTGTTCAGTAGCTTTTGTAAATCAGTAGAAGATTTTTCAAGTAAAAGTCAAAAAACATGTTTTTTTTTTATTTTTCACAAAGTCAAATATATGACATGATACAAATAATGGTATGTAAAGAAAGCCCTTCGTGTCCTTAAAAAAAACAATATATAATTTGTATGGGAACCGTAAATGAGAGAGAGGAAAATTACAGCTAAACACAAACATCACACAAGTGTTAAAACAGTTCTGGTCCTTAACGTACAACATGGCCAAAACAGTCCGGTCCTGAAGGGGTTAAGATCACATCTCTA
This sequence comes from Pelobates cultripes, assembly GCA_933207985.1. NCBI lineage: Eukaryota > Metazoa > Chordata > Amphibia > Anura > Pelobatidae > Pelobates > Pelobates cultripes. Next base: position 98,845,366 of record OW240913.1, read on the forward strand.
AATAAATATAAGGAAGCAATGTACTTTTTGAAACCTATACATTTATCAAGTGGTGTATATAATTCAAAAAGAAAATAAAGATTTATAAAATGACTTTGGCCAACATGTAGAAATGATAAAAACCTTTCAACCAGTAAGCTTGCTGGACATTCTGCAGTAGCAGTAATAACACCAACACAGGACTAAATTACATTTAAGAAACATACTGCTTGTAACTACTTTGGGTCTGGTCACGGATGGAGGAAGCAAACTTGTCACAGCTGGAGAGTCAATATGTACCAATGCCTGCAGAAGCATAGGAAACTGCTTTTATAGTTTAACCATTTTAAGGCGAGAGGGTGCAACTTTCATAAGCCTTTGGAGTTACAACCTACTTGTCTAGTAGTTAGCTGGTTCATAAAAATAACAGCTTTAGTCCAGTCCTTCAGTCCAGTGAGCACTCGTATTTTATACCAGCATCCTACACTGCATTGCTATGTGCCACATTCAACACTGTGAATAATGCATTGTAAATCAATGTACACTAATTAGTGTGAATATTTTACATGCATTAATGACATAACTTCTTCCAGGAAAAATAAATATAATAACACATGCTCAGCATTTTATATATATTTTTTTCTTAAAATTTTCAAATAGATTCAGCTAACTTTTTTCACGAACAATTTGTGCTCCTATTTCAATTATATTTCTAATAAAAGTTAGGGTTTGAATAAATGAGCAGGCTGTGTTACTCCAGTTTATCCTTACTTGTATTTCTGTCCTTAGGATGAGTGTAGATAATCAGGTAAATGTCTCCTCTTCTATAGTGCCCCCTTTGGAGAGGCCTTATTAATAATTCATGCTAAAACTCATCGTACCTCTCTGGTGCACCTACGTCTTCTGGAAAAACCTATATTAGGTATAAGTCATAAAAATAAAAAAATATAAAGATTTTACAATAAAACTTTTTTAAACTTATTGTACCTGAACTGGAAGTTAGCTAAAGCCACATGATATTACGCTGTGCAATCAGCAACTCTTGAGATGCACTATTAGAAATATTTCTGTTAGGGACTTACACGCTGAGAAGAAATTGCCATCACAAGTTTCTAAAATGAAGTTAATATTAGTGCAGGAAAGTAGTACGTACCAAGCTATTAATTTAAGAAAATAATAGTTTTGAAAGGAATTGAAAAGTTACCAACTATAAGAAATAAAATATCCTATTTTCTTAATACTGAAGTTTATAGTTGGGTCATTAAAAGGAATAGAACAATTCTACAGGGAACAGATTTAATGTGAGCTATTAAAGCCGACAATATCTTTATTTGTTCTCACCTGACATTTTATTTTTTATGAGGAGTTTAGTATCTATAATAATAGGTGTATTAATGAATGCTTTGACAACATATGTGTGCATCCTTTCCTACTTTGATGGTTCTATTGCGTTCCTCAGATTTCACAGAAAACCATGGGATTATCAGCAGCCAAACACAGCGACCTCTTCTCAAACCAATCACACAATGTTAATTAATACCTTCATGGGGTCCCAAGGATCACATATATAGAACGGATCTTGCAGATGGGCATCCATTAAATATGTTGCACCCATGAAAAATTGAAATGGAATCTCTAGGAGAGTTTCTGGGTAAACGATTTTATAACTCCAAATCAAGTATATGTGCCCTTACTAATTCCTTTTAGGTTTGGGAACAAAAAATGTTGCCACCAATTTTAATATAGAATACTAAAGCAATAGCTGGAAACTTGAAGAAAAGTATCAGTCGTCACTGACATTGTCAGGGGTTTTCATAGGTTTTTCAAAATACCCTAGTGTGAAATTATTGGATATGTGCACTAATCTTACATTTCTTGGCTGGATGGCATTTCCAGTATATCAAATTCTGGTATCTCAAGCATATTAACTGGTTACTTACTGGCTTCCCCTCATGTATTTTCTAGTTTGTTTTATACACTGAGTAGAATGACGTTACGTGGGACTATCCTTTCTGTTGTGCACAGGTCAATCATGACCCACAGTGCTGTAGCAGTAGTCAGTAATGAATACTCAGCTAAATGTACTTATATTTAGAGGATGTGGAGAAATAAAAGTGACATTTTTAAAGGAATACATTTTTTTTTTTTTTGAAGAACAAAATTTAACTTGAGCTTGTTTTCAAATGCCTGATTCAGGTATAATTTTAATTTACAAAGCTCATACAATACCTTGATAGCAGGTGTTTATACGAAAGAAACAACAAAGACACTTGGATGTGCACAAATCTTGTTGAATTTAATTTTCAGATATGATGATAAAAAATTTACAACTATTTGAATGCTGTTGCAATTTATTTATTTGTTTGCTGAGAAATGCATGAATGATTGCATTTTTCACAGCCTTAATATATTACTTAAACATTCAATGCAAAACAGAAATGCTCATAAATAACATGCTCTTGTAGGGGAATAATATTAAGCATAATTAAACTTTTAGCTTTACAATTTAAATAAAATATTTGATATATATTTTGTTATTTATTTCCAATAAATATGCATTTTGAAAAAATAAAATTAAATATTGAGTATTTTTTCCAACTTTTTTGATCTCTAGCATAGGATTATGTTCAGAAGCAGTGCTCATAGTGTCAAGATCAGTACCATGCTTAAAGGAACACTATAGGGTCAGGAACACAACTATGTATGCCTGTCCCTATAGTGTTTAACCCACCATTTAGGTTGAATGCCACCCTTATCCCCATTAAAAGCTCTGCCCCATTGGTGACATCAACAGAATTGACGATTTTTAGCCAACCCAATGCTTCCTTATGGGGAAAGCATTGGATTGGCTAAAATCGGCAAAAGGGGTGGGGCCAAATGCTGTTTTGGCCAGTCAGCACCTCCTTATAGAGATGCATTGAATCAGTGCATCTCTATGAGGAAAATTCTACGTCCCTGAATGGCAGTGCTGCTTACTGGGCAGCACTGAGCCACGAAGCACCTGCAATGGCAGTCTGAGGAGTGGCCACTTGGAGGTGTCCCTAGGGTCAAGGTAAACACTGCATTTTCTCTGAAAAGGCAGTGTTTGCATTAAAATGCCTGAAGGCAATGATTATACACACCAGAACAACTACATTAAGCTGTAGTTGTTATGGTGACTGTAGTACCCCTTTAATTTCTGATGCAATGTCTAATACAATAGCTACACTCTTTGTTCAGTCTCCCTGGAATCTTTTGTCAAAAGTAAGGTGCTATGACCACATTAACATGTTTTCCCATTTTAAGAGCTTTGTCAAGAACTGCAGAAATTTTGATATGTGTGCTTTCACCTGACAATCTGACATATTATTCAGGGTTTAGATGGAATAAAAAAAACAACTATACATTTCTGAATGCATAGAGCTAACGTTAGGGCTCTGTTACAGGGATATAGACTCTATAACCATTTAATTCCATTACAGTAGTTATAGAGCACACAGTTATTAGATATTATTTACCTTTTTATAAAATATAGATGGATGTAATCAAAATAGAGGTCCCTACATAAAATAAACATAAAAAACGTTGTGCGACCTGTATTTAAATAAATAATAGAAAGAAATTAAAAATAAACTCACAATTTATAGAGCCCTTAAAGGATGGCTCTGAACTGTACAGACTTTTCATCCACTTATGGGATAAACGTGAGGTCTTTGCTGGAATAGGAAGATTTCCAGAGGGAACAGGAATCAGATGCTTCGTGGTAGAAAACACTTTATTCAATAAACATACATCCATATACATACAAAACGTTATGTATGTATTTAAACAGATGTATTTAAATACAGATCGCACTATGGTTTTTATGTTTATCTATTTTATGTAGAGACCTCTATTTTGATTACATCTAATTGGATCTCTATATTTTATAAAAAGGTAAATATTATCTAATCACTGTGTGCGCTTGAACACTTTTTTTCCCCACATTTCCTGTTTAAGTGTATTGAGTGACATTACACTTTAAGTTGTTCTAGGTTGCACTGAATTATTATCATAAGAGTGCCACCTATCCCTTAAAAGGTTTTGTTTCTAAAGTAGTTATAGCGCCTGGAGATTTAGGGCATTTCCCCTCCTGTCTGTGTTAAACCTTTTTCAGTTTAACATTAAATAAGTGTCCCTGGCCAACAGCAGACACCCCACAATGGAGGTATTATTAAGGGAGATACACTCCTTTTTTAGCCATACCAATTAATGTCAGCAATGTGTGTCTAAGATAGGCTGATTGCAGTCAGCTAATCATTGACACTCATTGCTGCTCAGGGTAATACTTACTCATTAGCACAATCAGCACAGGATAGATTGCTGCAGGGACTCTAATTTACCATTAATCATTTAAAATGGTTTAACAATGAACAGAAGGACAATTCCTGGGGACACTAAAGACACTATAACTACTTCAATAAGAAGAAGCGGTTTCAGTGCCTTAAGTTGAAAATGCAGTTGAAAGCTATTTTGTATGGGTTTCAGAGAAATCCCTTCAAGCTAAACTATTCTCAAACATACTGTGCCTCTTTGAGACAGCAAGTAAAGGAATGCCCTTTCTTGTTTTAAAATATTCCTCAGTACAAAACAGGGTTGTTGTATAAATGATTTGTTGAGATTCAATCACTGGCCTTGCTCATTGGTTGTATTGGAACACACGTTTTGAGCCATGTCTAACTTCCTGACATTATCTCCTTGGTCTGCAAGAAAAATGAAGGCTGTGACATAGATAGAGGTCACCAGCTCAATATTAATGCCTATGGTCATAGCATAGGATGGTTGATTAATAGATGTCTAAATTGGACATTGTGACCATGTACACAACCCTCTCTTATGTATATATAAATTGGACATTCCATGCACGCAGATATAAAACCTCTTCTAATTCACATATAAACTGGATATCAGGTATATGTAAAATAATCTTATTTACATATCAAAGCTGAACTTAGTGGTTATAGAAAACATCACAACATGCATCATGCATCCGTTTGAGTTTGTTTCTGAACAAATAGCTTTCTTTGTTTTGTTTGTATCTATATAAGTGTGTTTATGCATTTCTGTTTCTATGTGTGTGTACTGTGAGAATGCATGTTTGTAGATACTAATGTATGCACATCTGTAAGTGTAAATTATGTGTGCCGTGTGTATTTGTATATCATCTATGTTAATCAATGTTTATGTAGGTAGGTGTAGACCCTTAAAGCATCTGTGTCACTGTCTGGTTCTGTCACCCAATGGTGACTGCTCCACTTGATGTTCAATGGTCGCAGGGTACAGGGGAAGGTGGGCTTTACTTACCTTAGCTTGTCCCTCATAGCTACTGCCTTGGTCTTCCTGCTGGTCCTCTTCAGCTCCTGCCAATCATTGTGGCATGCTTGCACATGCATGAGAGTACAACACTGATGTCTATGGAGAATCCCGTAAGACCATTGGGTCCTCTATATACATTGCCTTTTATCCCACAGCCATTACTAGTAACAGCTTCTGTCAACTTTTTTCAGGCATAGGGAATATACCGTATATACTTAAGCATAAGCTGAGTTTTTCAGCACATTTTTGGTGCTGAAAAAGCCCCACTCAGCTTATACTCGAGTCACTATCTGTATTATGGCAACTTACATTGCCATAATACAGACCAGGACCGCCAGGCTCATTACAAGCCCGGCGGTCCTGTTGGGAGCCAGCAGCAAGCTGTTACTTACCTTTACAGCAGCTCCGGTCACCTCCGTTCAGCTCCCAGTGTAAATCTTGATAGACCCGCAGCTGTCAGAGCGTTGCCACGGCACGCAGACCGCGAGATTTACACTGGGAGCTGAACGGAGGTGACCGGAGCTGCTGTAAAGGTAAGTAACAGCTTGCTGCCGGCCCTCCTCCTGCACAGCCCACTGGACCACCAGGGAATCATATAGCCCCCCTCCCTGGCCAGGCAACAAGCGGGGGGGTGGACTAAAATTAAATGTTAAAATAATAATTAAATAAAATATTAAAATAATAATATTAAAATTAAAAAATATATTAAAATAATAAAAATGCCCTCCCCCCACCCAGTTTACTCATACTACACAAACACACACACACACTCAGCATTCACACAGAGTGTGTGTGTATATAATGCAGAGTGTGTGTGTATATAATGCAGAGTGTATGTGTGTGTATTAAGCAGAGTTTGTGTTTGTATGAGTGTGTGTGTATAATGCAGAGTGTGTGTATATAATGTAGAGTGTGTGTATATAATGCACACACTCTGCATTATATACACACACTATGCATTATGTACACACACACTCATACAAACACACACTCTGCATTATATACACACACACACTCATACAAACACACTCTGCATTATATACACACACACACACACTCATACAAACACACACTGCATTATATACACACATACTCATACACTCTGCATTATATACACACACACTCATACAAATACACACTCTGCATTATATACACACACACATTCATACAAACACACACTCTGCATTATATACACACACACTCATACAAACACACACTGCATTATATACACACATACTCATACAAACACTCTGCATTATATACACACACACACTCTGCATTATATACACACACACTGCATTCACACAAACACACACACTCTGCATTCATTATATGCACACACTACACAAACATACACACACTCTGCATTCATTATATGCACACAATACATAAACACACACACACTGCATTCATTATATACACACACTGTAAATAAATATTCAATTAATGTAATTTTATTGGGATCTAATTTTATTTAGAAATTTACCAGTAGCTGCTGCATTTCCCACCCTAGGCTTATACTCGAGTTAATAAGTTTTCCCAGTTTTTTTAGCGTAAAATTAGGTGCCTCGGCTTATATTCGAGTCGACTTATACTCGAGTATATACGGGTATATAATAAGATGCTCCCGTTGTGCTGAAGGCTCCTGGAGGAAGTCTCGCACCCAGTCAGACTTTCTCCATTATAGATTCATATTGTGTTCATACAGTGCAGCCCTTGCCCTTGCCAAACAGTCCTATTTTTCCTCTCTCATTAGTTCAGGTTCCCGCAACCCCAGGCGCCTCTTTGACACCTTTAATTCTCTTCTTCGCCCCGCTGTGGCCACCCCCCAAACCAACCTTACTGCTGATAACTTTGCATGTTACTTCACTGACAAAATTGAACAGCTAAGGAAAGAATTCTCCCCTCCTTGCCTTTCTGTTTCTCAATCACACATTGATCATGCCTTTCCTACCCTTCAGACATTCTCCCCAGCCACTGACCAAGAGGTGGCTGCTCTTCTTTGCTCCTCTCGCCCCACCACTTGCCCGCTCGATCCTGTCCCATCTCACCTTATCAGATCTCTCTCCACTTGTCTTGTGCCTTCTCTAACACACATCTTCAACTGCTCGCTCTCTTCTGGCATTGTCCCTGCTGACCTTAAACATGCCACTGTAGTACCTATACTAAAAAAAACATCCCTTGACCCATCCACCCCCTCTAACTACCGTCCCATATCCCTGCTCCCTTTTTCCTCAAAGCTTCTGGAAAGACTTGTCTTTACCCGTGTGTCTCATTTCCTCAATTCCAACTCTCTCCTTGACCCCCTTCAATCTGGCTTCCGCCCTCTCCACTCTACAGAGACTGCCCTTATCAAAGTTACTAACGACCTAATCGCAGCTAAATCCAAAGGCCACTACTCCATACTAATTCTTCTTGACCTCTCAGTGGCCTTTGACACCGTTGATCATGCTCTCCTTCTTCAAACTCTGCAATCGCTTGGTCTCTGTGACTCTGTCCTCTCGTGGTTTTCTCTTATCTCTCCCAACGCTCATTCAGTGTCTCTTTTTCTAATGATACCTCCTCCCCTCGCCCTGTCTCGGTTGGAGTCCCCCAAGGCTCCGTCCTTGGTCCCCTTCTATTTTCTCTTTATACTGCCTCTCTTGGCAAACTTATTACCTCATTTGGATTCCACTACCACCTATACGCTGCTGACACCCAGCTATATCTCTCCTCCCCGGACCTCTCCCCTGCTGTCCTGCAACGTGTCACTGCTTGCCGTTCTTCCATCTCTGACTGGATGTCCTCCCGCTTTCTGAAACTCAATCTCTCAAAAACTGAGCTCCTTATCTTTCCTCCTCCTAATACTGACCCTCCTCTTTCGCTCTCCCTTCAAGTTTGTGGTACCAACATCAGCCCATCCTTGCAAGCGCACTGTCTTGGCGTCATACTTGACTCTGGTCTCACCTTTGAGCCTCACATCCAGCATGTTGCCAAATCCTGTAGATTCCATCTTAAAAACATAGCCCGCATCCGCCCCTTTCTTGCACCAGATACTACCAAGGAGCTTGTCCATGCTCTAATAATTTCCCGCATGGATTATTGTAACCCTCTCCTGCTTGGTCTTCCCAAAAGCCGTACTGCACCCCTACAGTCTGTAATGAACGCTGCTGCTAGACTGATTTTCCTCTCTAGTCGGTTCTCTCACACCTCACCCCTCTGCCAGTCCTTACATTGGCTTCCTGTGTGCTATAGGAGTCAATTCAAGGGACTAACTCACACCTATAAAGCACTGAATAACTCTAGCCCCTCTTATATCTCCTCGCAGATCCATAGGTATGTCCCTTCTCGGTCTCTCCGCTCTGCCCGTGACCACCTCCTGTCTGTTGTCCGCACCCGTACGGCCAACTCGCGCTTGCAGGACTTCTCGCGGGCGGCTCCCTTCCTATGGAATAGCCTGCCTCCCGCCATCAGACTCTCCCCTAGTCTTGCATCTTTTAAGAAGTGCCTTAAAAGCCATCTCTTTAGGAAAGCTTATGGCCTCCAAGACTAACCCCTACCTCACATACCTGTCTCTTGCCCTCTCCTAAAGGGCAGCCCACCTTATTTGATTGCAAATTCCTGTCCTAATGTGTTTTACACCCCACCTCCTATAGAATGTAAGCTCGATTGAGCAGGGTCCTCTTCAACCTATTGTTCCTGTAAGTTTATTTGTAATTGTCCTATTTATAGTTAAATCCCCTCTCATAATATTGTAAAGCGCTACAGAATCTGTTGCGCTATATAAATGGCAATAATAATAATAAGACAAAGTAGACCCTGCTTTGTGTTAGTATACCTTTTGATCGCATTGGAATTTCAATGAAAACACAGTCAATGTGAGTATTTCATAAAGAGTTTATCTTTATGAAATATTCATTTTTAAAGGGTTGACAGAGATCTCCTAAAGATAATATCCCAGCATGCACACAATGGGAACACAATTCTTTCTCCCTATCTAGAAAAATATATTTATCACATTAACAAAGACCAACTATGTATGTATGTAAAACTCTAAATAACTGTCCTGATCCAGTAGCCTTTCGAAGCTTAGCACAATTAAACTGAGTATTTTTCTAACTCTTCAATATCCAGTATATCCAGTATCTTTGAGTGTGTTAAAGATTTTCTCAAACCTTCAGTTTTTCCCTCCCAGTCAGTGATGCAGCCAGCATGTTGAAATCTCCTTGAAAAATAGCACAGATGTTATCTTTTAAGACATTCCAATCTCCTGTGTCTTAGAATTCAGGGTGGTCTTCAACAATCCATTTGCTAAAACGATTACTGTTCAGACAACTTACTTTAGATCTCCATCTTTTTTTATATATCAGCAGGTTTAACTTTTACTGTTGTGGAATATAATATTAGTTCAACATATTTGAATCCTTTCAATCTTACAGTTAATGAAAAGTTTTCATTATTTTCATTATAAAAACCTGTCATCTTTATTCTGTCTTACATTTTTTTTACATTCTTTATTTATTTAATTTTTTATTTATAATTGACAATTTCGTCAAGAAAGTAATAACATAAACATTTAGACATTAGTCAGGAACGTAGAACAAATTGTCATTTCCATAAAGCAGTTTGTGTACAAGGCAGTCATTATACCAACAATATGCAATAAAAAAAGGTACATAATAGAATTGATTTAACACAGCAGTTGTTCAAGTTGTTAGAGGTTGGTTGTTGCCATTGGCTCCTATATGGCATAGAACAGTTAAGGTCGGGACCGGGCATTTAGAACACGTCCCCGTTCAGTGTGTCTGGTGTGTGTGGGCATCTACATAACTTACTATAATTTTTGTTCACTTATCTGGGGCTTGGCTCAGGTCATTCTCCTGAGTGGGAGACACGGTGGAGAGTGATCCAAGAAGGGGCGATCCTTGATCAGATGTCATGGCGGGGAAGAGGATAAGGGGGGGGGAGAAGAAGAGGGAGAAGCAGACAAAAGGAGGCGAGAAAATGAGGGCAGAGCAAAAGACAAAGAGAAGAAAAAAAAAGAGTAGAGCAGACCCTCTCTCTCCTCTCAAGATGGGGGAAGGAGGATAGGAAGGGTTGGGTGTGAGTAGAGTCTGTCAGTCCCCCTCTCCCAGCTCATTAAATATTTAAGTGGGGAGGGTTTATTCCAGAATCCATGGGTCCCAGATTTTATAAAAGTGTTTTGTAGTGTCATGTACAATAGCTGAAAGTTTCTCCATCTCTACTGTGTGTTTAATCTTGCCATTTACCACCTCCAGTGCAGGAATGCTAGGATTTCCCCATTGCTCTGCGATTGTTCTCCTGGTTGCTAAAGCAATTTTAGATACCATTTTTATTTGTGCTCTGGTTATGTCACTGTAGGGTTTGGAGAGTAGCCACACCCATAGGTCTAGAGGGATGTCAGTGTGTAGGAGCTGCGAGGTTAATTGGGAGATTTCTCGCCATAGCGGAGTCAACAATGGGCAATTCTACCATAGGTGAAGATAAGTTCCCTTTTGACCATACCCTTTCCAGCATAGGTCCGAGTCTGAGCGACCCATTTGTTTGAGTCTAAGTGGGGTTGTGATTTACACATATGGAGACTGAGGCGGTTGCTTCCAATATGTCTCTCCAGTCAGTGGGGTCCTCCGGGGGACCCAGGCCCCTCTCCCAGGCCGACATGAGCTTGGCTTGGCTTTTTTGCATGGGTCAGTGCATGCAGGCTTTTTCGAAGTCGTGAGGGCTGTTGTGCCTGCTTTGGTGTTGGAGGGGTTCTCGAGGAAGCTGCAGATTTAGAGGTAGCAGAAGTGGTCGTAGGTGGTAAGGGGGTGGCTTGGGGAAGTTCAGAGAATGGTAACAAAGAATTGTTTTAAAAAAATGATAAATTCTATTGAAGTTGTTGTGGTCGAATCGAGAGAAGTCCTAGGGTGTCATGCCGTGTTCCTCAACACTGGTGTGAGAGAGGAGGGGTCAGAGGTCAGGGAGTGTTTAGATGCCAGTTTGTCCCATATTTTTATGGACGTGGTAAGGGCTGGGGTTGTTGGGGGCACGGGAGGTCTGTCAGTTATTGGTAACCATATGTACAAGAAAGGAAAGTCCCCGCCGAAGAGATCATGTTCCAGGTCTACCCATCTTTTGACTCCCTTGTGGGCGTGTAGATTTTGGACCTGTGCCAGTTGTGCAGCATGGAAGTACTGCAGAAAATTTGGCAGTCTGAGACCTTCTGCTTTATTTGGATGTACATTGTCACCCTTTTGATACGTGTTCTTTTATTTGCCCAAATAAATGTATCTATCTGAGCTTGTAAGGACTTAAATTCAATTGTAGAGACAAGTGTTGGGATAGCCTGAAACAGATAAAGGAATCGAGGTAGGAGATTCATCTTGATGGCGGCTAGTCTTCCTAGCCATGAGATAGACAGACCTTTCCATGTTTTTAGATCTTGTAGGGTAATATTTAGTAGTGGTGCATAATTGAGATCGTATATTTGGGCAGGGTCAGCTGGTAGGTGTATACCTAAATAGTGAAGTCTTAAATTGAGGGGTGAGGGACGCAACGGGTTTTGTGAGAGTCAATAGTACGTCATCAGCATAGGCTGCCATTATATATTCTTCCTGATGGATGCAGATTCCTTTGATAGTGTTGTCTGTCCTCAGAGTCTGTAGTAGGTGTTCCAGTGAGAGTGCAAATAGTATGGGAGATAGGTGACAGCTTTGGCATGTGCCATTGTGTATGCCAAATGTTGGGGGGTCAGTATGAGGGATTATAAGGTTTGCCTTTGGGTTCGAGTACAGACCTTTCAGGGTGCCGATGAAAACAAGGGGGAGGCCAAACTTGGTCAGTACAGCAAATAGGATTGGCCAGAGGATGTGATCATAGCCTTTTCCACGTCAAGTGAGGGGAACAGGGAGGGGATTTGGCGATGGTTGGCCACCCAGATAAGGTTGTATGATCATCTGGTGTTATCACATGCTTGCCTGCAGGGGATGAACCCTACTCGGTCCAGATGAACCAGTCTAGGTAGGAAGGGGTTTAGGTGTTCTGCCAGGGGTTTAGTAAAGATTTTGATGTCCACATTCAGGAGTGAGAGAGGGTGATAATGGACACGTTCTAACAGGGTTTTATTTGGTTTTGGCAATAGGCAGATGTTCGCTTATAACATTTCATGTGGGAGTTGCTCTCCTCTGAATTAAAGAGCTTGCATAGATGTGGGATCAAAGTGTATGAGAATGTTTTGCAGTTTAGGCCCAAAAAGCCATCGGGTCCTGGGCATTTGTTTGGTTTTAGAAGTTTGAATGTGTTGGTTATCTCTTCCGGGTTGACTGGGGACACCAGGGCTTCTGCCGCCGCCTGGGAAGTCATTCCAGGGACAGGCTCTGGGCTATGGTCATACAGTTGTGCGAAGTATTCTTCGAATACTTTTGAGATCTGTGTTGGTTCCTGTGTAGGGTGCTTGTCTGTGGTGTGGGTCTAATCTATTTGTCTATGAGAGAGTTTCTGTCTACGTCTCCATGCCAGCATTGTGTCTGCTTTATTGGATTTCTCATAGTAGAGTTTCCTCATCCATTGGAGGGCTTTAGCCGAGTCTTTTGCTATGAGGGCTTTTAGTGTGCATTGGCAATTTTTAATTTGTTCCGTTAGCTCCGGAGTAGGGTCCTGTTTGTGTTTGAATTCCAAAGTTCAGAGCTGTTGTAGTGTGTTTTCTAATTCGAGTAATTGTTTGGTCTTGTGAACGGAGGCTATACTAATGATGTGACCTCTGAGTACCGCTTTGTGGGCTGCCCATAGGATGCTGCGCAAGGTGACTGAGTCTTTGTTCAGGGAAAAGTAGTCTGTGAGGGCTTTGTGGATGTCCTCCTTAATTTGTAAAGCAGGACCCACCCTTCCCCTTCACAACCTCCCACCCCCTCCTCCCTCCATTTCATCCCTTCTCCCCCATGAAAGCCCAGAGCAGCTCCACCCCCCCATCACATTAAATTCACAACAATAAGTAGACATGAAAATAATTTAAAGTATACACATTTATCTGGCTAGCTACATGTGCCCTTGTGGAAGTGGTTGAAGTAAACTTAAATAAAGGGGGAAATGGAGGGAAAGCGATGCACCATAGTTATAATGAGCGGATGCTGCATGTTACAATCTGGGTGAATTAAGGAGCCCTGCAGGGTCTGCAGGCATTATTAGTAGGACAAATGCTAGTCCACCTGGGGATGGGTAAGAGACAAATAGTGTGGCTACCAGGGTCAAACCAGGCAAGTGAATACAGGTGAGAACATACATGTCAGAACTGAGAAGACTATCGGTCAACATTAGTCTAGATATCAAGAACAGTATAGCCCCACTGGGTGGGAGACCTGAATGTAGTGGAGATATCAGGCTGAATGCCTTGTGATATCAGATGGGTAGTCTCTCAGGCTCCCTCGGGGATGGAGGGGAATGCCGCTTCACAGGTTGGCGGGGCGGCATGGGTTTGCTAGTGTAGGTTTTAGTGGTGGGTGGTCGAGCGGCTGCAGAGGTGTTTTCAGGGGCCACCTCGAGTTTTAAACCCAAAGTTCTTGCGAAGTCCTCTATGTCTGATACCTTCATTAATGTGTGGGTCTGGTTGTCTTTTCGGACAATGAGACAAAAAGGGTAGCCCCACGTGAGGGCTGCTGTGAGCGGTTTTAAGTCCCAGCGTTTCTTTAATGTGGAGAGGGCCAAATCTTGGTAAAAGGACAATTCCTGATCTTGTACCATGGGTGGGGTATCCCTGGCTGCGGTCATGAGGCGCTCTATAGTCGCAAAGTGCCGATGGTTGTAGCGCCTTTCAATAGTGAGCTCCGATTTGGAGGCCTCTGGCAGCAGAGATGTAACAATTTCCCATAAGGTATGGAGAATGGCTTTGGGCAGCACTGATTCTGTTAGGCCGCCAATGCGGAGGTTATTTAGCCTGGAGCAGTTATTTATGTCCTCCAGATTGTCTTCCAAGGAGTTGAGCTGTTCCGTGAGTCCCTCTATCTCGGTGTCTTGAGATGACACTTGCGTGGCGAGACCCGTGACTTGTACTTCCTCTTGGCTGGTGCGCAAGGTTAAGGCCATCAGGTTTTCTTTTAGGCCTTTGATGTGCTTTTCCAATTCTGCTGCAGTATGTACCTTGATGTCCTCAGTGGTAGCGAGGAGTAGGTTAGTGGGGCTTGAGGCTGGACTGAGATGTCACTAGCTTCAGAGTCTGAGGCTGATTCAGCAAGGCATCGTGTGGAAGATGGCTGCCTGTGTTCCCCGGGAGTGTGGAACAAGGAGGCAACAGAAAAGGTCAGCTCCCTCTTTTTTTTCATGCCCCCCCATAGTGTTATGGTTCGGTGGGGTGTTCTAGGGTTGATTCCCATTATTTGTGCAAAGGGATGGGTGTGGGAAGACACAGATAATAGCTGATTTTGGCTTGTGGGAACGAGAGCAGCAGACTCACGCATCCATCTTTGTTGGAGGTCCAGCTCCGCCCCCCTATTTCTTTTTAAACCTGTATTTATTGCTCTCTAGACTAGGGCACAGCACATAACATTGGTTGGAAAAGCAGATTAAAGTAACGCTATCACTTTGAAATAAATTTAAACAGACCTAAGAGCTTGAATGGTAATTCTTTACTAGGCTAGTCTAAGCTACCTAACCTGGTAGTCTACCACTATATGGCCAAAGCCTTCAGCATGAACATGGCTTAGCTTACCACACAGAAGAATTAATGACATATGCTACATGTGAGTCTCACCAAATCCTTGCTTAGGATTTACATGGTGTTTCCTCACAATCCTTTTTTTTGTTTGTAACCTAGGGATGCACACCTTACACCATTGGTCAATCCTCTTGTAGATCCTAACACAGGAGTGAGCTGATTTGTCCCCCCCCCTCAAAATCAGCCAACCTTCCCCCTAGGCCTCCCCTTTCTGTGATGAAAACGCTGATGACGTCATCCGAATGAACACGTTGCACATAGAAGAATATCTTTTGGTGCACCATTCATTCATTCTTCTACTATGCCATTTAGATATTTGGAATACAAATGAATGAGCCTTTTTTTGTCTGAATTAAGATTCTTTAAAAAATGAATGCATAAGCCTAATGCTTGCATTTCTCTATAAAAAAATAATAAACATTCTAGAAATATTCTGATACAAGAAATATGGTGCTTAATATGATAACATTCTCTTGAGGACTTTATTGATAAAATGTAATTAGATATTGAAGTTAAACACTGGAAACTGTTCTAGAGATGTAATTAGAATATTGTAGACACATGTAGAGAAGGTTAGAGATGATCAAGACAAATGTATATATAAGTTTGTATTTTTCCGTTAGCAATAAATTGTAATAAATGTAAAATGAGATAAAGTTGTGTAATAATCAAATTGCTGAAAAAGTCAATGTTTTCTACAATGAGCAACATTGTATAGACAATTACTCATTCAGATGCATAATTTATGCTCCACATTTAAAAAGTGAAACACAGCACAAGTGCAGCATTAGGTAAACATGTTTATCATTCATGTATCTGTTTGTATTGATTTAATATTCAGGCACCAAAACACTTCTAATATGACATTAATATAACATCATTGAACGTGAACAAAGTAATGTCAAAGGGAGGAATTTATATTAGTTATGTTCGAAATACAAAGTTTAGTAGGATAAAATAGTATAAAAATAATAATAGAGAGTAAATAAAGAGTATATACACACACACACACACTATGTTAGAATGAATTCTGCAAAGACTATGACCACAAGTATTTTTATTGGCATATGACAGCAATGTGAAGCTGATGCAATCAAATTGGCTCCATTTTAACTCTTCACCAAATGTGTGTCTAACACTTCACATCAGCATGCATGATTCAAACACACTTGTACAATTACGATACCTCCCCGTCATCACCTGTATCATTGCATATTTGTTTGCCCTTAAATGGTTCCAATAGTCATTGGACTTTGCATAGTTAATTTCTTAGCAGTTCTTTTGTGTTTTTTCAGTTTGACTTGGATTGATGTTGTTATCCTGGCCTCGTATCCCAGACTTGGCTTGTTGTTCATTTATGCTGTTTTCATTCGTGAGGGACTACCTGGCAACCCGACTGGGTGCCTCCACCAATCGCTGCTTCCTGGTCGCCTTGGGTACTATAAGCACCACACCAGACACTATAAGCCGTCCTCCACCCACCACTGGACCTAAGACAAGGATCCAGCTTCCAGTGGGTGGGTCTCTCCTCCTCCAGAGAGTGTAGCAGATCTGACTGTGTAGCTCTTGAAAGAGCTAGTGATTATAGCCAGTATAGTAATCCAAAGAGCAATCCCAGGAGCAGGGATTAAAGCTAGTATAGCTGGTATAGCAGTTCCCTACAACAAAGGACGAGACTCTGTGTTGAGGGTGAAGTAAGACTGATTTTAATGGTGCCACACTTGGCCTTATATGACAATCCTCATGCAAGGGCTATGCCCACATGGACCTGATGGTAGACTGATTTACAACATCACAGACCAATAACAATAAGGTTACAAGGCATGACACTCCAACACACAGCATACAATCCCTCTCCTCTGTCTGGGAGATAATTGAGTCAGGTACAGTAATAACTCAATTATCTCCAGGCAGAAAAAAAACATATTTTTATAAAACCACAAAAGTACCCAAAAACACACTGGACCTAAGACAATCCCCACAAATGTTACATCCCCTAATAGCCCTGATCTGGGTAACCAACATATCCAAAAATCACCCAGATCAGTTCAGGTGTTCAGGAATTTCCTGGAACTAATTTATTTGACCGACCGCAGGCATGGTCCCATGCCCAAAACAGTTCCAGAGAATCAGGGCTTATGGTCGGTATACTTCAGTAGTTTGAAAACGAACAGAGTTAATAGTCTTATCCTGGAGCTTGTTCCCCTCATCCAGACGAATGATTTAACCGCACAGTGCTCTTCTAAGTTTTATAGAACCGAATGCAGGCGATGATGGAAGTCCAGCAGACTAATGTCAGAAGTCCAAAAGGCACAAACAGTGGTTTTAACCAAATTCTATCACAGGGACCATAGTCACAGGGCAGGAGGCTGGCAAACAGGCTCCTCCAAAAGCCAGTGGCGTGGTTACTTTTGCCAGATAACGCTTCAAGGATTGCCAATACAGCTTTCAATCTTCATCTTTCTTTATTATATCCTTCCTTATTAGGCCATTTTTGCCTATTTGGATCAAGCGCCTATCCTACTTTAAACTAATGAAATATCTATATAGCAGAAGGGGCCATTCTGCAAAACAAATTTTCAAATACAATGCTTCAGTCACATTATATACTACCAGCCGAAACTACAGGCTGCATGTAACTGTTTAGTGGTAACTCTTTGTCGTAGGATCATTGAATTTAATCAAGCTACTGTGCTGTGTGTAATGCTGTTCACAACAGTTTCACATTATCAGAAAGGTCACAAAGTATGTGGAGGCAACCAGAAACCGTTATCTCCAATTGCAATTTGAGCATTAATATTTGTATATATCTACGGCAATCTATGCTGAATCTCAGGTTAGAGTTGAAGTTCTCAGCCAAGCAAACTCAATTATCAAAAATAACTTACTTCAGTTTTCATAGACAGAGTCATTATTACCTGGCATTTTACGTAACGTTCATTGTATAACCTTTTTCAGATTGTTGGAAAATAAAACTTAAATTTCATCGATTATGTACTCTTATAATATAGTGATATCTAATGTTTTCTAAGAGGCTTTCATAATGATAACTGATCAAAAATAAGTACAGAATGCCTCTCTTTATGTTTCCCTGGGCCATTGACTGCCCTTGATTCTTGATTCAGTCTCCAAAGCATCAGAATGAAACATTTGTGATAAGGCTGTGTACAAAGTATGATGCAATCCATGTAGTCAAGTCAACATTTCATAAAATGTACAATGTACTACATCAGTATTTATCTCTTACATCTGATAAACAACATACATAATAGGGGCTCAAGCATTTAACATGCCCTAGAAAAATGAGAAGTTGAAAACATTCTAAATGTCTTTATACCTGCATAGAAAAAATATATCCTTGAACATCTGTCGTGTTTCAGACTGCCATTTTAAAACTGACTTTCTCATCAGTGAGACCTTGCAGAAGGCATACAAAGATTTGCTCAGTAAGAGATATATAAAACGATATTGTGGGTACATCCCATTACATACTGGACCCACTGCTATTGTTCCAGACAATGTAACTACATTCTTCCTATCACTAACAATATATTCAATTTATGTCCCTTGCCACCAACCCACCAGTAGGCTACAATTATACACTTATTATAATTGTGTATTTTATAATGGTAAAATTATACCCACAGAGAAAAAAAAAGGACTGGCTACTCCTTTTGAGCATATAAGATCAACAGTGTTGGACTGGAGCATGTAAAATGTACAGGTACATTTTTCAGCTACAGACTGGCCCAGGCAAAATGCCTAGATGATTCCTAACCTTTCATGAATACTTGGTTTAGGGCAGAGTACATACAGTTGCAAGAAAAAGTATGTGAACCCTTTGGAATGAAATGGATTTCTGCACAAATTGGTCATAAAATGTGATCTGATCATCATCTACGTCACAACAATAGACAATCACAGTCTGCTTAAACTAATAACACACAAAGAATGAAATGCTGCCATGTTTTTATTGAACACACCATGTAAACATTCACAGTGCAGGTGGAAAAAGTATGTGAACCCTTGCATTTAATAACTGGTTGAACCTCCTTTGGCAGCAATAATGTCCACCAAACATTTCCTGTAGTTGCAGATCAGATGTGCACAAGAGTCAGGAGTAATTCTTGACCATTCCTCTTTATAGAACTGTTTCAGTTCATCAATATTCTTGGGATGTCTGGTGTGAATCGCTTTCTTGAGGTCATATCACAGCATCTCAATCAGGTTGAGGTCAGGACTCTGACTAGGCCACTTCAGAAGGCATATTTTCTTCTGTTTAAGACATTCTGTTGTTGATTTACTTCTATGCTTTGGGTCATTGTCCTGTTGCAACACCCATCTTCTGTTGAGCTTCAGCTGGTAGACAGATGACCCTGCAAAATGTCTTGATAAACTTGGGAATTCATTTTTCCTTCGATGATAGCAATCCGTTTAGGCCCTGACGCAGCAAAGCATGATGCCCCCACCACCATACTTCACAGTTGGGATGAGATTTTGATGTTGGTGTGCTGTGCCTTTTTTTCACTACACATAGTGTTGCGTGTTTCTCCCAAACAACTCAACTTTGGTTTCATCTGTCCACAGAATATTTTGCCAGTACTGCTGTGTAACATCCAGGTGCTCTTGTGCAAACTGTAAACGTGCAGCAATGTTTTGTTTGGACAGCAGTGGCTTCCTCTTTGGTATCCTCCCATGAAATCCATTCTTGTTTAGTGTTTTACGTATTGTAGATTCGCTAACAGGGATGTTAGCATTTGCCAGTGACTTTTGTAAGTCTTTAGCTGACACTCTAGGATTCTTCTTCACCTCATTGAGCAGTCTGCGCTGTGCTCTTGCAGTCATCTTTACAGGACAGCTGTCACGATTCCGGAACTTAACACGCTAACAGGACACAGAGAGGAAAGATGCTATACCGGTCCTTAGAGTGGCCGGGCTAAGCACACTAAGAATGGTCAGGAGACAAGCCAAGTAAAGGGAGCCAGAAAACGGGAGAACGAGAAACAAGCCGAGGTCAAAGGAGTGGAGAAGACAGGATAATCGGAATAACGAGCCAAATAATCGGAAACCAGAGAGCAACATGAGAGAACAACACTACAGGTATCACAAGACCACAACAGGGCACTGAGGGACAGGAAAGGTAAGTATAAATACCCTTGGTTTAATTCTGATTGGATAACTTCCAATCAGAATTAACAATCACACGTGGGGGATATCTATACCTCCCACTGTGATTGTGGTACTGTTCCTTTAATGCCAGGTCACTCACGTGACCCCGGCGTTTGCATAATTCAGTGACCTCCCAGCGTGCAGCGTTATACATGCTGCCGCTGGGGGGAGTGGAGGACGCGAGCGGCCAGCGGCAGAGCGGCAGAGTGGGGACGCCGCTCGCCGACAGGTAAGAGGAGGGGAGACCGCGGGTGGCGACGGACTGAGGGTGAGTGCTGCAAGTGGCGTGCAGCCTCCCCTCCTAGCCGCCCGCGGATCCCTGACAACAGCCACTCCTAGGGAGAGTAGCAGCAGTGCTGAACTTTCTCCATTTATAGACAATTTGTCTTACCGTGGACTGATGAACAGCAAGGCTTTTGAAGATACTTTTATAACCCTTTCCAGCTTTATGCAAGTCAACAATTCTTAATCGGAGGTCTTCTGAGAGCTCTTTTGTGCGAGGCATCATTCACATCAGGCAATGCCTATTGTGAAAAGCAAACCCAGAATTGGTGTGTGTTTTTTATAGGGCAGGGCAGCTGAAACCAACACCTCCAATCTCATGTCATTGATTGGACTCCAGTTGGCTGACATCTCACTCCAATTAGCTCTTGGAGATGTCATTAGTCTAGGGGTTCACATACTTTTTCCACCTACACTGTGAATGTTTACATGGTGTGTTCAATAAAAACATGGCAACATTTCATTTTTTGTGTGTTATCAGTTTAAGCAGACTGTGATTGTCTATTGTTGTGACTTAGATGATGATCAGATCACATTTTATGACCAATTTGTGCAGAAATCCATATCATTCCAAAGGGTTCACATACTTTTTCTTGCAACTGTACCTACAGGCAGAATTCTTCTATTTGTTCTTTGCTTCAGCTTAGCAGCATTTGTTGGCCACCACGCTTAGGATCTAGAGAGCCCTCTCTCAGGTCTCTAATAATGCAGTTCCAATTGCAGTATATTGAAAGAATGTGCATTGCTGGCCGAAATTACATTATTAGAGGCTTGTGCAAAGCAGGGGCATCTATATCTATCTACCACTAAATACCAAGCATTGTGGCTTTCAAGCAGCAGAAAGGGGAAAGTGGAGAAAGCAGTGGTGAGAAAATAAATAACTTGGTTACTGATGCATAATATAATAATATAAATTGTACTGTGCCATTTGGGTAGATCTTCTGATCTCCCCAATCACTCCTCAGTCTGTATAGTAAAAAGATACACCCTGATATGCAGAAAAAATAAATAAATCAGACTATAAGTGATTAATTTTTCTGTTATGATTTACAAATATGGTTGGTGGAAGAGTGTTAATGACTTTTTTATGCTATACATCAGTGGTTCCAACCCAGTCCTCAAGTACCTCCTAAAAGTCCAGGATTTAGGGATTACCCAGTTGTGTTTTTAGATAGAAAAAAAAACACACTTTAGACACAACAGAGTAATTCATAAATCCTGGACTGGTTTGAAGTAGTGTCTTTTGTAGAAGTCAGTGCAAGCAAAAACATGAAGGGTCATCTCGTGGATTTTAGTGTCCATTTATTGTATTAACTAGAAACATTCAAGGCCGGTGCAAGGATTTTTGCCGTCCTAGGCAAAAACTCAATTTCAGCCCCGTTCACTCTACAGTGGTTATGTAGGTTTAATCCTACAAGATGAAACATTGCCTTACCTTGAAGGGTTAAACAAGCCTCTACTAGCTGTCACACTGACAGCCACTAGAGACACCTCCACTACAATGCCATGTGTAACTATGAGAAGCATTGGAAGTGCATATCGCTTACCACTTATGCGCTTCAGGTCCCCAATGCTCCTGCATGAGGAACATTGGATTGGACCAGCATTGCCCCATTAGTGTCATTGAGCGAGGTAATGAGGCAAGCAGTGAAGAGGGAGTTTTGATGCTTGATGATTGTAAATAACACCCCCTGTACTGTAGTGTTCCTTTAAAAGTATTGATTTTTAATTATTTTTTATTAAAATTATCATTTTTGCCCAAACGCAATCACTGATACACACACACACACACACACACACACTCTCACGCATTCACTCACTCACTCACACTCAGTGGTCAACACAATTAAAATCAGTGACCAAGACACACACAACTTCAATCACTCATGCAAAAAAACACACACACACACACATTGACTGATGCAGACACAGACACACACACATACTGACCCATGCAGACACACACAGACCCAAGAAGACACACACACAGACCCAAGTAGACACACACACTTTACCCAATCAGAGACACACACACTGACCCAAGCACACACACAGTGGTCCAAGCAGACACACAAACTGACCCAATCAGACACACTGACTGATGCAAGAAAACACACACACAGTGACCCAAGCACACACACACACACACACATTGAAGTCCCCCACTTGTCTTTATTTCATATGATCTCTCTGTGGGTCCTAGTCCAGGCCTGGCTGCCTTCATTCTCTTTAAGCTCCACCCCTGCTGTACTACCGCCTGTGCGCATATGAGGTATATAAGGAGGGCTGCTCTGTGTGATCCTAGCTGGCTGAGCTTAATGGCACCGGACGCTAGTCTGAAGCTATATAAGCTACCTAATGCCCGGTGCCATAACCTGCATCACGCAAAACACAATTTGACCCATTAAAGCTGCTGCCGGTGCCCCCCCAATAGTAGCGCCGACCCTGGGAACTTTACTATACAGTAAATACTCAATGACATACCCAAAACTAGCAAAAACTAAATGTAACCTTCTTAGATAAATAATTTGGTAAGACTGATAATTTAGCTGTATATCCCTATGTATAATATTGCTAAAACAAATGTGCTCACTTTTTATATGGGAGGTGTTCATGGGAGTCCGCAGGAATTTCAGCGGTGGGAGGGGGGGGGGCATAATTGTAATGACATCCATGACATGTCCCCTTTTTGATAGTGTCATAAAGGGGAGGGGCATAGTCATTATAAAGCACATAAAGCACAGGCATGCAAAGGGTAAAGGGTTGAGAAACCTGATGCAAAATCTTGTTTGAAGAATCAACTTGACATTGTCCAATTTAAGTGTTGCAATTTCTAATCTGTTTTAATGTTAAACTATTCAATGCACCCCATTAATCATACACCCATGATCAAGGCACTATAACCAAATTAGAACAATAAAAATTTACAATCTGCATTTGGTGATACATTTGCCACAGCAATATGTGGCATGCACAGCACCAGCTAGAGCACCAGATTGTATTTCCAGCACTTTTCACATCACACACCAGCTTGCACCCACCCACAGTGTCAGATTTATCTTACCACAGCAACAGACCTCACTCAAAGCTGTTGCCACATCACTAGGTAGTATGCACAGCAGTTCCTACAGTACTAGGAGACACTCACAGTAATAGCTACAGCATCAAAAAGTACACACAGTACCAGATTGCATCCACAACACTTCCCCCACCTTATAAATGCCAGTAATAATAATAATAATAAAGCGCTCTGGGGGATAGGGTGGTCTCTCCAACATAGGCCATCTCAGTATCCATTAGAGGGTCTTTTAATGAAAAAAATCCCCCTTTTGTGTTTCTTATCCAATCTTTGGAATGTCTTTCCCATCTTTATCCTCCATTTTTCCCCTTTGTGTCTTACACCCCACAATTCTTCCCTTTATGTGTCTCTTACTTCCCCCAGTCCCTTTGTGTGTCACTGTCCCCTTCCCCAATTACTCTGTGTGTCATTGCTCTCTTCCCGTGCCCCTCTGTGTGTCTTGATCCCCTTCCTAGCCCCTCTGTGTCATTGTCCCCTTCTCCAGCTCCTCAGCCCCTCCATGTATCTCATTCACATTTCAGCCCCTCCATGTGTCTCATTCATATTTCAGCCCCTCCATGTGTCTCATTTACTGCGCTCTGTCCCTCTATGTGTCTTCCCCGCTCCCCTCTTGTGCCTGCTGACCTCCAAAAGTAGAGTGGACCATGGTAGAGGATCTTCTATTTCCTCTACCCGGCTTGGCCACGCTACATTGACTGACAGGAAGAGAAATCCTGTGCTGTGTGCTCCCCCTCTGCCGGTCACCCAGACATTTCATCAGGAGCGGATCCAGAACCTAATCTCGGGAGAGGCACTGAATGTTAAAAACTGGTGTGTGTATATATAACTGGTGTGTGTGTGTGTGTATATAACTGATGTGTGTGTGTGTATATAACTGGTGTGTGTATATAGTCTATATATTGAGTTACTCCAAATTGAAGCAAATTGAAATGGGGATTGCAAATTTAAGGCAAAGTTTGATTTGAAAAAAATCTATTTTGGCCTTAATTTCGCAATTCAGTTTTCAATTTACTATAAATCAGAGTTTAGTGAAGACCCATTGTGAGTTTTCATTTCTGCAGAGCTCCTTAATGTAACATTTACTGCATGAACAGTCATAAACCTCTCATATCACATGATCATTTATCTACTACCACCCCCATTACTCTGTACTAGTGAGCATCTTCCCACACACCTTCAACATCTTCATATACCCCCAACATCTGCCCCTTCTCTCATATTCCTTCCACACAAACCTTCAACTTTCTTCATATACCTCCCAACATCTGCCCCTTCTCTCATATTCCCTCCACACTAACCAACAACTTTCTTCATATAACCCCCAACTTCTGTCCCTTCTCTCATATCCCCTCCACACACACCTTCAACTTTCTTCATATGCCCCACCAACTTCTGCCCCTTCTATCATATTAGACAAAAAGGGTGCTTGTATGTAGTTGCAAGGAACATTATGCACTTTGTAACAGTATAGCTCAGTACAAAATTACAACAGAACATAAAAAGAATGCCTTAGAATAATGCCCAGATACGGGAAGCATGTTTAATTCATATTTTTCTAAGATATAGGTACTTAAAGAGTGTTATAGCAATAGCTGTAACACTAATGTAATGTTAAAAGACACAAGAGCTATATGAAAGAGCCAATATTCTCCTACACCTTCCTAACTGTAGGAATGACATGAGTTTTCTTTTAGAGTTTAAAAGGGGGGCTGTCATTTTTAGAGTATTTGCAGGCATTCAAAGGATTAAATGCATTTATGGATTTATGGACAAAATTTTATTTTGAAAAGCAAGAGAAATTAAAAATGTTTATCCACAATTCTGGTAGTGGAGCGGTTTAGAGGGTCTGTGCCTTAATTATCAATATGGCAATAAACAACTGGTTATTTCGTTTAATTGCATTATGTATAATAGTGCAATGTCATTAAAAAAATGAGTGTGTATTTTATGTGCAGGTGCTCTAAGAGGGTCTTTCCCAGTGGCTTTATACGCGTTAAATATAGATAATGGCTTTTTTTTATGTGTGGATATTGCATATAGAGCTTTTTTTATAATTATAAAATACATTTCAGCAGCTACAAAACTCATTGTCATGGGATTAAAAGTGATTATGTGTGTTCAGTACATTGTCATAGCTATTTATAGAAAATATTATTAAGAACATCAGTTAACTATTAAAATGTTCAGAACTGTCTTCTTGCCCCACCTGAAAAAGTATATTTTCTGCCTGAAGAGCTGAATGGGATTTTTCCTGTAGATATTTTATTCAATGTGCCTATCAATAAAACTTGTTTTAAAAAGTCCTACGGATTTTATTAAATCACTTTCCAAAGCATAGATTGCTCATAAACATTTATAGCATCTTAGATTATTTTTCCCTGAATAATTTAATATCACCCACGATCAAATCTTTAAAATGTTGAGATGGATTATTTTATGCCATCAGTTGGTTTTATAGAATGTGTTCCTATAAAACGAAGCATTTACTATTCAATGGTTTACTGTAAATCCCTAAAGCAGAGGAGTTTTGCACTGCATAGGGAAAGCAAACACAGGGTACATTATTATGATGACTTATGCTAATTAAATTGAAGCATCACTGCTTAATTTATACATTATCAGCAAGTGCAAGGGGACAAAATTCTTTCTTAGTTCAAGCTTTATCTTGTTAAGAGGATTTACCTCCCTGTTTCCTGTAATAAAGAGCTATTTTTTGAGACTATACAGGGAAAGCACTGCATAAACCCACACAGTTCTTCTAGTTGCTATGGAAGTTGGATCTCAACTCGAAGCTCAATATATTGGCTGCAATTAGGTTAATTAGAACATTATCTCAAAGTACACAGTCAGTGTATGAAAACATTCTTACTAGATGTACTGCCTACACTACAATAAAACCATTTTTAAGCTATTATATTTTATAATTACAAATCATACGTCTCTTTATTTTTAGGATAGCCATGATAGCATTGAATTTTTTATATATATATATATATATATATATATATATATATATATATATATAAACAAACAAAAGGGCTGCACTCACCTGAACATGTATACATTATAAGGATGCTGCTCAGGCCAATTCATACAACATACACGATCCAGTGCACTCACTAAACTGCAATTTTAAAACTCATAGAATGTAATAGGTTTTTTTTAACCCCTGTGACATGTCATGATTCCCTTTTATTCCAGAAGTTTGGTCCTTAAGAGGTTAAACCCTACAATTTTTGCCTAGGTTAGGTGTTCAGAATGTCAATGTACCCCATTTTCAGCAGGTCCTACTCTAGCAGCCTAATGCTTGCTCTTATGAGTAGTGATGTCCCGAACGGTTCGCGAACGGTTCGCCACGGACTCATCATTGAGTAAACTTTGACCCTGTACCTCACAGTCAGCAGACACATTCCAGCCAATCAGCAGCAGACCCTCCCTCCCAGACCCTCCCAACTCCTGGAGAGCTCACTAAGAATGCAGCTTCACAATGAATGTAAAATGGATGCTGTTCAGGAGGTGGAAGGGTCTGGGAGGGAGGGTCTGCTGCTGATTGGCTGGAATGTGTCTGCTGACTGTGAGGTACAGGGTCAAAGTTTACTCAATGATGAGTCCATGGCAAACCGTTCGCGAACCATTCGGCGAACCGTTCGGGACATCACTACTTATGAGATTAATCCTTTACTTGGGAAATCATTCCTCCTGGGACTCTCTGCTGTGCAAGTTTAAATAGGGCCCTGGAATGAGGCACCTGTGACAGGGATGGGTTCAAAACCGAGGAGTTGCACTGGATCTTGCATGTTGTATAAATTGGCACCAGTAGCAACCTTATAATGTATGCATGTTCAGGGGAGTGCAGCTTTCTTATTTTCAAATATACCTATATCTGGGATCCAGGCCAACCCCCCTGGTTTTACATCCCTCCCTGTCAGAAGTGCCTTATTTCAGTGCCCTATTTATGTGTAAATGTGTTAAGGAATATAAGAATGCTCACAAAAGAGTCGGTAATTTACATAAAACTTCCAGATGACATTTTAAAGATCATTGTGGAAAACTGCTTTAATCTTCTGAGTGCCAATACATAGATTTATACATTAATGACACTCAAAGAATTAAGTGGAGTATATGTATAATACATACATTGTTGCTGGGAGGACTTTGGTGTCTTAAGCCCCTGATCCATTCTGGTGTAAAATGGGAAATTCCCTAGTTAATTGAAACCCTAATGTTTCTGTGGCTATCTTAGGCATGCATCATTTGAAATGTTATAAAATATAAGTAAGCCTTGATGCTGTGTTTCTGGTCCCTTCTATAGTTTTTTCCTAGCATTGTGTTTGCCTCTTTGTGTCTCTCTGTCAGGTTATCCACTTGCTAGAATGTCAGTCTTTTTTCTAACTGTCTGTCCGTCTCTTTGGGGGGTTTTACTAAGCAGAACATTGTAGTGAATTTTAGGTAAAAAGTGTTAGATTTGGAAACATTTTAAATAATTCAACTGTAATTAAAGCTTGGTCACAGCCTGCATTTTTCTATTGAGATATTAGATTACTTCAATATATTAGTTCATTAATAAACCCTAAAATGTATGTTGCAATCACTAGAGGTAATAATGGGATGAGACATTAAAAGGACACTATAGTTAACAAAACAAAAAATCACTTTATGCAACTCTGGGGACACCTCCCTGCATGTGACTTCCTATGCCTTCCTAAACAATTCCTGTAAACAGTCATCTAATGATTATACTTCCTTTATTACAAATTCTGTTTATTTAAAATCTCTTATCTCCTGCTCTGTTGATAGCTTTGTAGACCCTGCAGTATCCTGCTGTATGTAATCAAGGTTCAACTGACAGAGCAGGAGATAAACACTTTTAAAGTTACATCTGATTAAAAATTAAACCATTTGTTTTCATGCAGGCTGTGTCAGTCACAGCCAGGGGAGGTGTGGCTAGGGTTGTATAAAGAGAAATAAAAGTGATTTAACTCTTAAATGGCAGTGAATTGATTCAGAGGCATGATCTGTATGAAAAACTGCTTCATTTATCTAAATTTGTTTTGATGTCTATATTGTCCCTTTAATTTGAAGGAGTTGTTTGAAGCTGATTGGACATATGTAGATACCAAACAGATTGGGAGTTAGTTAAATTGTTAAATTTAGAAGGAACATGATATAAAGAGAGTGGGGTTAAGGGTGAGTGGGTTGGTGGTAGCACAATTTTGGAATTTTTTTTTTTTTTTGTCGAGTTGCGAAGTATGGGGGATACAGAAAAAGAAAAGGGGGGAACACAACAATTGTATACAGCACTTACATAGCGGGTGTATTATTTTTTGCAAATGGTGCTTTGTAACAGACATGCAAGCTTACACAGTATGTACACATTATTAGTGATTGTGTGGTCATCCCTTTATGTCTGCTTATATTGTCATGTTAGGTTATTTACTCTGGTTTGCGTTGCTTTAAAGGTTACTCATTCGTTGAGTTGTTATAGGGTTAGGAGGGCGCTTCCAGTGCCAGAGTTATCCTGCGTGGTGCTGTCTGTTATTACGCAAGGGGTAGCATATGCTAGCTTCGCTTTAGTCTGTGGGAGGGAAAGTATTGGTATTTACAGTAGACCCTTCTCGGTCTGGTACGCTAGTCGTACCGTGGGGGATTGGAGTTGAAAAACTTCCAATTGGGTGGCTGGTGGGACTCCGATATGTGATGTGGGTTAGAACAGAAACTTGCAGTGTACTAGAGCAACAGTCGAGCTTGAAGGAAGATATTTCAGTACAATAAACGTCTTTGCTATATAATGAGTGTCATTTCAGTGCAATAAACATCATTACAATACTATAAACATCAAGAGACATGTAACATTTTTAACAGTGTAAATGTTGGTGTTGCCTTCAAGTTAGTACGCCTCATATTGTTAAGTTTAACTTTTATGCAGCAGCGCTATTTTAGATGTCTGCCCGTGGGTGGGTAGTTTCCCCTTCAGCTGGAGGAGGTATCTGTCTAATTTCGTGCCCGGATTCCATACTTATTTGCCAGGCTGTCACCTTTCAGGTGGCGGGCGGGAAGGGGGGGGTCGACCCATTGTATGTTGCCTAAAGTTGGGTTTGGCATATAAGTGGGACACACGTCTCCTACATGTTGGTGGGGAGCCCTGTGCCCTGTCTAGGCTCGGGGAGTGTGCCCCTACTTTTGGGTTGTTTGGTTGCTACCCGCCTGATATGCTATCACCTGGCTGCTGAGCGCTGTGGTCTGGCTGTGGTCATTGGTAGCAATTGCGTTTAAAGCAGGCTTATCTGTGTTATGTTATAACAATTATTTAAACAATAATTTGGAACATTTTAAAGTTAGAACATAAAAATAACTGTTTTGTTAGTATACTTGCGACATAGTTTTGCCTCTTAATGATCAGTTCCTGCGGTCAGATCTTGTAGTTTTGCAGCTTTGTGAGGAGGATTTAGGTGAGAAGCTCTGTTTGTTGCATGGGCCCCATTTCGCCAGCTCTTTCATGGCTTCCTCTGGCGTAGAGAAGAATTTCGCTTCTCCATTTCTTGTCAGGATAAGTTTCGTGGGGAAGCCCCATCTGTAGCGTATGACCTGGTTCCTCAATTCCGTTGTGACTTGCTGGAAGTCCCTTCTCCTCCGCAGTGTTGCTGCCGATAGATCCGCCATAATGCGCACTGATGGGTATTCCTCATGAGGATCTTGTTTGTTGTGGTGAGCCCGGAGTAAGAGTTCCTTGATATGAAAGTAGTGTGCCCTGAACAAGACATCTCGGGGTGCAGAGTCAGGTAAATGCTTCGGTTTTGTTACCCTGTGGACTCTGTCTATTAGCAACATGTCCGCAGGTATGTCAGGGACATTAGGCCCCTTACATATAATTGTAGGTCGTCGGGTTGAACAGACTCTGGGACTCCCCTCAGCCTCAAGTTGTTTCTCCTCGCTCTATCCTCGTAGTCTGCCATTCTGATTTCCATTTCTTCTACTTTTTGTTGTAAGATTTGTATGTGGTCTGATAGCTCGGTTTGTGTGGTGGTTAAGTCTTGACACTGTGCTTCTACTGACAATGTTCTGTTTGAAAGATCCCTGACTTCCTTTTTAATTTGGTCTGCTGTAGATTGCCAAGTCTGTATTAGTTTTGCTGACATCGCCTCTATTGCCTGTTCAAAGTGGTCTTTCGTGAGGTACTCATTTCTTTGTTGCTCGTCAAGTGGCATAGCGGGAGAGCCCATGTCAGAGTCTCCATCTTGTGTGGCGGTTTGCGCAACCTGTACATTCTCCATTGTGGCGGATAATTTCTGCCCGAAGAAGTTGTGTTTTTTGCCTTAGGCAAGTTGATTGGTGGTGTTTCTGCTCAGTTTTTTTCGCTGTATTGTGGAGCCCATGTGCCGGAGCAGAATCCTAAGTGGTCATCTTGCTCGGTGGTCTGCCACGCCCCCCCGAATTGTTTGGTTTTCATGGGGGAAATCAGAGTGCAGGTATGGATTTGCAGAAAGTAGGAACACCGAAGAACTTGAAAATCCACAAAATATGTGTTTTTTTTTGTAGGGAATGAGGGAGGAGCAATAGATAGAAGGGGGAGGATGTATAGCATTTGGTGAGAGACTGAAACATTTCAGCAAATTAAATAAATCTTCATGAAAATTATTAATGCATATGCACAGGGCCGCCATCAGAAACTTTGGGGCCCCTTCCCCTCCCACGCCCTACCTAGTCTGCTGACAATGATGCAGGACGGAATGTGGTGTGTATAGTGGAAGTGAATTAGAATGTGTGTAATGGATGTAGTGTTTGTGTGTATTAGATACTGTTTGTGCAGTGAATGCAGAGTGTGTGTTTGTGTAGTGGATGCAGTGTGTATAGTGAATGAAGAGTGTGTTTGAGTAGTGGATGTAGTGTGTGTACAGTGATGTAATGTGTTTGTATAGATGTAGTGTTTGTGTGTACTAGATGAAATGTGTTTAGTGGATGCAGTGTCTGTGTATAGTGAACGCAGAGTGTTTCAATTTGTGGTGGATGTAGTGTGTGTACTGTGAATACAGGATGTTTGTGTAGTGGATGCTGTGTGTAGAGTTAATGCAGAGTGTGTGTTATTGTAGTGAATGCAGAGAGTGTGTCAGTGAGGTGAATGCAGACTGTGTGTCAGTGTAGTGAATGCAGAGTGTGTGTCAGTGTAGTGAATGCAGAGTGTGTGTTAGTGTAGTGAACGCAGAGTGTGTTAGTGTGTACTGCATGTGGAGTGTGTGTCAGTGAGGTGAATGCAGAGTGTGTGTTGTACTAGTGTATGCAGAGTGTGTGTCAGGGTAGTGTATGCAGAGTGTGTGTTGTATTAGTGTATGCAGAGTGTGTGTCGTATTAGTGTATGCGGTGTGTGTTGTATTGGTGTATGCAGTGTGTGTGTTGTATTAGTGTATGCAGTGTGTGTGTGTTGTGTTAGTGTATGCAGTGTGTGTGTTGTATTAGTGTATTAGTGTATGCAGAGTGTGTGTTGTATTAGTGTATGCGGTGTGTGTGTGTGTTAGTGTATTCAGTGTGTGTGTTGTATTAGTGTATGCAGCGTGTGTGTTGTATTAGCGTATACAGTGTGTTGTATTAGTGTATGCAGTGTGTGTGTGTGTTGTGTTAGTTTATGCAGTGTGTGCGTTGTATTGGTGTATGCAGTGTGTGTGTTGTATAAGTGTATGCAGTGTCAGTGTGTGTGTGTGTGTTGTGTTAGTGTATGCAGTGTGTGTGTGTTGTATTAGTGTATGCAGCGGGTGTGTTGTATTAGTGTATACAGTGTGTGTGTTGTATTAGTGTACGCAGTGTGTGTGTGTTGTGTTAGTGTATGCAGTGTGTGTGTGTATGCAGTGTGTGTGTTGTATGAGTGTATGTAGTGTGTATGTGTTGTATTAGTGTATGCAGTGTGTGTGTTGTATTAGTGTATGCAGTGTGTGTGTTGTATGAGTGTATGTAGTGTGTGTGTTGTATGAGTGTATGTAGTGTGTGTGTGTTGTATTAGTGTATGCAGTGTGTGTGTGGTATTAGTTTATGCAGTTTGTGTGTGTAAATGTGCATCTGGGGGTGGGGGGGGGGGAGAAAGGGGCATTTTCACATTCATTTTATATTAATTTAATTAAATGTTTCTCGCCCTCCCTGCTTCTTACCTGTGTCCAGGGAGGGGGGAGATTCCATCCCTGGTGGTCTGGTGGCATGCCCCCGCACCCCCCCCCCGGCTCCCTGTTACCGCAGCCCAGCACACATGGGGCCCAGCACACAGCTTCTACTCTTCTCTTCTCCTCTCTTCCAATTACTCTCGCGAGACCCGCGGCCTGCGTGCCGTGCGGAGCATTGCCATGGCAAAGCTCAGAAGGCCGCCGGTCTTGCGAGAGTTATTGGAAGAGAGGCGAAGAGAAGAGTAGAAGCTGTGTGCTGGGCCCCCTCTGCGGTAACAGGGAGCCAGGGGGCCCGCAGCTGCACACATAGATAGCGATATTCGCTATCTATGTGTGCAGAGAGGGAAAGTGGGGCCCGGGACTGCCAGAGCAGTCCGGGCCCCCAGGACTGCCGGGCCCATGACAACCGTCATGGTTGTCACTCCCTGATGGCGGCCCTGCATATGCATACATAATATGAATGCTTTAGTTACATTCTATACAAAAATAACCACTCATAAGGTATATAATGCTAATCGTTGAAAAGGTGTAGCCCTGAATCAGTTACCGGCAGCACATGGACCCATATCAGTGTCAGACAGGCTGAACATTGCATGCAAGGTCGGCCTGATTTCTGATCTGTATACAGCATGTGACTGAGTGCTTCTCCTATGCACTGATAGTGTTAAATTGTGCTGTGCTGGAAGTGAAAGTCAAAGTGTAGTCTGACCCTGACCTCACAGCTTCAGCTTGTTAATCACTCTGTTATTGGCATTTTGCAAGCTGCTGGATAGAAGCCAAGATCTGAAATCCTACTGACCTAGCAGTATGAGCAAATGTGAGTGGAAATTTTGAGCCATGATATAAATTTTAGACTTGTAGATTTGTTTTGGGTCGAACTTCAATTCAGCCAAATTCAGGCTAAGTGAGCGATTGGCTAAAATTCCGATTTTCAAATTATGTGCCAGAATCTTTTCCAAACCCTCATGCAACGTGTGCAAGCTGGAACATGCTGGTTTCAGTTCTTGATTTGCAGTGCCTTTCTAGGCAACAGGAAAATTAGGAATGGAATGGAGAATATTTTGGTTTTTATTTTGATGCTGGCAAATTAGCATCTTATTTTCGGGATCTCTTGTCCAAAAAAAGATAGCCTAGGTCATTGATTAGGTTTACCTTGACTAGGTTTAGCTTGCTGCTATCTATATATTTATTACAAGGGGTACTTGAAACAACTGTGTTGTCATTTCTCCTAGGTTATCAATACATATATATATATATATTTAAGTGTATTCAGTCCAGTGTGTGTTGTGCAAGTGTGTGAGCACTGTTTCCTAATCTCAAACATATTAGTTTTACAGTAGTAAACTCAACGAGCAGCAACCAATTCTGCAACACAGACACCTATTTTTGCTGAACTCTGTACTGTTACTTTATACAATATACAATCATTCATATACCTAATTTATTGGAATAAAAAATAACAAGCCAACCATTATCAGTGTCACACACTAATCCCAGAATGACATTTAGGAACGGTAGGTGTAGGGGAAAAGGTATTTTCCCCATATCTCCCATCAGCAGTGACATGCCTTCTGAGAGTTTGAACACTTTGACTATGAGAACTGCTGACAACCACCACCACCACCACTATTAGTAGTGAGGCAGATGAGCATTGTGGAAACTGGTGCATTGAGGGCTAAAAGGTAAGTAACACTCACTATTCAAACCCTCACACAGCAAAGGAGGACAACAGGTAGCTTAAAACTATAGCGTTAGGAATGCATGCTTGTATTCTTAATGCTATAGTGTTAATTTAAGACCACTCTCATACTTTCTAAACTAGATGCCATGAGGTAGTAGTGCAAATGGTGAATGCAGATGGTTACTGGATACTTGCAAGGTATTTGAAAGTTGGTTGTTTACTTACTTCTAGCATTCAGAACTGTTTTTAAGGTACAGTGCAGACCCCTAAATCACTTGAGATTGCTAAACTGCTTTACATGTGAAGAACCTTATTTGTTTAATTTACACAAAGTGCTGATTTCAAAAGAAATTGGCATTTTTATAACTTAACCTTGTTACACCCTCTGGATATCAATCAGACAATTGGTCCTGTTACTTCATTGTTGTTTAACTCAGTGGAGCTCAGCTCAAGAAGCAGTAAATGCTCAGAAGACTTTTCATTGAATTGTATTGGGATGTCTGTGATTGGACAGCCACCAAAAGAATGGATGGGGTTAGAAGGGGAGGATTTGCATGCTATTTTCAGACATACTCAAATAAAAAAATGCATAATTTATTACATGCTTGTTTTCATTGGGGGTGGCAGGGTATTATTATTACTGATTTGTCATTTGAGGACCCTGACTACAATCAGCAG
The DNA here is from genome assembly GCA_933207985.1 of Pelobates cultripes. NCBI lineage: Eukaryota > Metazoa > Chordata > Amphibia > Anura > Pelobatidae > Pelobates > Pelobates cultripes. The sequence goes on from OW240913.1 coordinate 98,880,396, forward strand.
TTAATAAAGAAGAGACTATAGACTTTTTGAGTGCATTAAAAGGAAACTCCAGTGCCAGGTCCCCTCTGCCTCCCACCCCCCAATCCCCGGTTGCTGAAGGGGTAAAAATACCTTCAGTAACTTACCTGAGGCAGCTACGATGTCCCTCGTCGCTGCTTCCTCTTCTGCCGCCGCTCCCCCTCTGCATTGCGTCGGTCTTTGGGCGAGACTAATCCCGCCCACCGGCCGGGGAGACCTAATGCGCATGTGTGGCAATGCCGTGCATGCGCATTAGCGTTCCCCATAGGAAGGCATTGAAAATGCATTTCAATGCTTTCCTATGGGGAAATGAGCGACGCTGGAGGTCCTCACACAGCGTGAGGACCTCCAGCGACGCTCTAGCAGAGATTTTCTGTGCTGTGGACAAGTAAGGGCCCTCTAGTGGCTGTCTACTAGGTGGAGTTAACCCTGCAAGGTAATTATTGCAGTTTATAAAAAACTGCAATAATTACACTTGCAGGGTTAAGAGTAGTGGGAGTTGGCACCCAGACCACTCCAATGGGCAGAAGTGGTCTGGGTGCCTGGAGTGTCCCTTTAAGTCAGAGAAGTACTAAAATGATGTACAAAACTGCATCACAAGAACTGTTGTTGTGGTATTCATTTCAAGTGATATGATGATTTCAAAATATTGGAAATATCTTGACATAATAGTGAACATGTCTATCTAGCCTTCTAAACGGTGCATTTATAACCATTACTAGAATCATCAGTAGTCATATGAGATTTTCTATTTAATTTTATATTTTAGAGTGCTTTGTTTGATTTTCAGTGATAGATAGCTTTTAAAGCAGGTGAAGCATATCTTCTAAATAGTTTCTTTAAGAGCAGTACAATTGATTTATTGGGAGTATATGACATTAGAAGCAAATATATGCACTTATAATAGCTAGCAGGGAATGTGATGACTCATGCACAGCAGGGAGGAACAAATGCACAAAGCTTCACAGTTTTTGTTTTACGTCTTTATTTGTATATTTTTCTTCTGACTTATTGAGATTTGCAAATGTGTGTTCAAACAAAGTGAAATTGTTCTCTGGTGCATAACATTTTTATGGTAATAAAGAACAGTGTTTTATGTTATCTCAACAGATCATTAGCTCTTAGGGTTAACTTTGTCATGTAAAATATAAGGAGAAGAAGTATTTAACAGACCTTCATATTTCTCTTATGCCGAGTGATTTATAATGGCTAAGCAGAGAATTATTTCAAAATGCGATGACATTTTGAAATGTAGATGGATTTCTTTCTTCACATGATTTTTATTCTAGCGTACTGTACTAATTAAACATTTTGAAAGTCAGGTGATATAGTAAAAAAATTACATTTATCTGTGGAAGTGCAGAATTTTTCAAGTCTTCAATAAAACTTTGTTCGATGCAACCTATGTTCCAAAATGCAAGGTGTCGTGTATAGAATATAAATTATGAAGTGAAAAATTATACATTTATAATTATACTTTAATTTGAAAACAGAACAGATTATAATTATTTATGATACAAATTTTAATGATTCCAGTGTTAATAACTAACAAATTGCAGCAAGTGATTTTATCTCTATTAAAATTGCTATGTTAATGCTGATAAAGTGTTAAACCTAACCTGACATTTTAGGATAACTAGAGAATATTTCAAAATATGATATAAATAGAGTAATGCAGTTACATAGTTATACAGAATGAAAAAAGACTTGCGTCTATTCAGGGCCAGATTAAGAGCCCAGTGGGCCTGGAGCTGACAGTTATGAGGGGGGCTAATTACAGAGTCTTATTGACAAAAACACTAAAACAGTCATACCTCTCAAGTGTCATGTATCTGATGGATTTGCTGTTGGAGGGCTATAAGAAAACACATACTCTATGCTAATCTCTTTATCTAATTTATGCTTTCATCTTTCAAGTAAATCCATACCCCATAACAGCAGTGTCCAGTGAAGCAGGAAGTCAATGGGCGGGGTAAAAGGGTGGGCCACTGACACAAATCACGTGACCCAAACTGCCAAAAGGGGCAAACATGCCCAAAAAGGGGCATGTCTGTCCAAAGAATTGGAAGTCCAGCCTGGCATCAGTGTCCCTATGTATCACAGTGTCAGTGTCCCCATATCGCCCAGTCCCCTAGTTTCCCAGTGTCTGTGTCCCCATTTCTCCCAGTGTCCCATGTGTGTCCCGTGTCACTAGGATACTAGGGGACACTGAGAGACATGGGGACACAGTGAGAAATGGGGATACTGTGAGACCAGGGGACACTGGAAGACATGGGGGCACTGAGACACTGATATGGAGATATGGGGGCACTAGTGGACATAAACATGGGGACACTGGGAGACATGGGTATAGTGAGACATTTGGGGACACTGGGAGACATGGGGACACTAGGGACACAGAGACATGGGGACACAGACACTGGGAGACATGGGGACATTGAGACACTAGGGACTCTGACTGGGAGACATAGGGACACTGAGAGACATGGGGACACAGATACTGTCTGAGAGACATGGGGACACTGAGAGACATGGGGACACAGACACTGGGAGACTGAAAGACTAGGGGATACTGGGAGCCTAGGGGACACTGAGACACTGGCTGGGAGACATGGGGACACTGTGTCCCTAGTGTCTCGTGTCCCAATGTGTCTCCCTATGTCTCACAACGTCTCCATGTGTCTCAGCGTCCCCATGTTTCCCAGGGTCCCCAAGTGTCTCAGTGTCCCCAAGTGTCTCAGTGTCCCCACATCTCCCAGTGTCCCCTAGTGTCCCCTAGTGTCTCAGTGTCACCATGTCTCCCTGCTGCCTCTTTACATACCTGAGCTGTAGTCTGTCTCTGCAGACTGGGCTCTCTCTGTTGTCTGGACTCTCTGTGCTGTGTAGCTGCTCCCCCGTGGATCAGTGAGTAGAGAGAAACAGGCAGATGCTGTAACTTCCTATCCCTGCCTCTCTCCATACACAGTGACCCCTACTGGCCGGTGCTGGTATTGCAGAGTAATCTCCGTTTATACTGAGAAAAATATTTGCATTTGTATTGCCGGTATTACTGCAATACCGTCACGGCCAGGCAGCCTCAAATACCGGCTGTCCTTAAAATACCAATCAGGTGGCAAACCTAAGAGTAGTGTGTAAAAAAATAAATAAATAAATGAAGTATGGGCCCATTCTATGGGCCTGGAGCTGCAGCTCCATCAGCCCCTATGTTAATCCGGCCCTGCGTCTATTAAGTTCAGACTTTCTCACATCTACTGTTGATCCACAAGAAGAAAAAAATCCCAGCTCGAAGCACTTTCGATTTTTTTCTTTCTCAACCCCAGAATGGCAGTCAGATCTCTCCATGGATCAAGAAGCTGTTAAAATATTAAAAAGTATATCCCTGAATATTATATTTTTCTAAGAATTCATCAAGTTGCTGTTTAAAAATGTATGTGTATATGCATATATGTAAGGCAGAATGCCTGGAGTTGTGGGAGGGGTTTGTTGCCGGCCTATATCTACTTCATCCTCCCAGCTTCCCCCAGATGTTTTGCCTAAATTTTTTTGGACACATTTCCGGTTTGACCATGCAAGGAATCACGTTGAAGTCTGGATCCCCATGCCAAAAATTAATCTGACACGGTACCACTACGACTCAGGACTCTTCCAACCACAACCATAATCACCCTAGCTCTGATACACAATCCCCTTCGTTCCCAAAGGTCAAAACCTGTTCCCGTGAGAAGCAGGTTATATTGCGTTGTTTATTAGGCCTATGTTCAGCCAAAACTGATATTAATGCATCATGTCTTTCGGCATCAATTGGCCAGATTAAGTGTTAGAATTCTCCCCAGTGAATGGCTATTACGATTGCTTTAGATTATGAATACTGTTCGGCCTATTCAGCACATCTCGTAAAACAGGTGCGGCCTCTTTTGCTATACACAGCTGCATTCAGCCATTTTAGTGTTAAAATGTAAACAGTGAATATGGGCTTTCAGCTACAATCAGCATTAACTTCTGTTTAGGCCATTCCGCCCTTGTTCAGCTCAGTATCGCCATTCGGACACCTAATAAGCTATTGTACATGGCCTCATTTGGCCTATCTTATACTAATAACCTTCACTACATTAGGTCTTTTGGATTTTGTTCTGTAAAAAAGTATGTATACCATTATATAATGTGTATGCTATTATTAGACTGTGTATGCCATTATATATTGATATCGATTGATAAGCCCTATCTGGAGCCAGTATTTACTACACTGTTGTAACCATGTTTGAATTTTTATTGCAGATTATTTATTTTTATATTTTGTCCATTATATATTGTGTATGCTATTATATATTATGTATACCATTATATATACTAATATTTATTGTGTTCACTATTACATATTGTGTGACTAAATGCACATACACAAGGAGATTCATTTCTTCCCCAATCTCTACCCCAGTTTTATTAGCCACCAATTTGTGTCAATTTTGTTTCTTTGTCTCATTTCTCTCTGTTTGTCAAGTTAAGGGCAACATGCTGCCATTACATTAATTATTTTATGTGGGTCATTCGGTCTGTTTGGACACTTCAGTCATTCTAGTATTTAAAAGAGTCATGCTATAGGGCTGGATGTTTACTTTGCTGTAGGTTTTTCTATATTTATATTCTTCTACTAGAGGTACAGGGTCACATAAGCTAGATATACAGTACTAAAGAACTGCACGGGCACAAGGAGCTCTGTAGAAACAGGAGGCCCGATTAACAAATGGGAATTAACTCTATGTGAACTTTACTGTTTGAGATAGTTGATAGCATATTTTGCAAAATCATGTTTTTGGTAACATATCATTCTCTCCAAAATTGGTAGGCATTGGCTACCATGGTGAATATGGAGTTAGTATCAAGGGGTTTATAGCCCATGTTTATAACTGACATCCCCCACTCATCTACTGGCATGATTTCATGGTTCATTTACCTTATTTGGTAAGGTTTTATTAAAAAACAAAAAACGAAAAAAAACTCTTTATTCTGTATACTGTGATACTCCAAACTACTATACTCTGCAAAATACTGCATACTGGGATATTCTATACTACTGTACTCTGCAACTTCATGCATTCTATAATACTCTATACTACTATACTCTACAACATACTTCATACTGCAATACTTTACATTACTATACTCTGCAACAATCTACGTACTGCAATACTCTATACTACTATATTCTGCAACATACTGCATGTTGCAATACTCTATTCTACTATAGCACAATATCGACACTACTATGGTTAAAAACCGTAGTGTAACATATATAAATACTTAACTTCAAAAATTATAAAACAGCCTCCCAAGATCGTTACCCAAGGAAGACGACCTTTTCATATATAGATAACCAAAAACACACAAAACTTCGGGATACGGCTGGAAATGAATCTAAAAGGAACACAAAAATATACAAATAGTGAAGTACAGTTAATACATTCAAATCATGCGCTGTACATAGATGCACTCACAAGAAGGTTTGGAATATATCGCTCGTAGGGTGCCTCCCCCGATAGAAATGGGCGGCCAATGATCCCTTGTTTCCTTGTGGAATACCGTAGTAATACTCTGGACTCCAAGCGGGAAATGGTAGGAAAAAACAATGCTTTTATTAATAAAAGGTGAAAAAACACCTTCAATATAAAAAATATAATATAAGAAACAAACAGTATAGTCCTCCGCGTTTCGTTCTTTAAAGAACTTCCTCAGGGACCGTGACAATGAATAAAATCAAAACATAAAATTACAGCATGTAAAAAAACCATCCTATTCCCCCCATCCCCAAGTCCCCTTTAAATAGGGCTGATCCCTATGTCCATTGTTGGTCCATGGGTGGTGTCAATCATAAAGTTATGTGTGTTTTTGGTTATCTATACTACTATATGCTGCAACATACTGCAGTACTATACACTTTATACTATAGACTACACTGTGGCATCTGCTGTAATATACAGACACACCCTGTACTGTTAGTCTCTGTATACTGGGTTATTTATGTGAATGACCAGAATTGCCATGCAATTGCTTTGTTACAATACTTACCTTAAGATATTGGATATATTTTCCTAATATTTAAGCTAAGATAGTCATAAGAGGAATTTCATAGTTTATGTACACAGCATCCCACACTTGTCTAAGTATTAATACTCGTTTAATTACAAGAGTTATTTTAAAATGCATTGCGTTCTTCTTTCAACATCATCAGTGTATAATTATGTATAAATATATACTATCTGCTACCATTACATCTGACCTCATACAGCCTTTTTCTGCTGGTAAGCTCTATGCCCACAACATAACATTTAGCACTATTTACTGATGTAAATGTTTTATTTACCTGACATGAATTCTCACAGTGTGTAATTGTGATATGTTCTCTTTTATATCGTTCGCTCGAGTATTATATTATAGGTGTTCATTCCTTTCCTTTTTTGGCCTCTGTCAGTAATAATTTGGGCCACATTTGGCCATTATATCTTTTATTCACGTGCTGAGTTCAACCTTTTGTTGGCAATACTTTGGTATTTTATTTTACATTTAACCATTACTGTTGTTTATTTAAATTCAGGTGTTTTCTGGTTTGGCTGTGGAGAATGAAGGTATAGTTATTGCTATCATTTTTTACGGCCTAGCACAAACTCTGTGTTGGTATTCCACATATATATATATATATAATGGTTAACTGATATAAATACAGACAACAGATATTTAGATACGTCCATATCAAAGCCCTTTCACAAAAAGAGAGTTCAGAGAGTGCTGAGATATATACCTGAGGTGATATATATGAGGTGATGTGGCTATTTCCTAGATGAGTCCTGGATTGAAGAACTTAGAACCTCCTTGGTAGAATGAATTTGAATGATCACCTAATTAGAAATAGACCAGAAAAGAAAGCAACTCTGTAAAGTTAGCCAAGGATATACATTTGCCATGGCCTTCAGAAGGGTGTTAATTACTGCAGTTAAGAAAATCTTAAAAGTAAGCCCTTCTTTACAATATCAAAACTTTCAGAATGAGGGAATTGGCACTGGACCTGATGGAAGAGGGAAGAACTCTTTTGGGGGATCCCATGGATGTACTAAAGAAGATAAGCAGAAGTGGAAACCATGGACTGGAGAAAAGTTTGACAACCCCAGTGGATGGTATTCATAGTTATTACTGTTCAAGGGATTACTATAGAAAAGTTAACCTCCTCCTTTGTGCCATCTTATCAGACCTATGGTGGAGAACATGGATCAAAGCTCTCTCTGCTGCGGTAATATTATTATAATTATTATTATGATATTTATAGAGCGCCGTCAAATTCCGCAGCGCTTTACAATGGTTGGACGAACAGACATGTAGTTGTAACCAGACAAGTTGGACACACAGGAACAGAGGGGTTGAGGGCCCTGCTCAATGAGCTTACATGCTAGAGGGAGTGGGGTAAAATGACACAAAAAAGGTAAGGATAGTATTAGACTAATGACAGTTGCAGAAGAGGAATCAGTCAGGAGCTATTAACAGTTTAATTGATATGCTTTTATGAAGAAGTGGGTTTTTAACGATTTTGAAGGAATGGAGACTGGGTGAGCATCTAACGGAGGACGGAAGCGAGTTCCACAGGAACGGTGCAGCCCTCGAGAAATCTTGAAGGCGAGCATCAGAAGTGGGAGTACGGACAGAAGATAGATGTAAGTCTTCAGCAGATCGTAAGGGCCTAGACGGGACATACTTGTGTATAAGGGAGGATAGATTGGTGGGAGCAGCATTATGTAGCAATTTGAAAGCAAGAACCAGAATTTTAAATTGAGCTCTATATTTTATAGGAAGCAAAGTAACATGACAGTCAACATCCTTTACTTACTTGATAAGTCTTACTGCACTTTCTGAAGGGAGCTGTGCCTTGGACCGTGTTCAACCGTGTTCCCAGCTATACCCTCAACTAGGAGGGAGCAAGATGACTTCATCAGACATTCCTCTTTCACCATGAGGATGTAAAAATAAAAGTATCCTTCCACTGCAATCTGAGAAACATCGGGTGATGTGGGGCAATGGATACATAGAAATAAGTATCCTGCAAATCTATAGACATCATCCAATGTACTAGGAATACTACCTTAATGATGAAGACTGTTCAAGAATCCTGTAAACTAGAATGGATTTCAATCCAACAGTTAGAAACAGAATGTTTGTGTTCTAACTCCTTTAAAAATTTCTCACAATAACTCCCTCTAATGGAAGGGAAGCCATGAAATTAACAAAGCATCTCTTTTACCTTTTCTCTTCCTCTGGTAGAATAATGACCACTTCTTAAGGTTGAGATCTACCATACTCTCTTCCAGGTCTGAAATACCTAAGGCTGCGAAGGAAGTTAATGAGAGTCCTTGGATCGAAAGGGTCTCCTGAACCTTAGGTCTTGAAGTAGACAAGCTTTCCTGCCCTCTACCATTCTCTCGATACATTCATTTAGGAGGGTACATTGGCAGACCAGGTACCAAGCCAAAGAGCCTGACTAGTAGACACAGAGAAAGTCATATATATGGCCAGAATATAATGCAACCTACATAGGATTCTCAGCTGAAGACTATTTCCGGCCTAATGACTTGTACATTTTCAACAGTCAAAGGAAAATGATCTATGAGATGCGCCTCCAAATTATCCATACCAATCTTAGATCCTTAGAGATTGAGGTAAGAGCTTACAATAAGATGAAAAGACTGTGCCAGCTACCACATAGGCTTTAGAGTGGATCAATACCATCTATACTCAGAGAGATCCCGCATTGTTTACAGGCAGAGTGGAACATTTAGCGAATCTAAGTACTGCATTGTCCACTTAGGAGCAGAGTTCCAGGTGCTTGTGTCTGAAATCCCAATGGATCAAGACTGAAATACTCCCTTGTGTTGAAAACTTCTCTCAGTGTAGAACAATTCCTGCATTAAGGTTCTTAAGGGTACTGGGAATTGGAAAAAATGCTCCACTATCTTACATTCGAAAAAAAAGGCTAGAGGTAGAAGGCTCAACCTTTGAAGATTTTTTCAGGCATAAGGATCTGCGGACTCTGGAAATTTAAATGGTTCAAGTGAGTGGATTCTGGAAACTATTGAAATAGGCTGAATATCCTCTTGCTATGATTTCATATCTCTGAATCTATACATCTGCAGGGATTCATCTGAGTAATTATTATGGGAATTGTCCAGATGATCCAAGCTTTAACATCTTCTATGACGTCTTGAGATACCTCCTGTTTTATATTGCATAATATACGGCACAGGGGTAAATGGGCTTGTAGCCACTTTCAGACAGTCTTTGCAGAGACATTACTTTTACAAGGCTCGCTTATCATATGGATACTTTAGGGTGACTTCTGTTGTATGATTCGGATGATTTTCTTCCCGTAGAGCTATCATCAATTCCAATTATTAATAGGCACTCTTTTGTTTAGTAACAACAGAAAAAATAGAATGGCTTACCTATGTCTCTTAGAGTGTGACCTTTTTTTCCAAGAGCAGAGGGATCTGAATCCATAACTGCATAAGATTCCTTTTTATCCTTAACAAAGCAAATCTTTGCTAAAACAAGTAAAGATTGATAGATACAAAAAAATATGTAATGTACCTTCTATAAAGAAAACTTACCAAAACCAAAAAGGAGAATTCAAAATAAGATGAAACCTGCACACAAATTAACTTACTTAATATAGGAATAAAAACCTGTAAGAAAAATATGTGCTTACAAGGTGGAGCCAATAAGACACTGCAACCACCGCAACTGGACTTACATTTCAGAATACGCACGAGTGAATCAGATTTTCATGCATGCGCGGAAACTACATGGAGTGACTATTTGACTAGCACCTGCGTATTCGCGAGGATTAAATGACGAGAAAAATTCCTGAATGGGCACCCAAATAAGTATAGAAACGTATAGGTCCCCTATAATAAAATATGTCTAAAGGCTGAGATGGAGAAACAGAATGGCGAATAGCCTATTACCTAATACAGAGACATAGAAATAGGATAATAAAGCTAGTGAATGCCAAGAACCAGACACAGAGGCATGCAATAATTTAATAAAAGTGGTAGATAACCGTGAATGCACAAGAAAAATCACAAGGTATAAAAATCACAGAGGCCTAGAAAAAGTGAATAAAGCGGCAAATGCATATTAAAAGGTACTTGAAATAATTAAACCCAGCAGCTGTATTAAGGCACTAGGAAAAAGTATAACAAAATGTTTAACCAGAATAGAGACATTCAGATATTCTCTGGTTTACAAGTACATCATGGGGATATTACTTTAACCCAATTTATTGTTACTCATTTTATCTACCCAATGAGCTATATTACCACACATAGGAACTGTGGCATTATTAAAAGACTTAACAGAGGCCTACGAATAAGTAAATCCAGTGGTTATAATAAATGGCCCAATAGAGTCCTAGGAATAAATTAATCCAGCTGTTATATTAAAAGGCCCAAAAGAGGCATATGAATAAGTAACTCCAGTGGCTATATTAAAAGCCATAGAGGCCTAGGAATAAGTGAATCCAGTGGCTATATTAAAAGCCATAGAGGCCTAGGAATAAGTGAATCCAGTGGCTATATTAAAAGCCATAAAGGCCTAGGAATAAGTGAATCCAGTGGCTTTATTAAAAGACACAGAGGCCTAGAAATAAGACACAGAAGCCAAGAAAAATGTTTGATTAAAATTCAAATTAATAGGAAACTCTTACCATTCAGATGAAACCAATGAAGATGAGATGGATTTTATCCATTTATATGCTCTGTATGCGCCTGCTCAGCTGCAACCCTTTGGGCACAGCAAGAAATAGGTGATGACATAATCTTGCTACTCCTAGGGTCACCGCAAGTAAATTTATGGGAAAGTACAAGGATAGCAGAGTAATGTGTTAAACCTTTCAGTGCTGGAATGATAGTCAGTCTCACATTAAATCTTTCAGGGATGGAATGCTAGTCCATTTTAGGGAATGTTAGTCATTGTCATATTAATCCTTGCCGTCCATATGCTCTGTATGTGCATGTCCGGCCTGCTACCCCTTGATCACTGCAGGAAATAGGATGATTTCATAAGCTTTCTACCCTTAGGTTCTCATCAAGTAAATCCATGGCAAAGTACATTATAGCAGAGTTGTTATTTAACCCTTTCAGTGCTGGAATGCTAGTCAGTCTCACATAAACTCATTCAGCGATGGAATGTTAGCCAATGTCATATTAATCCTTGCCATCCATATGCTCTGTATGTGCATGCCAAACCTGCTACCCCTATGGTCACAGCAAGTAAATCCATATGCTCCGTATGTGCATGCCAAGCCTGCTACCTCTTGGTCATTGCAGGAATGATAGTGATGGCATGATTTTTCTTCCCCCTAGAGTCACAGCAAGTAAAACTTGTGACGGAACGCCATCACTAAGTTCCATGCCCACATGTGCCCACTCGATTGCCTGCTTATTGTTTTCAGGGATGGGCTATTTAACCATGTATTGTTTGTGGGGGTCCCCTTGTTCTAAATATGATAAAACTGAGGCTTGAGTACTAATCCATGGATAGGTATTAATGTCTCTTTTGGATATGATATTGAAACACAAGGGTTTTTTGTTCTTGAGAGCTAATGATCATTAACATATCGAGAGACTCCCTATCTAAGAGGTAATCAAGACATATGGCAGATGCAAGAGTTAGTTTGTACAGAAAGCAGACTTCCAGGCTACTTATGTGTAACTTCTCACACCTTGCAGAGTGGCTCTGTTGGGGTCCCAGCTTCTAAGAGGAACTTGGGTTGTAAGCTCTGACCTTCCATACAATCAATTAACCCCTTTTGAAATTGTAAATGTACTTTGAGGGGTTTTAAAATTGTATGCTTTTCTGTACTTTTCTTTAATATTGACTGGACCCTGGGAAAAGCATTTTCTTGGGCCCCCTGGACCCTGTCCTACCTCCCCAGTCGTGCAATCACATCCTCCACCCCAACGCAGTGGTGGACCTAAAGTAGAGAGGTGCAAGAATTTTTTTGGGCTTCCCTTTCACACGGGTGATTAAAAGCTAGATCCCCATCTGTTGTGCAACTCCAGAAATGCATTGATAGCTGGGGCTCTACCATTCACCCATGTTTGCAGGTTTGAATTCAGCACTAAGCAGTTTTTGTGTGTTTGAATGCAAAGAGGTTTTTGTATGGAATATGTCTGTATGTGGTGTTGGCGTGACTGCAAGCATGTATTTATGTGTAGTGTTAGTTCTTGAATGCAGGGGTGTATTTACATATGATTTTCGTGTGTAACACAGACGTGTTGAAGTTTGAATGCAGGGGTGTATTTGTGTGTAGTGTTAGTGTGTGAATGCTGAGATGTATGCACATATATACACACACAGAGAGATATATACACACTGAAACACATTCAGACACACAGATATACACACTGGCACATATGTAGATATATAGACACATATACACACTGACACACAGATACACAACCTGACACACATGCAAATACACAGACACACACATAGATACATTGAAACACACAAAGACAACATACAGATACACACACAGACATATACACACTAACACTAAAATATATATTGGCACATATAGAGGCAGAAAACTGACACAGGCACACTGACAGACATACTGACACACACCCTGACAGACATATTGACACACACACTGACAGACATACTGATACACACACACAATGACAGACATACTGACACACACACACACACTGACAAACATAATGACACACACACACACACTGACAAACATAATGACACACACAGACATACTGACACACACACAAAGATATATTGACACATATAGACATACTAACACACACACTGACAGGCATACTGATACACACTCACAGACATACTGACACACACACACACAGATAAAATGACACACACACATTGACAGGCATACTGACACATACACAGACATACACATACACACACACTAAATTTACACTTTTAAACCCACCATCAAGTTTCCAACTTTGGAGACTGGCTTTCCTGCTGGTTGCTGAAGGTGTTGGGAGTTGGGGTCTGGCTCTCTTGAACAGCCCCACTACACTCTGCCTACTCTCCTCTCCAGCTGAGGTTTTTCCCCTGCTCAAGCAAGGAAGCGTTCCCTGGCGGAGATACCCAGCCGGGGTACAGGGAGCTCTGTTACAGTGGTGGCAGCGGTGGGATGGCTTCCTAGCCATGGGGAAACTAGCAATCTTCGGGGGAAACCCACCTACAGGAAGTGGGGATATGGAAGGCACATACTGTCGGGCAGTATCCCACTTCGACGCAAGACTCCAACAGTAGCTACAGGATATTCTACGCTGTAGTGGTGACCATAACTCAGACAGGAGAATACCAGAATGGAAGGCGGGAATCTGAACCAATCTCTGGAAGTAGGACCTCGACAAAATTCGACCCTTCCGGAGTGAGGAACTTCCGACAACCAACCAGCGCCGATGGGACCAACTAGAGCTGCGGATGCCGTTCCTGGGAGACCAGCAGTTAGAGGAATGGATAATAGACCTCGAGACGCTTGTCATGACTGAAGTGTGGTTGGATGAATCATACCAGGCCTTGCAGTGGCATGCGTGCCATATCTACCTGGGGCAGGTCAATCCCCAATGATCGAGGAAGAGGACTGCGATGTCCCTGGTCTTTTGTGGGAGGTTTTGAAGATGGTATGGCATTAGGATACCCAGACAGTTCCTGCTTGTGGTGCATCCAAGATGAGCAGGAAGATAGCTTGGGCCTTACGGGAATATTGGAAATGCAGCCAGATCTGACTTTTCTTGCTAACCTGAAATTGGAGCTCAAACAGGACTACGTAAACTTGTTTCGCCGGATAACGCCGCCATTTCCCAAAGCGATGGAGCACTTAAACTTGGATGTCCACGGAGATGAGACAGTCAATCTCTCTCCCCAGTGGCCGAGTGAGTTATTGGGAATGGAGACAACAGGTCTCACTCCCCAGCGGCAGTGTATCCTGCAGGGAGAGGAGACAACTGGTCCCGCTCCCCAACCACAGCTGGAGTTACAAGAAGTGGAGACAACCGGCAGTGTGAAGTCCAGGGAGTGGAGACAACCAGTATCACTCCCCAGCGGCAGTGTGCAGTCCAGGGAGAGAAGCGTACCGTCCTTCCTCTCCAGCGGCAGTGTGAGTTATTGTTAGTGGAGACAACCGATCTTACTCCCCAGGGGCAGATAACCATTGGAACTGAGGGTGTCGTGAATGAGACTTTGGTCGCAATGGGCACCCTGCAAGTGGAAGAGTAGGCTCCTCTGTCTCTTCCTGAGGCTGACCCCAGCAACCTGTGCTCTCCCCTTCCCCTGGTTCCTGACCCTAGCTGTCCTACTGGGTCTGGAAGGCAGTTTGGTGTGGAGGTGTGGGCCTCCAAGCAGAGGATAGGTCGCCTCTGCCCACCCTTGTTTAGGGACCCTAGCAGCCTAGTAAGGCCCAGACACATGATGGCAGTCCCCTTTGACTTGATGGGAAAACCCTTGTTGGCTATCACAAAGGTCAGATGCTTCTTGTAGTTGGCCACCAGATTTGCACACATCTCTGGAGGGATTTTGTCCCACTCCTCTTTGCAGAACTTCTCCAAGTCATTAAGGTTTCGAGGCTGATGTTTGGCAACTCGAACCTTCAGCTTCTTCCACAGAATTTCTATGGGATTAAGGTCTGGAGACTGGCTAGGCCACTCCAGGACCTTAATGTGCTTCTTCTTGAGCCACTCCTTTGTTGCCTTGGCTGTGTGTTTTGGGTTATTGTCATGCTGGAATACCCTTCCACGACCCATTTTCAATGCCCTGGCTGAGGGAATGTAAGCTGTAAATCACTTACCTTTTTGGTCCGCTGATCTGCCGACATCAGGATCAGTCAGACCGCCGCTCCCACGCCGAGAATAGATGCACTAAGCATCAGGGACACGGCCGCTATGCGCCCGCCCCTTTTAAAGGATCAGGGTAGCTTTAAACAAAAGAGCTCAACATACACGTACCTTTTGGGGGCATGGTTATGATAATCACGTCCCCAATCATATAAAAGCCCAGTCTGCCTCCAAATTAGTGCCCTGTTGTGGTTCCTAGTGTTCCTTGTGTTCCTAGTATCTCCTCAGTGCGTTCCTGTGTTCTTTTGATTGTTCTTGGTGTATTGACCTGGCTTGCCCTTGACTACTCTGATCTCTGGTTTTCATGATTCGGCTCATTCCTCGATTTTGTGTACTTCTGTGTTCCTTTGACCTTGGCTTGTTTCTGGCTTTTCTTATAGTTTCTATATTTCCGGCCATTCTAAGGACCAGTATAGGGACTTTCTATCTGTCTTTATTGTTCTGGTGATTTTCATTCTGCGTATTGGGTATTATCATTACAGGGAAGGAGGTTCTCACCCAAGATTTGACGGTACATGGCCCCGTCCATCGTCCCTTTGATGCGGTGCAGTTGTCGTGTCCCCGTAGCAGAAAAACACCCCCAAAGCATAAAGTTTCCACCTCCATGTTTAATGGTGGGGTTGGTGTTCTTGGGGTCATAGGCAGCATGTATAGATGTGTGTATGTTTATGCTCTCATGTATACATGCGCACACACTGTTTATTTATATTCAAGTTGTTATGTCGTCACTGTTATGTTTATAATATGCCCTTATGTCAGAATGTCTACTTGCTCAAGTCTTGCGGCTGATTATCCACAACTCACGATTAAGTTCCTTAATTTCTTGTCATTTCAACCATTGGTCACCCCCTTTATGGCCTATCTTGCATATCTGTACACGTCTCAGACATTTCTGTATGTCAATTTTCACTAAGCAATGCTTCATACCGCTTGTTAATTATCTGGGGCCGTTTTAGCATAGAAGTTCAACTGGGTTTTTGATTTCCTTCGGTTATTTGGTAGAGATATCACCATAAGTATTTTGTGTTTTGGGATTATTGCTTTTACTATGTATACCTTACATAGGCTTGTTTCTGGCTTTTCTTATAGTTTCTATATTTCCGGCCATTCTAAGGACCAGTATAGGGACTTTCTATCTGTCTTTATTGTTCTGGTGATTTTCATTCTGCGTATTGGGTATTATCATTACAGGGAAGGAGGTTCTCACCCAAGATTTGACGGTACATGGCCCCGTCCATCGTCCCTTTGATGCGGTGCAGTTGTCGTGTCCCCGTAGCAGAAAAACACCCCCAAAGCATAAAGTTTCCACCTCCATGTTTAATGGTGGGGTTGGTGTTCTTGGGGTCATAGGCAGCATGTATAGATGTGTGTATGTTTATGCTCTCATGTATACATGCGCACACACTGTTTATTTATATTCAAGTTGTTATGTCGTCACTGTTATGTTTATAATATGCCCTTATGTCAGAATGTCTACTTGCTCAAGTCTTGCGGCTGATTATCCACAACTCACGATTAAGTTCCTTAATTTCTTGTCATTTCAACCATTGGTCACCCCCTTTATGGCCTATCTTGCATATCTGTACACGTCTCAGACATTTCTGTACGTCAATTTTCACTAAGCAATGCTTCATACCGCTTGTTAATTATCTGGGGCCGTTTTAGCATAGAAGTTCAACTGGGTTTTTGATTTCCTTCGGTTATTTGGTAGAGATATCACCATAAGTATTTTGTGTTTTGGGATTATTGCTTTTACTATGTCTACCTTACAGACAATCACTCTGCTGCTTTCACAGTATTAGTAACTTTATTCTGTATTATGAACATTGCATTCTCTGGTGTCACTTTTGGTTCATGTTTTAGATTATTGGACCACTGTAAACTTTTGGCACCTATTCTTACTATCAGCTTCAAAGATTCTTCCTTTCATTAATTCTACCAGGTATGTCAGTTTAGTCATTTTCATCGTTACTCATCTACGTTTTTCAAGTCACCACAAAAGTGACTCGCCTTACGATACTGCCTCCCAATTTACAACTACTTGCTTTAAAGCATGTTACCTTTCACTTGATCTGGCTGTTAGGGTTTCTTAGGTGGCCATAGGTAGATTTTTGCATTTGTGCCATTACATAGGCCAACTCCCATCCTCAACTACGGAGTTACTTCGTCCCACGGGCCAAATCATAGTTAGTGCCTCGCATCTCAGCCATCATTGCAAAGTAGTTAGAGCATCATCAGTCATGGCCAACTTTACTGAATCTCTTTAAACATCACTAAGAGGCTATCACCCCGCCACAACGCTCAGTGGCAAACTTACCCAATGAGCCAAATCATAGGTAGAGTCTCTGATCGCCACTTGGCAACTAGTTAGGTTCCCAAGTCACCAATTTAACTTAACTGTTTCTCCACTTGGCATAACATAGATCAGCCAGTACCTGGAATGTTATACTCTTGCTCCCACTAACATAATAATTAAATTAATATTTTGCCCTCTTTTTCAGGCCTACCCTGTTCGTCGGGTTCGGCACACCACAACTGACTTGCTTCTATTAATATAACTTATTACTTATTTTATGCCTCGGCAGTTGATCCCATACACAAATTTAAGGCAGAACCCTGGAGTTGTAAAAGTCAGTTTTGTTGCCGGCTTATATCTACTCCCTCCTCCCAACTACTCCTAACGTTTTGCCTATGTTTTTTGGAAACCCACCTTTTCCTTTTTATACTCTTTCCATAGATGGGTCCTCTTTCTCAGGCCTACCCCGTTCATCAATTTCAGCACACCACAACTGACTTGCTACTACTGGTATAGCTCGTTCCTTATTTTATGCCTCGTCAGTTGATTGTATCAGCAGCACCAGTCCTAAAGGTATGCTGGCCACCCACAGTCGCAAGGGCCGCACTGGCGGCCGGGCCCCCTGGAGTGACGGGCCCGGTCGCAGCTGCGACCCCTGCGACTCTGGTAGTTATGCGACTGCAGGTGATTACTCAAATTCCCAAACTCTGTGTCAAAATGTAGCCAAACTTTAAACCAAATGAACTATGCAATGTGATTCTGAATCCCAGCCATAGAACAAAAGAAAGATAGGTAAAAAGATAATTGATAGGATATTCACTAGTTGTTGGTTTTGTTCACAGATTATTGTTATTATTATTATTATATTTATATAGCGCCAACAAATTCTGTAGCCCTATACAATGGGTGAACTAGCAAACATGTAATTGTAGCCAGACAAGTTTGATGCACAGAAACAGAGGGATTGAGGGCCCTGCTCAATGAGGTTACATGCTAGAGGGAGTGGGTTAAAGTAACACAAAAGGTAAGGGAAGTATTAGGGAAGTAGATAGGTAGAATAGTATTCAATGAAGACTTAGTGTGGGGGTGTTTGGAGCCATTAATAGTTTAATTGATATGCTTTTGTGAAAAGGTGAGTTTTTAATGATTTTTTGAAGGAGTGGAGACTGTGTGAGTGTCTAACGGAAAAAGGAAAGGAGTTCCACAGGAACAGTGCAGCCCTAGAGAAGTCTTGAATGAGAGCATCAGAGGTGGGAGTACAAACAGAGGATAGACACAGGTCTTCAGCAGAGTGTCCCACTCCTTGACGGGACACACTTGTGTAATAGGGAGGATAGACAGGTGGGAGAAATATTATGTAGAGATTTGAAAGCAAGAACCAGAATTTTATATTGAGCCCTATATCTTTCAGGAAGCCAATGCAGGGACTGACAGAGAGGTGAGGTGTGGGAAGTGCGAGCGGACAGGAAGATAAGCCTCGCCACCGCTTTCATTATAGACTGCAATGGGGCAAGTTGGGAGCACGTAAGACCACTGAGAAGCGGTTTGCAGTAGTCAAGGCAAGAGAGGAGAGTGGCATGGACCAGCACCTTAGCTGCATCTGGCGTTAAGTAGGGGCACATGCGCGCAATGTTTTTGAGATGGAAGCGGCAGGATTTGGCGATAGACTGGACATGAATGGTGAAGGAGAAGTCGGAGTCAAAAATAACACCTAGGCAGGGGGGCGTGGCCTGGCAGCGCGCGAACATGGACGCGTAAGCTCCCAGCTCCGACGAGGGTGAATACCTATACCGCAAATAGCAGAGCATAAACTGCCCTACCGGCTCGAAAACTGAGCGGTAAGCCTCACAGACCGACCATGTCCTTACGGACAGCAAAAAAAACTAAAATATGCCCGGCAGAGCTACAGATAACATCGCTCACGCCACCCAGGAACAGGGCCCAAGATGGCGGCGGAGGCCATACATCCCGAGCAGCATGCTCCGATCGGAGCGACAGCACTTCCTTCTCCCAGGGGAATTCAGCACCTGCCTCTGAATCCTCAATGCACAGAATGCTGCAGGAACTGCAGCACAATCTGCAAAATGAATTCAGCAAACTTGCCCGAGATGTTAGGGCTGATGTCCAAGCAATAGGGGAGCGTACATCTATATTAGAAGAAAAAACTGAAGAAATCATAGAGGCCCATAACAACCTGGTAGAGGCCTATGACTCCTTTGGTGCTAAAATCGACACTTTGATTGCAAAAGTGGCGGACCATGAGGATCGCAACAGAAGGAATAATATACGCCTGCGGGGCATATCGGAGGATATTAAGCCAGCGGACTTACAAGGTTTCGCTATAAAACTATTTAAAGCACTGTGCCCAGAGCTTGAGGAGGCAGATCTACGCCTAGATCGTATACACAGGCTCCCCAAACCGCGCTTCCTTGCAGTCTCCATACCAAGAGACGTACTCACTAGAGTACACTTTTTCACTTCTAAAGAAAGTGTCATGAAAGCAGCAAGGCACAGGGATAACATCCCAGAGGAATATAGTGGCATCCAACTCTTCACCGATCTGTCGGCGGCGACGCTAGCTAAACGCAAAGAGCTGGCACCGATCACCAAAACGCTGAGGAATGCTGATATGCCCTACAAGTGGGGCTACCCGACACGAATTATTGTCAGGAAGAACGGAGTGGAGCATCAAATCCACACTGTCAGGGAAGGAATCCAAATGCTCAAAGATTGGAACATGCCTGTGGCACCCCAAGATATCGCAGACCCACCCAACAAACAACGCAAGTCGCCTACGAAAGTATCCAAGGAATGGATGTCGATGTCTAAGCACAAGTGACAAGGACTGAGTCACGAAAACCAAACACCTTTAGGACTGCCGCTCTCTCTACCATGGACCTGGTTCACAGTCCTAGGGATGCGTGAGCATAACCATACATGATTGCAACTGTTGAATTGTTATATGTAGCAATTATGTCATTTCTTTGTTTTTTGTTCTTTTAGTTCCTCATTTTCATTTTCATTCATTTTTTTACTTTAATGCAAGCTTATTGAACGGGAATGTTATGAGCAGGCGTGACATCTCATGTAGCCCACTAGTATACCATTCCCACCATCAAACTGTTATAGGAATGTAAGATGTTATAAGTGTAAAGGGCAGTTTCTCAAGTCCTATGTACACCCTCCCCCACTTTGGCTTTATTAAGCCGTGAGATCAGCTCTCGTTCACAGACGGAACACGTCTGTACTCCATGTTGTATATAGTTGCCACTTGGCTATCTACCCTCCCCCCTCCTTCCCACCCTCCGAGCTCACTTATAGCAGGGTGCCCACCAGGAACATCCCTGATTAATAGAGTAAAAACAAACAAAAAGCTAAGGCAATACACCTCACCTCTTATTGTACAAGTCCCAAGACAAGGATATCACTTTGCACTAAAAATTTACAATTGGGTGCGATATGCACATGACAGAATTCAAGATAGCATCATTGTAGCATGCAGATGGCCCTGACCATTTTATCGCTCAATACCAAAGGGCTTAATTCACCCCATAAACGGAGATTAGCTCTAGCCGAAACAAAGAAACTAAGAGCACATGTAGCTTTCTACCAAGAAACCCATTTTCTCAGAAACAAAATGCCTAGATTCTCATCTAAATTCTACCCTACTGGGTATCATGTAGGATACAGTAAAAAGAAGAGAGGTGTATCTATATTAATCAGTAAGGATATCTCCTTCACGCTTCATAAGAAAGTAGGGGACAAAGAAGGGAGATATCTTTTAATACAATGTCAGATTAATAATGAACCGTACACGCTTCTAAATGTTTATGGCCCTCATGATAATCAAGGTATATACCTAGACAAGATAATTACGCTCACCCAAACATATACATATGGTAAATTGATTATAGGGGGTGACACGAACTTCCTGCTAGATAGCAATCTAGACACTACATCAAACACCATGGTGTCACACGCCACCGCTAAGAAGAGATCCGCCATCACACACCAGGTTAGACATCACATACACAAAGCAGGCCTATTAGACATCTGGAGAGTGCTACATCCTTCTGAAAAAGACTTCACCTTCCACTCCCAGGCGCACAACTCCTACTCTAGGATCGATAGATTCTTGATCCCTCAATCCCTAATTCCGACAGTACAAGGAACGAGCATTGGACAGATCACATGGTCAGACCATGCACCCATAACCCTGACGATAACAGAGACATTTCCACATAAAGGCCAAGGGTCCTGGAGACTCAATGAATCCTTATTAAAATATCCACAGATTACCCAACATATTAGGGACGACATTAAAATGTCCTTTGACATAAACTGCTCAGGAGATGTAACCGCTGACACGATATGGCAAGCCCATAAGGCGGTCGTCAGGGGCTCGCTGATCAAACATGGCTGCTATGCCAAAAAGCTAAGAAAGGCCACGTACGATACCCTTCTCCAACAAATTATGGCCATCACACACGCCAATAAACAAAACCCCACACAACCACAGTATGACAAGCTTCGAACACTACAAACCCAGCTCAATGAGGTGGAACTAAACAAAACCAATCATATCTTACACAGATACAGACACAAATTTTTTGCGCAAGGCAACAAATCAGGGAAAATCCTCGCCTCCAAGCTAAAAGCGCGTACTACCCACTCACGAGTGGAATTTCTTTTATCCTCAGATAAGCGCAAATTGTTGAACCCACAAGATATTGTGGAAGAATTCGCAACCTATTATAGCTCCCTTTACAACTTAGAGAACCAAGAGTCTACTCACGTCCCCTCAGAAGATCAAATTCAGCGCTTCCTAGCAAATATTGACTTACCTACACTTACAGATGCAGAAATAGAAGCCCTTACTCGCCCCTTCACTAACGCAGAAATATTGAGCACCATAACAAAACTACCAGCTCACAAATCCCCGGGTCCGGATGGCTTTACAAATGTATATTATCAGACCTTTTCCGACCTGCTGTTACCTCACTTAACAAACCTCTGCAATCATTGTTTTGACACAGGGTCTATGCCCCAGGACATGCTACTAGCACATATCTCCACACTGCCCAAGCCTGGAAAACCAGCGAACCAATGCCAAAATTTCCGCCCAATCTCCCTCCTCAATAGCGATACGAAAATCTACGCTAAAGCCCTAGCCGAATGCCTGAAAGACATTTTCACCCGAATAACGCATAATGATCAATCGGGTTTTGTTAAAAATAGACAGGGGTCGGACAACACGAGGAAAATCCTCAACATTTTGGCACATATGGAAAATAATAACGTGGAGGGTCTTCTGCTGGCGTTGGACGCCGAGAAGGCCTTCGACAGACTGAATTGGAGATACATGGAGCAAGTTCTCCTAAAATTTGGCTTCCCCGCACCATTTATTAAAGGCGTCTTGGCCCTGTATTCCAGCCCAGCAGCCAAAGTCTCCAGTGGCGGTTTCCTATCGAGCCCCTTCAAGATCACAAACGGCACACGCCAGGGGTGCCCGCTATCCCCCCTGTTGTTTGTGTTATCTTTGGAACCGCTAGCATGCACAATTCGCAAGCACACGGACGTCAGGGGCATACAGATACAGCAAAGGGAATACAAACTGGCCATGTTTGCGGATGATGTCCTAGTATCCCTGACTCAGCCCACACAATCCCTGCCGCACCTCATGCGCACGTTACACGACTTTGGACAAATCTCGTATTACAAACTGAACCAAGCTAAGACCCAAGCACTCCCAATCCGACTGCCGACCACGACTGTAACTACATTGCAAGCCCAGTTCCCCTTCGACTGGAGACACTCTCACATCACATACCTAGGGGTCAAAATTGCTACTTCTCCTAGGAGAACAGCCATGCATAACATATCCACACTCCCTCAAATGTGTAAACAACTTTTACATAAATGGAAAGATGTGCAAATCACATGGTTAGGCAGGATAAATACTGTTAAAATGATGATACTACCGAAAATATTATACGTCTTCAGAATGTTACCACTACCTCTCTCTCTCTCGCTAAGCGCCCAAATCCAAAAATTGTTATCGGTTTTTGTGTGGGAAAACAAAAAACCCCGCATTCCCCTATCCTTGCTGCAAACCCCGGTTAAGTTGGGAGGATTGGGCTTCCCTAATGTCCTAATGTACCACAAAGCAGCAGTACTAGAAGCAGCTATCAAATTACCCGCCCCAAAAAATACACTTCAGTGGGTCGACATGGAAAATGAATACGGTACAGGAAGCTCAGCAATACACTATATGTGGACACCCAAACAACTACGAGACAAATCACAAGCATTATTGCCCCTTACTAGGACCACCATACAAGTCTGGGACCAATTACACCGCTTGCAAGCGACTGACAACAAATTCCTAAAATGGGCACCCATAGAGGCACTACAGTCTATATCTCCGTGGTTATCGTTCAAAAAATGGTCAGCACTGGGAATTACCCATATTACTAACCTATGTTCACAAAGGGACATCATCCCCTTCCCAGATTTACAGACCGCATACAACCTCCCACCATCCTTCATCTTCCCATATGTCCAACTAAAAAGCATTATCCAAGAACGAGTACTGCTCACAACACAAACTACAGACAACCCCAACACAGAAAGATTGGCACTGTATGACAGATGCCGTACGGCCCCAATCAGAGCCCGCTCCCTGTCCCTCAGCTATGCAGCCCTAAGACACACTAACACGATGCCAGACTTTTCCTTCATGGCACAGTGGAATAGGGAACAAACTATTCGCTTTCCTAAAGATCAGTGGCTACGATCAATCCTAGCGCTTAAAGGTATCACATCCTGCTACTCACATGTAGAAGCACACAAAAAATTGATCTATAGATGGTACCTCACACCCGACAAACTTAACAAAATATACCCACTATCATCAGCACAATGTTGGAGGTGCGAACAGGACAGGGGCACAATGAGCCACATATGGTGGCACTGCCCGAACATACAACCATTATGGACGGAGGTCCAGACGATCTGTAATTCCTTAGGGGTTCTCCGGGGTAAGATCACACCTGAGATAGGTCTATTTCTTCTGATACCCATAACCACCCCTTATCAAGATAGACAACTAATGATTATGGTAATCATGGCAGCACGTAATCTCCTAGCATACCACTGGAAGCAGAAGGAATGCCCATCGTCACAGCTATTATATAGTAAAATACGACAGTACCTTAGGTATGAACAATTGTCCACAGCCACACCCAAACATAAGACTGCCACAAACAATAACTGGCATAAATGGATAACTTTTGATCCACTAGCAGTACCATAGGCGGTATTATAGCTTTGAACTTACCATAGTCAGTATTATAATTATAGACTTACACCCCACACAAACACTGGACAACCAAGCAGAAGGGAGGAACAGTATAGCTAACCTCAGGATAATAGGGGGCAAGTCACGTAGGCATATGCATGTTCAGCAGCAACTTATGTATAATCAGCAACAACAATGACCAAAGAACGACCACCAGTGCTCACCCTAGATTGTAGGGTCAAAAAGGCCCAACCCTAGACGGTGGAAAACACACCGGGCAATTCTGCAGAGGCGCACCTTGACCAGGAGTCATCCATAGATAAGCACACGCACCTGTAACTGTACATTGTTGGGTACGGAAATATATATTACTAGAATGCTTTGCATACAGACTCAGGATTTGCCAGTTCTGAAACATGCTGAAACTGTAAATTGAACTGTATCGTGGTATCGCTTCTCTTTTACCCTTTACCCACCTACCCCTCTTCCTTTCTGTACCCCACCTGTTATGAAAAACTCAATAAAAGTACAAATTGGAAAAAAAAGAACACCTAGGCAGTGAGCCGATGATAGCACCATTAACATGGAGAGTGGAGTAGAAACATTTGAGGGAGGAAAGACAAGAATTTCTGTTTTGGAAAAGTTGAGCTTAAGGAAGTGGGCAGCCATCCAGTTAGACATAGTAGAGAGGCAGTCAGAGACACTAGTCAAAAGGGGCGGGGAGAGATCAGGAGATGACAGATAGATTTGAGTGTCATCTGCATAGAAGTGATATTGGAAGCCAAAGAAGCTAATGAGTTTACCAAGGGAGGCATTATAGATCGAGAACAGTAGGGGACCAAGGACTGACCCTTGTGGGACACCAACAGAGAAAGGTTGGGAGGAAGAGACAGAGCCAGAGAAAGAAACACTAAAAGAGCACTGTGTGAGGTAGGAGGAGCAACAGGAGAGAGCAATATCTCATAGATCGAGATTACAGAGGATGAGGAGAAGCTGTTGAGGATCAACAGTATCAAAAGCAGCAGAAAGGTCACAGAGAATTAGGATAGAGTAGTGACCATGAGATTTTGCAGCAAGCAGATCTTTTGATACTTTGGTCAGAGTTGCTTCCACAGAGTACTGAGCGTGGAAACCAGACTGAAGTGGGTCTAGCAAAGAATTGGATATGAGGAAGTCTGTCAATCTCACATACACAAGTATTTCAAGGATCTTGGATGCAAAATGCAATAGCAAAATAGGGCAGTAATTGGAAGTGGAGTTAGGGTAAAGGTTGGGGTTTTTAGAATTGTATGTTTGAAGGGTAATGGAAATATGCCAGAAGAGAGGGAGAGACTGAGAAATTTAGTGAGAAGCAAAGTAAGAGAAGGAGACAGAGTACGGATGAGATGAGAGGGAATAGGATCAAGGGAGCAGGTGGTGGGGTGGGAGGGCCAGAGCAGATCAGAAACCTCTTCTGCTTTATCGGGCTGTGAATGAACATAGAACAGCAGAGGGAGTGAGGTTGGGGGTAGTATTGTAAGGGGAAGGAGAGAGATGAGAGATCTATTCCCTGATTGTTGAGATCTTGTCAGTGAAGTGAGTTGCAAAGTTTGTGGTGGTTAAGTCGGTAGGAGGAGTAGGAGCAACAGGGAGAAGAAGAGATTTAAAAGTGTGAAATAGTCATTTGGGTTCGCAGGAGAGTGTGGTTATGAGGGTATTGAAGTAATTTACTTTTGCAGAGAAAAGAGCCAAGCTGTAAGAGCACAACATAATTTACAGCAGCGTTCATCAGTTCTGGAGCATTTTTGGAGGTATTGAGCCAGCTTGGTGTGCCAAGGTTGTAGTTGGGGGCACTTGCTGCGTTTAAGTGTATGTGGTGCCATGATGTTTAGTTAAGAGGAGAGGGTGGAATTGTAGAAGGAGATTGCAGAGCTAGGGCAGGTGAGGTTTGAGATAGGTAAAAGGAGAGTTTGGAGGTTAATGGAGAAGTGCTCTAGGTCAAGACATTGGAGTTTTCTGTGATATTGATGTGCACAGGGTGGTGTCAGTTGGGTCCTAGGTGTTCTGATGTCAAAAGTCAGCAGATGGTGGTCAGATAGAGGAAAATTAATATTGGAGAGATTAGAGGCAGTACAGAGATTGGTGAAGGTGAGATGAAGACTGTTTCCCGCTGTATGGATTGCTGAATTAGACCATTGCGTGAGGCCAAAGGAGGAGGTTACAGAGAGCAGATGCAAGGCATTAGTGCAGTTGGGGTTGTTGATTGGGATATTTAAATCCCCAAGTATAAGGGAAGGAGTGCTAGAGGCGAGGAAGTGAGGTAGCCAGGAAGAAAAGTGCCTAGGACAACCGGGTGGAGGGGGGTGGTAGATGATAGCAGTTCTTAAAGGAGTGGGTCTAAATAGGCATACAGTGTGAACTTCAAAGGAAGTAAAGGATAGGGCAGAGGCAGTGGAGATTGGTTGAAAGGTACATTGAGGGGAGAGAAGGATGCCTACACATTTACAGTTGTTGGGGCTGGGAGTGTGGGAGAAGTGTTGCCCACCAAAACATAAAGAGGCAGGAGTAGCACTATCAGAGGGGGAAAGCCAGGTCTCTGTGAGTGCTAGTAGTGTGAGTGAGTTTGAGATGAAACGTTTGTGTATATCTGTTGATTTCAGATTGCTGAAAACAGAGCAGGCATTCCAGATTGCACACTGAATGTTGTGGTAAAGGGCAGGGTATTGTGATGAGGTTTGTGTGATTTCTGGTTGTCTTAATGTCTGCAGAGAAGGTAAAGGGAAAATAGGGGAGTGTAGCAAAGAAGGGGAAATGTAAAAGTTGTTGGGGTGATGGGGTAAGCAGTTGTAAGGAGGAAGGAGGAAATAAAGAGGAGTACAATACAGAGCATTGCTAAACTGGGAAAAAGTAAATTTGGAGAATAAATAAATAAATAAATTGGAATATGAAAAACAGCAGTAGGAAGGGTAAAGATTACATTTTTGGGGTAAAGAAAGTACAGGAGTGTACTGGTAAGAATCAGTGTGTACACCTGCTGTTTCTGCTTATCTACAATTTGGGTGTGACAGACTATCTATAAATGTAATAATGAGCTTGGTATGGGGTGGGGTGGGCCGGTATCCGACTTTCTTGCAGCAGTAATGGGGCTGGAAAGTTTAGAAATTAGACTGTGGAAGGGTCCGATAGGCCTGTAATAAATCTGAGGGAGGGGGATATGCCTCTAATCACAGAGATGAGAGGATGGTTATTCAAACAAAAACATTTGAGTTGATATTAATAAGAGAAGGGACAGGTCAGAGGGCAGAAATCAGAGAGGAACAAGAGATATGCATATATGTGAATAATACAATTACATACCTGGCTAATAATACTACACTTTAGCATTACATACAGGACATCATTTTAACTACCTTACAGCTTAAACTATGATTTTCTGCTCTATTACGGTTTGTGTAGGATTTATTGATATTGAAAGTATTGGTGGACTTAAGTATTAGATGACCTTATTGTGTGACTAAATATGTAGTATATATTTATTTTCTGAAAAGAACTCATTACGCTAAGAAAATACATATTTTTTAACATTAGATTGTTAGGTGTTTATTTCTTTCTCCCTCAAGAATAGTTTTTAATAAAAGTTAAAAAGGCTCTCTTTAAATTCACACTTTCTTACGGTCACATCTAAAAGGCCACCTGTTTTGTTGCACAGTGATATAGGCTGAAGAAAGACTCAAATCCATCTGTATAAGTTTTGTTGATCCAAACGAAGATGAAAAAAATCTAAGTTTGAAGCAACATTTGAAGTAATTTCCACTTTTGTTACAAACTAGGGAAACATTCTCTCCAAAATAACTTTCAGATTTCTCCTTGGATTAACAAGCAGTTATGCCGCATATGAATTATTCTATCATTAATTCAATTTTTTGAAAAGATGATCCAGACATTGTTTAAAAACCTGTACTAAACCTGATAACACAGCGGCTATAGGCAGAAAATATTGGCAAAATTTAATTTCGTTAATTCTAAATGGGTGACCACTTGTTCTTTATACAGTCTTATTAATGAGTACATTACCACAGACCTGTTTATACTGAACCTGTATATATTCATATGTTATCTGATCCTCAAACTATATCAAGTTTGTTTTAGTTTTACTGGTTTGTGCAAGTTTCCTTACCTGAAATACAAGTTGAATAGGATTCAGACACACCAATCTACGTGCATACAATGCATATAAAATAATATAACACTTCTTACTAGCTATAATACATAAGTAAGAACAGAAGTGGATACATAGAAGAGTATCATTGCAGAAGTCAATGTTTAAACCCTGTGGTGTGTGCCATGGAGAAATCTCCAGCAGACACCTAGTGTAGGTAAGTGTAGTATAGGTAAGAAAAACGTATGAGGCATGAGTGCCGGATGAGTCCTGCAAATACACTATTCTAACAATATGATACTAGATCTCAGAAAATTCCTTAAAGCAGGTATATTGGAAATGAGAACCCAACTCTTCCTCAGATACCAAATCTCAAATACCAGCCAAAGGTTTACCCATACAGAAGATAAACAAATCAATATTAAGGAAGGTAGTTACAATTGTTAAAAAATCTTTATTTAATATTAGACACTTAATACTAATGTGTGAACAAAAAGAAAACGGTGATACAAAAATATGTGCAAGTGCTTAAAAAGGGGAGTCTATCGAGCCTTCCTGATATGTCCTAAGTATAGCTGCTTAGACAAGTATCCATGATATAAAGCGGCTGCTCCTGTAGCTATTTAAGTGCATAAAGTTAAGTATCTATGTATTTAAATACAATTGTAGCTGTTAGGGCAATTTGTAGTGACATTAATCAGGTGAATATATACACAAGATCTAGAGATCTATATTGAGAATACACAGATAAAGTAGGTATAGAGATAATAGTAATCAGGGAAAAGGTTCAGCGCTGATAAGAAACAGGGAGTATAATAACAAGGCAGCACACCTTAAAAAGGGAATCCCCTCTGAACCCCTTAAAGTACAATAGAAAAGAGAGAAAAGAATAAGGGTGCGCCTAAAACAAGTAAAAATAGTAAAATGAGAATAGCAGCAATAACAAAAAATTCGGAAAAATGTCCAAATAATATAAAAAATGGGATAACCACGGTACCTAATAGTCCAAATATAAAATGTCCAAATGCGCAAATGGTGGTCCTAATAGTCCATCAGAAGGGTATGTAGCGTCCCGGATAAGTATAAATATGCGGGGAGAACAGAAGAGAGAGAAAAACTCCAATGGTGTAGTATAAAAACAGAATATGAATATATAGTAAATATTTGTGGAACTACTCACAATCTTCAGAGCTTAAATCCAGCTCTGGTATGGATAGCGTGAAGTGGAATAATCCCCACTCAAGGATATGTGGTGCTCCTCTTTGGTCCTTTGGTGGAAGGATGGAGTTCAACTCGGGATAAAAATAATAAAAAAATATATAGTGCTCACTGTGTGGTTGGTGAAACAATAAAAATGAAATAAAATATACTCATGGTATATAGAGCAGACGTACTGCTCGGTGAATGGCGTATGGGTGGTATAATCCCCACCTTAAGGATTCTTTGGTAGTCCAATATGGTCTAAATCGATGGTAGTTAGGTCTGGATAAAATGAACTTACATAGAATAAAATAATAAATAATATGATATAAAAGTGAAAAGAGGAATGTGGCACACCAGTGTATAATAGCCAGATATTCCTTTAATGACACTATGATTTAAAAAAAGAAAGTTTCTATACGCGTTTCGCCACAAAGGCTTCATCAAATTTATACTGTTTCTACTTGATGAAGCCTTTGTGGCGAAACGCGTATAGAAACTTTCTATATATCAAAATACACGTAGAATGAAAATTATATATAATTCTAATTTTATATATATATATCTATATAGATATATATATAATATAAAATAAAATAATATATAAATAGGTTAAAAATTCAAAATAAAATTCTAAAAATAATTAATTAAAATGTGTGTGTGTGTGTATATATATATATATATATATATGTATATATATATATATATAACGAGAGCAATCTCGCCACATAGCATTGGAGAAGCCTGGTTGCTCGCCTGTTGCCTTTGGATTATGGCCCCATGTTAAAAGGCTTGATTTTCCCCTGCAAAGACAAGAAAGCCGGGTCATTTGGTGCTTGCCCTGTTTGAGCAGTGATACCCCAGATAGCTATGCCATGGAGCCCATTCATATAATGAAAGACTATGGGAAAGACTTTGGCTCCATGGTAATTGAATTGTATGTGTGTGCTCTGAGCGCCATTTAGTTATAATGTGTGCTCAGACCTAAGCTATCTGGGCATATGTTGCATGTCTGTATTTTATGTCATAAATGTAACCTGGTGTATTTTATGGTATTTTACTGTCTTTTTGCTGCCATGTGTTCAATGGAGTTTTGCCTCTGTCTTTGGAGATAATTGGATTACTTCTAATTATCTCCAGGATAGAAGACTCTGTGGAACTGGTACTGGGCAGAAAAGCCATGCTTCCTGTGGTCACAAAGGACTGCGATCTATCTTTTGAACCACTGGACCAATTGTATGATTTTGACGTATGTTTGTATTTGGAGTATGCTGATTCTGAAAATGTAAGATTTATGTGAATGTGATGCATACTTTTCAAGTTATGAATAATGTGGAAAAATTGTATTTCTCTGCTTGTGCTTAATTACATTACCCATTGTGTAAGGTAATTGAATCACATGCAGAGGGGAGGAATTTGTGTGGGAGTGTCTGAGTGTATTGTATGTGTTTATTGGTTGTGTCCCAAAACTATGTGGGTGGTACTAATGTGTAAGAATGTGTACATAAGCACAATAAACCCACAGCTCTGTCTGACCACTGCTTGACCCACAACACGGAGCCTTGTCTCATCTTTGGGGGGGATTTACTGTATGCTGATAGAGACTGATTGCCAGGAATGTAAGCCGCTTGGATGCTTTTCCTGTTCGTCTGCTAGCAGCTATTCGTGAGGTTCCAGTTCGAGTGTTTGGAGCATTCCCTTGTATGCAGTTCGAGTGTTTGGAGCATTCCCTTCTATGCAGTTCAGGTGTTTGGAGCATTCCCTTGTATGCAGTTTGGGAGTTTGGAGCATTCACTTATTGGCGGTTCGTGTGTTTGGTGTTCTGCAGTAGCTGTGCCTGCATCTCTGGAAAGGGGGCCAATCGCCTAAACGTTTTTTTCCCCTTTTGTGCAAAACGGTCCGTTACAATATATATGTATAAATAAAAATAATTTTAAAAAGTATATATATATATATATATATATATATATATATATATATATAATTTCCACGTATCCCGCACTCACTGCTCCCGGTCTTGTTAATGCTTAGGTGCCTTTCTCTGGCCATTGATATAAAATACCTTGTAGGAGAGCACTCACAGGACTCAATTTGATTCAAAGAAATAGTGTTATTTATTGCAGCAACAGATTATCACAGTAGCAGTGTCAACATTTCAGTCCCAAAAGTAACCTCGTCACTGGTTCTTGGAGGGGCTTGCTGGTCAGCCTCCTGTCTCAGGACTACGGGCCCTGCCATATACCTTGCCAAATGCACTTTAAAAGGTTCTGTTCTTGTGAAGTATGTATTTTTGTACTCCAGACAGAGAGACCGACCGTTAGCACTAACTCTCTGGAACTGTTTTAGGCATGGGACCATGTGCACGGTCGGTCAAAAATAAGACCTCCAGGAAATTCCTGAACCCCTGAACTAATCTGGGTGATTTTTGGATATGTAGTTCACCCAAATAAAGAAGAGGCTGGAATGGGTTAACTAAACAAGTGCTCCCAAATACAGTCTCTATACCCTAAATGTAACTGCTCCACTAGTATAGAGCAATATGTTGCTAGTTATGGAGCATAAATAGAACTAAAAAATAATAAACATAAATTTTTATTAATCCCTCTTGGGGAAAGAAAAAACAACCAAAAATCCTGCTGTAACCAGTATAGGAAATATATATACAGTGCTATTTACAAAAAATATATTAAAATACAAGGAAACATCCATTAGTCTGCAATAGATATAGTAATCCTGCAGTACCTAAAGTAGCCTATAATGGCCGTTGTCAATAGCTTTTCAATAACAACTGTCTATGTAGACGGCAATATGAGATAAAGAGCATGAGAACTGAAAAATACAATGTATCCTAATTCAGTAATGGATAACAATATAGCCCTTAGTGGAACAACGTGCTACTATTGCACATATAAATGTTGTCCAATGAGGGTAATCTCCGTATGTAAGTCACATATAGGTGTGGAGCCCCAATAACAGCGCTTCCTCCGATTCTCCAACAATGAGCACAATAGTACCTTACTGTAAACGAGACGGGTAATATGGTTGGTCCGGCCGGACATACACAAAGAGAAACATAAGTATCTATAATATTGCACCATAAGCCGTCTGAGTTAACCCCGTAAGGACCATAAACTAAAAATAGATTCTAATACAATAAATATATAAAGTGACAAGCAATAAATATATTTTTTATTGTTTATTTTTAACCTTTGCTCACTATCCTATCTTCAGGCTATCTATTATATTTTTTTGAACATAGCCTGATGGATAATTTTCTGCAAGAGGCAGGGGCTACGGCATTACAAGCTCAAACACTCCAATTTACAGAGGAGGAAGCCAAGGACATCTTGTGGGATGTAACAACTGCTGAATTACCTAATACCACCACGGTGAAGGATGTATATTTTCAATTGTTAAAATTAAAAAAGAAGAAAATTGATTTAGACCTACATGGGTTATTTCTCTCGGATCATCATCGTGCTAACCAGATTCCGAGAGGGTCTAGAGTGAATAATATCCCCACTATAGGTCGTCTGAAAGCACATGTATGTAAAGATTGGACAGCCGTTTTAAATAAATGTTCACTAGACCCCATGTTAGTCATCATTAAAGATGTAAAGGATGACTTGCAGAATATTAGTAAGAAAATACTTGAGTTAGAAAGTCAGCACGCAGCCCTCTTGAGTTTACAGGAGGGTATATCCCTGAAGTTGAAATTGGCCGAAGAAAGCCTTAAGTATAAGAACCAATTAATAAAATTTAAAAGACAAAAACAAGAAAGAGTCCAATAGGACTATAAGGAACACCAGGTGTATAAGTGGCTCTCCGGCGATAGACGCCCTAGACCAAGACGAATTAGAAAACGGATCAAGCCCAATATCAACACTATCGATATCACATCGGACGAATCAGGCTCGGAACATGAAAATCTTCAAACCCAAAGATCTGGCCATTTTTTAGCATTAGAGAGCCCACAAGAACTACGGGGCACGGTCACAAGGAGCAAAAACAGAAACGCAAATGAGGGAACACCAGGCGAGGCCAAAAAGGGTACCCACATTAGTCAAGGAGGGAAACCCCCAATACGACCTTAATACCGGTATTCAATCTTTCAGATAGACCATTAACATACCCGGAAATTGACATCTTAAGCAAAGGACTTTCCTTTATCCCTACCACTCAACCAAATAAATTCCAATGGCAAGTGGAAATGTTTAAGTTTGGAAGGACACTTCGGCTTAAATAATTTTTTGAAAAAGGCAATAGGAGACAAGATACGATCAACCAAACGCCTAGGTTTAAAATTAAGAGTACTTTTGATCCTCCATCAAGTCACCCAGCGATTAAAACCTTCCTTACGTCCCTGAAGACAAATACTGATAGTATTCTTAAAGAACATAGAATTAGACACAGCAATATATCTAAAGCACAACATAAGCTCATTCAAGGTATATCCAATGATCCATCCATTGTATTAAGACCAGTGGACAAGGGAGGTGGTATTGTGCGCCTTAACTATAAGGATTATGCATTTGAAATCAACAGACAACTTGCAGATCAGAATACATACACTCTTCTAAACCATGATCCAACCATGGAAGTTATGCGCAAGATCGAAGATACTCTCATTACAGGATTACGAGCAGGATATATGGAATTGGATTTATTTAACTTTTTGAAGAAAAGTAATCCCAGAACACCAATTCTATATACGTTGCCTAAAATACACAAACGTTTGCAGTCTCCGCCTGGACGCCCGATAGTTTCTGCCATTGATGGGGTGTTAGAACCCATTGCAAAGTATCTAGATTTTTTATTTAAAGAACCGGTTGAGAAATTACCAACGTGCATAAAGGACACACAGGATTTGATTGGCAGGCTGAAGAAAACCAACCAGATCTCTACAAACTTGGTTTTAATTACATTAGATGTACAAAGCCTCTACACTACCATTCCTCATGAAGAGGGCATAGAGGCAATGAGACAAATATTATCTGAGTCACCTTATTATAAGGGCCCGCCTATAGAATTCATTATGGAATTACTTATGCTCACTTTACAACTCAACTATTTTAGATTTGAGACCCGGTGATATATGCAACTATCAGGAACATCGATGGGCGTTGCAATGGCGCAATGTATGCAAATGCATATATGTATGTATTTGAGAAACAACATATTTTACATCCACATACAGAACAGATTGTACAATATGTATGCTTTATCGATGATATTTTGATCCTCTGGAAGGGTTCTGTAATGGAGGCTGAACAATTTGTACAGGACATTAACAGCCTATCAAGTCCAATTAAAGTTACAGCCAATATCAACTAAACAATTGTTCAATATCTGGATTTGGAGATTTTTATTAAGGATGATAAAATTGAGTACCAACTTTATTCGAAACCCACGGACAGAAACACCATACTCCACTTTATGAGTGCACATCCGGAACATAGTAAGAAATCCTTACCGTATACTCAGTTCTTACGAGTATTTCGAAATAATTCCCTTGATGAACATATTGAAAACCAAGTGAGAATCATGTATAACAAGTTCCTTACGAGGGGATACAATCGGCGTATACTTGACGCAGCTTTACAGAAAGCACGACTATCAATGGAGAGAACTCCTAGTACACAGCACCAACCAAAGATACAGAGACTAACTTTTCCCATGAAGTTTAACTCGGCTAGTACTAAATTGTCAAAAGCTGTGAAAGCAAATTGGAACATCCTTAGAGGAGACCCAACTCTGCCAACAATATTTTCCCAAAATCCGATGATATGCTATAAAAGGAAGAGAAATTTGCGAGACTTGTCAGTCCGCACTGACCTGGAACAGAGTTATCTGCGGGATCAAAGTAAATTCCTCAGCCCTGGATGTTTTCGGTGCCTTGGGTGCATGACATGTGGGCATCTCATGCCTACTAAGTCCTTTGTTCACCCACACACTAAGAAGAAATATCTTATCAGACATCGCATTTCTTGCAAAACTGATCATGTTATCTACAAACTCTCATGTCCGTGTGGATTAAACTATATTGGGAAGACGGACACACAGCTGTGTGAGAGAATAAGGGGACATCGCTCTAGTATTTGTACAGCGGTTAGAGATGGCAACACGGATAAACCAGTGGCACATCACTTTCTTGAGCAGAAACATCCACTAACATCACTCAAGTGTATTGCAATTGACTACGTTCCTATTTCTAGACGAGGAGGAGACAGTTCTTCTGTTTTATTGCAGAGACATTTTGGATTCAAGAACTTAATACCATAGCACCCATGGGCCTCAATGAAAAATTAACATTCACATCTTTTATTTAATTTTTTGGATAGTTAGCTCTATTTATCTTATATTTTTTAATTTGTATATATGACAGTAGTGTGTACTCCCTGTGGAACCTTCATGGACCACAAATTAGATCTCTAAATCAAAGCTATATGGATTTAGACATAACTGGTAGAGTAAAAGGATCCATGTTTTAGTGATTACACTATCTAGAACCCTACTCCATAAATAGGTTTGAAAGTAATATGCCATTTGGAATTTGATTAATGAATATAGGAGTAGCACTTATATGTAGCAGATATATACAAATTGTATTTTTGTTAATAGTTATTGTATACAATGTCACACTGCAACCCAAGAATAGCAATTTATCCCACCATTGATGTTGCATTTATTGTACTTATCTTGTACATAATTCATCCACCTTGCGCATGAAGCACTTTATGTGGTCTCCAGAGTATAACTATATTTATACACTATTTGTATCTATGTATTTTCCACACATACAGTGGCACTGGCACTTTATTATTTTATGGCACTTAACACTCACGCTTATTAGCCACTGGCACTTTATTATATAGATCATGGTGTGATCTGTTTTTATAAATAAGTAGTTATGGTAGACCATTAGATGTAAGGCACCTTGAGTGCAGACTTACATCGATATTTGAAGGTATCCACTTCCGGGTTCACGTCTTGTAACCCCCATATACACTTATTTATTAAATTTGATATCAATTGTTCGACATTGGTCGAACTCTATTAACACTTTAGTTTGTTCTTTATTAGTTTTGGAACAGGGGACACGCTTATAGAAATCACAGCTACGTGATTTGTGTACATGTTACCAAGGTGATGGGCACGTCATACTCTGACATCAGAGGGGGAGGAGTCTAACGACACGCATGCGCATTGGGGAGCAGAACACGCTAGTGCACAGGTGAAGGTGGTTGGGTAAGTTAGTCTTTCCTATTTAAGTTTAATGTTTCATGTAATGTATTTTATGTCCTGAAGAAAGTTCACAATGGTGGACTGAAACGTCGACTATCTGACAAACCGGATTAAAAGTTTTTACTTTTGATATTGATGTCTTCGAGTGCTAGCCTTTCATTTGGATTCTATGTTTATGTGCAGCTGAGCACCGGGCAGACACTGGAAGGAGAGCTGGAGTGCAAAACTCCCAACGTATTTTTTTTTATTCTACGTATATATTTATGTAATACACCATGTGATAACCCAGGCATAAAGTCCAGAGAATTTAATTTGCTAGCACTATATTTAACCCTGTAACTTTCCAAGACAACATGAAACCTGTACATGGGGGTGCTATTTTACTCGGCAGACTTCGCTGAACACATATTAGTGTTTCAAAACAGTAAAATGTATTACAACGATGATATCATCAATGAAAGTTACTTTTTTGCATTTTTCACACACAAACGCCACTTACACTGACAATATAATTGTTGTGACATGTGCACATCTGGAACATAGTAAGAAATCCTTACCGTATACTCAGTTCTTCCGAGTATTTCGAAATAATTCCCTTAATGAACATATTAAAAACCAAGTGAGAATCATGTATAACAAGTTCCTTACGAGGGGATACAATCGGCATATACTTGACACCGCTTTACAGAAAGCACGACTATCAATGGAGAGAACTCCTAGTACACAGCACCAACCAAAGATACCGAGACTAACTTTCCCCATGAAGTTTAACTCGGCTAGTACTAAATTGTCAAAATCTGTGAAAGCAAATTGGAACATCCTTAGAGGAGACCCAACTCTGCCAACAATATTTTCCCAAAATCCGATGATATGCTATAAAAGGGAGAGAAATTTGCGAGACTTGTTAGTCCGCACTGACCCGGAACAGAGTTATCTGCGGGATCAAAATAAATTCCTCAACCCTGGATGTTTTCGGTGCCTTGGGTGCATGACATGTGGGCATCTCATCCCTACTAAGTCCTTTGTTCACCCACACACTCAGAAGAAATATCTTATCAGACATTGCATTTCTTGCAAAACTGATCATGTTATCTACAAACTCTCATGTCAGTGTGGATTAAACTATATTGGGAAGACGGACACATAGCTGTGTGAGAGAATAAGGGGACATCGCTCTAGTATTTGTACAGCGGTTAGAGATGGCAACACGGATAAACCAGTGGCACGTCACTTTCTTGAGCAGAAACATCCACTAACATCACTCAAGTGTATTGCAATTGACTACGTTCCTATTTCTAGACGAGGAGGAGACAGTTCTTCTGTTTTATTGCAAAGAGAGACATTTTGGATTCGAGAACTTAATACCATAGCACCCATGGGCCTCAATGAAAAATTAACATTCACATCTTTTATTTAATTTTTTGGATAGTTAGCTCTATTTATCTTATATTTTTTAATTTGTATATATGACAGTAGTGTGTACTCCCTGTGGAACCTTCATGGACCACAAATTAGATCTCTAAATCAAAGCTATATGGATTTAGACATAACTGGTAGAGTAAAGGGATCCATGTTTTAGTGATTACACTATCTAGAACCCTACTCCATAAATAGGTTTGAAAGTAATATGCCATTTGGAATTTGATTAATGAATATAGGAGTAGCACTTATATGTAGCAGATATATACAAATTGTATTTTTGTTAATAGTTATTGTATACAATGTCACACTGCAACCCAAGAATAGCAATTTATCCCACCATTGATGTTGCATTTATTGTACTTATCTTGTACATAATTCATCCACCTTGCGCATGAAGCACTTTATGTGGTCTCCAGAGTATAACTATATTTATACACTATTTGTATCTATGTATTTTCCACACATACAGTGGCACTGGCACTTTATTATTTTATGGCACTTAATACTCACGCTTATTAGCCACTGGCACTTTATTATATAGATCATGGTGTGATCTGTTTTTATAAATAAGTAGTTATGGTAGACCATTAGATGTAAGGCACCTTGAGTGCAGACTTACATCGATATTTGAAGGTATCCACTTCCGGGTTCACGTCTTGTAACCCCCATATACACTTATTTATTAAATTTGATATCAATTGTTCGACATTGGTCGAACTCTATTAACACTTTAGTTTGTTCTTTATTAGTTTTGGAACAGGGGACACGCTTATAGAAATCACAGCTACGTGATTTGTGTACATGTTACCAAGGTGATGGGCACGTCATACTCTGACATCAGAGGGGGAGGAGTCTAACGACACGCATGCGCATTGGGGAGCAGAACACGCTAGTGCACAGGTGAAGGTGGTTGGGTAAGTTAGTCTTTCCTATTTAAGTTTAATGTTTCATGTAATGTATTTTATGTCCTGAAGAAAGTTCACAATGGTGGACTGAAACGTCGACTATCTGACAAACCGGATTAAAAGTTTTTACTTTTGATATTGATGTCTTCGAGTGCTAGCCTTTCATTTGGATTCTATGTTTATGTGCAGCTGAGCACCGGGCAGACACTGGAAGGAGAGCTGGAGTGCAAAACTCCCAACGTATTTTTTTTTATTCTACGTATATATTTATGTAATACACCATGTGATAACCCAGGCATAAAGTCCAGAGAATTTAATTTGCTAGCACTATATTTAACCCTGTAACTTTCCAAGACAACATGAAACCTGTACATGGGGGTGCTATTTTACTCGGCAGACTTCGCTGAACACAAATATTAGTGTTTCAAAACAGTAAAATGTATTACAACGATGATATCATCAGTGAAAGTTACTTTTTTGCATTTTTCACACACAAACGCCACTTACACTGACAATATAATTGTTGTGACATGTTTTACGGTTTTTAATATCTGTGTTCAGCAAAGTCTCCTGAGTATAACGGTACCACTCATGTACAGGTTTTATGGTGTTTTCAAAAGTTACAGAGTCAAATATAAGGCTTGTGTTTCAGATTTTTCACATTGAAATTCACCAGATTGCTTACGTTGTCTTTGAGACCATATGGTAACCCAGGAATGAGGATTACCCCCATGATGAGATACCATTAGCAAAAGTAGATAACCCAAGCTATTGCAAATGCGATATGTCCAATCTTTTTTAGTAGCCACTTAGTCACAAACACAGGCCAAAATTGGCTTTCAAATTAGTTTTTTGCATTTTTCACACACAAAGAAATATTAACGCTAACTTTGGTGTGTGTTTAGACTAAGTGGCTACTAAAAGTCCTTAAGGGGTTAAGAGGTTAATCGTTGTTTTGGTATTATGTTGTTTTCTTTATTGACATATATCAAGATGTGTTTTCTATTGACTTTGATTATTTTAAATATTAGATTTTTAGAACTATAGTTTAACAGATGATTATTTCTTTTTTGAGTACTAGTATAGCAAGATCAGTCATCATTAGTGATGTCCCGAACGGTTCGCCGAATGGTTCGCGAACGGTTCGCCACGGACTCATCATTGAGTAAACTTTGACCCTGTACCTCACAGTCAGCAGACACATTCCAGCCAATCAGCAGCAGACCCTCCC
Source organism: Pelobates cultripes (assembly GCA_933207985.1). Classification (NCBI taxonomy): domain Eukaryota; kingdom Metazoa; phylum Chordata; class Amphibia; order Anura; family Pelobatidae; genus Pelobates; species Pelobates cultripes. Next base: position 98,921,069 of record OW240913.1, read on the forward strand.
TCCCAGACCCTCCCACCTCCTGGACAGCATCCATTGTGAAGCTGCATTCTTTGTGAGCTGTCCAGGAGGTGGGAGGGTCTGGGAGGGAGGGTCTGCTGCTGATTGGCTGGAATGTGTCTGCTGACTGTGAGGTACAGGGTCAAAGTTTACTCAATGATGAGTCCGTGGTGAACCGTTCGTGGTGAACCGTTCGGCGAACCTTTCGGGACATCACTAGTCATCATATATAATTTGAGAAAATGGCAGAGTGAACAGTGAGTGGAGCTGTAGCAATTATGTATGGTTATAAAGTACACTTTGATTTGTTTTATATATTTGTCTCTGATTTTAATGTGTTATTCTGTTGCGATCTAATTCTTGTTTTTATCATTAAGTTTAATTCTCTAAACATATTTTCTGCTAAAATTCACACTGTAAGAATAATTAGTAATATGCAGTGGAAAGGGAAGAAACTTAATGCAGTTTTGGCTGCTGGTCATACTCATGAACTTATGATTAATTACCAGGAGTCTGAAACATCCAGCTGTCATCTACTACCCCTCCATATTTTATTTTGCTAGTTGGGTTTGATTGTAAATCTACATTGTGACAGATCCATCTGTGTGACTGGTATTGCTGGTTTGTCTAATTTGCCTCCATTCGCGGAATTGCCTGTCCGTATGCCCCTGTTTGTTATTATAGACTTATACCGAACAAACTACCGAACAGACGGCCACCTAGAAGAGAAGTGTGCTGCTGGTTAACCTCTTGGCCCCAATTAGAACGTTGTGGTTAACCGCAGACACCTCTTCATTACAACCGAATGCAGGGTGGTCGTCGTTCGTATGCCGACCACGAGGCGGCGGCCATTTTAAAACACAAGAAAGACCAGCGGTGTTCGGCGCAGATCTTATGGAACTATAAACGGACACTTTTCCTACCGAACACCGCTGAAACTACCGACCGCCCTTCTCATTCATCGAGGCATGCGAACACCGGTCCGTTTGGGAGGTTGGATAATACAAATGGACTTAACCCAGATAGCCATCCCATGGAGTCAATCTCATACCGAAAGACCTGTGAAAGACTTTGACTCCACGGCGATTGAACTGTGTGTATGGGATCTGAGCGCTATTTGGTAGTAATATACACTCAGATCCAGGCTATCTGGGGATACGTTACACAAATCCAATGTATTTGGTATTTGTACAGTTATATATTTTTATGCATTTTTAATGTTTCATGCAAAATGGCGATTTGCCTCTATCCTCGGAGATAATTGGATTTCTTCCCAATTATCTCCAGGATAGAGAGGAGGGATTTACTGGTATAAAGGGGAGTGTTTAAACCTGGGCCACTGTGATTGGCTAATGTATCATACTTGTCCCAGTCTTCCATCTGGTCCCCTAGGGGAGTGTCCACCAGGTGGGAGACCTGCATAAATACCGGGCAGGTAGCCCTCATTAAACAGATTTCTGTTTTACCCTCAAGATGGAGCTTGGTCTCGTATTTGGGGGGATTGCTACTTGAAAGGATTCCTTTCGCCTGTTTTAGCCGAAGAAGGGATTCAGCTGATTTGTGTGTTCGTGGATTTCTTCGTGGATTTCTTGCACTCCGTTCGGGAGTTTGGCGGTCTGCTGTATAGAGCCTGTGTCTCTGGAAAGGGGGAATATCGGCTAAACGGCGGTTTCATCCATTTAAGCTGTGAGTGTCTTAACATACATAAACAAATATTATTTTAAAAAATGTAACCTAAGACTGGGCATTTATTTTTGTGTGTATTGCTTACTCTGAGAGTAAGTTAGCACTAACTTTAACATCTGAACTCCCCAACTGTACTAGTACAGAAAATGCATTTGATTAGCCTGAACCTATTCATATTTCCTTGAATTTCCAGTCTGTTTCATTCTGGTAATGCAATGTTTTACACAAATTCCTAAACAGAGAGAATCAAAAGAGAATCTGGATCTCATAGTAGACCCCACAGGTACACTGTGAGATTCTAAGGAAAAGCTGTTTTGTAACATGCTTACCACATTAAAGGGACACTATAGTCACCAGAAAAACTATAGCTTATTGAATTTGTTCTGGTGAGTAGAATCATTACCTTAAGGCTTTTTGCTGTAAACACTGTCTTTTCAGAGAAAATGCAGTGTTTATATTACAGCCTACTGATAACTTCACTGGCCACTCCTTAGATGCTGATTGGCCACGGCTGTGTTTGAATCATGCTGGCTCTGCCCCTGATCTGCCTCCTTGTCAGTCTCAGCCAATCCTATGGGGAAGCATTGTGATTGGATCAGGCCACCACTTCTGATGATGTCAGCAGACTGCTTGTTTTTCTGAGTCTAACAGCATGCAGAGTTACAGCTTCAAGCTTGAATATAGTAAGATTTTTACTATATTTATGGAGGCATAAGGGGCCCACAGGGGCTAGATGGTTGTTTTAACACTATAGGGTCATGTTTGTGTTCCTAACCCTATAGTGATCCTTAAAGGTTGATGTATTGAGTTAATCTACCAGTCAAGATAGGTTAATGCATTACCTCCTCTGTACTGTATGAATCAAATAGATGTCACATAAAATATCGGTAACTCTGGTCTATTCCAAGTTATCCAAAGTGCATTTATAGTTTCCATTTATGCAGAACAATGCATGCCAATAGTGATATTAAACAATAGCCAAGATAACAATGAAGGTATTAACTGCAATGCATTTCATGCCATTGCAATAAATTATAAATGTTTTTCTCTATTTCGAGACAATTAATTTTCATCTAAATTGATTGTGACAATGTTAGTTATATGGAGATTATGACCATTTAACAACTTAAAAATATTGGAATGTGCTGAATTCCTTCATCATGAAAGCATATCATTTAAACTGTTAGTGGATTTTCATTCCTTTCCCCCCTCCCCCTATGACTCCTCTCCTGCAACTGTCAAAAATAACCTAATACTTTTCTAGCAACCTATTTCATTATCCCTACTTATACCTTTTGTGTCACTATACCCCACTGCCTCTAGCATGTAAGCTCATTGAGCAGGGCCCTCAACTCCTCTGTCCCTGTGCATCCATTTATCTGGTTACAAATACGTGTCTGTTAGCCCATCCATTGTACAGCCATACGGTGCTATATTATAATAAAATAAAACTAATAATAATTATAATTCACAAATATTTTTTTTATATATAAATCATTGAAAACATTTCACTTCAGTTATTCACTAAAGTGTGAATTGTCAGGAAGTTAAATTAGGCCAAATATTTTAGGCCAAGATACAGACATTTTGCTGGTTCCCTAATATATAGAGCAGACTATTAAATAAACAATAATTTCCCAACAATGCATACTTAATAATTCCTTGATTTGTTCCAGCAAAGTGCAAAAATCCGGCTTCATCTGAAATAATATAGTTTATTTACAATGAAGTGGGTAATTGCACTCCAATTACCTGATTTATGCACTCCATGTGAAGTGGGTGATTTACAAAAACCCCTATATTAAGTAGAAAAATATAAAGAACACACAAAAAAATTATATTCCCCAAAAATAACAAAATAGGCAGATGTCGAAGATACATTAGTAGCATCTAAGGAGGAGGGGTACAGAACAAACCACATAACAAAGCTTAACGTGTGTCACATCTTCTATAATGCTTCCTCAGCAGTAGTTTCACCATAAGAGTGAATAAACATTTTTTTGTTATTTAGGCCAAAATAATTAAGTTTAAAACAAATGTGACTAGTAGATTTTTTTCAAATTCATCTAGTTTAGTCTAAAATTCACTTCAAGTTACAAACAATTCCTGACATTTTATTGAATAACAATGATACTGACACTAAATAGAACTAGACACCTACATTCACACTGATCCGATATATACAAATACATGTGTATTTTTATTCACGCAGTGGACTGGGTTTGATTCATTAAACATATAATTGAAAATAATGGAATAATAAATGAACTAGAAATGTTTTCCTGTTCAACAATTTGACCTAAATTTTTAAAGCATGTTTTCAACTCAATACTTAGTAAATAAACAATGTAGTGCTTCCACCACTGTGTGGGAAGCCCACCCAAGTGTTATTCATTGTCTGTTAATTAGTGCCACAGCATATTTTAAATGGCTGATTGAACTTTTGTCACTAATCTCTCATTTACAGTCCATTAATAAACAATCTCTAGTCAACACAACACTACAGGAATTATTGCTCAGGTTAAATAAGCTACTGAATGTTAAAGTCACATCCTTTTTGCACAATGCAAAGCCATCTATTACAAAAATGGCAATAAGAATGGTCATCTACTATCTAATGTTTTGCCTATCCCTAGAGCCCACACATTTGTCAAAAAGATTAGATGTTCTGATGTCCATATAATGTGGCTTACAGACCAAACAGCGGAGGTCTTTCACAGTTACTCTATGAAGCTGTATGATATCCCCCCCAGATTGACAGATGGATGCTTTAAATTCTTACTACTTCTGGGCGGCAACAATGGCTAAAGTGCATATCAGCCCCAAATAGATAGGATAAAAAAACAAAGAAAAAGTCACTTGTGCACTATCACAAATCCCTATTCACATTTTTTTTAGTATCCCTCCAACGGTAATTAAATGGAAGCTCACCTGCCACATCAAGGCAAAAACTCTTGAGGTGAGTCCTACACTAACACACCACCGTGCATCTTTCAGCTGAAATGTAAAATCTATAATAAAACATAGGGGTATCTTTCTGATCCCAAGCACACTTGTTTTCCCTATTAATGCCCACACCATGGTTTCCCTATTAAAGGCTAATAAGTATGTACGGAATCTCCACAGTCCGTTCTGCTGTTGATTTATAATGAGAAAGCTTTTAACAGGGCGGAGTGGGGATTTCTCAGACAGATTCAAGGGTGGATTGGCCTTGGCCCCACTATAATGGTGTGCATACAGTGCCTTGCAAAAGTATTCACCCCCCATTGACTTTTTACCTATTTTGTTACATTACAGCCTTAAATTCAATGTTTTATTAATCTGAATTGTATATGATGGATCAGAACACAATAGTCTAAGTTGGTGAAGTGAAATGAGAAAAATATATACATAAAACTATTTTTCAGAAATAGAAAACAGGAAATTGGCATGTGCGTATGTATTCATCCCCTTTGTTATGAAGCCCATAAAAAGCTCTGGTGCAACCAATTACCTTCAGAAGTCACATAATTAGTGAAAGGATGTCCACCTGTATGCAATCTAAGTGTCACATGATCTGTCATTACATATACACACCTTTCTTGAAAATCCCCAGAGGCTGTAACACCTAAGCAAGAGGCACCACTAACCAAACACTGCCATGAAGACAAATGAACTCTCCAAACAAGTAAGGGACAATCTTTGATGATCCCCAGGAGCACCATCAAATCTATCATAACCAAATGGAAAGAACATGGCACAACAGCAAACCTGCCAAGAGACGGCCATCCACCAAAACTCACCGACTGGACAAGGAGGGCATTAATCAGAGAGGCAGCACAGAGACCTAAGGTAACCCTGGAGGAGCTTCAAAGTTCCACAGCAGAGACTGGAGTATCTGTACATATGACGACAATAAGCCATATGCTCCATAGAGTTGGGCTTTATGGCAGAGTGGCCAGAAGAAAGCCATTACTTTCAGCAAAAAACAAAATGGCACATTTTGAGTTTGCGAAAAGGCATGTGGGAGACTCCCAAAATGTATGCAGGAAGGTGCTCTGGTCTGATAAGACTAAAATTGAACTTTTCGTCCATCAAAGAAAACGCTATGTCTGGCGCAAACCCAACACATCACATCACCCAAAGAACACCATCCCCACAGTGAAACATGGTGGTGGCAGCATCATGCTGTGGGGATGTTTTTCAGCAGCCGGGACTGGGAAACTGGTCAGAGTTGAGGGTGCTAAATACATGGATATTCTTGAACAAAACCTGTACCACTCTGTGCGTGATTTGAGGCTAGGACGGAGGTTCACCTTCCAGCAGGACAATGACCCCAAACACACTGCTAAAGCAACACTTGAATGGTTTAAGGGGAAACGTAAATGTGTTAAAATGGCCTAGTCAAAGCCCACACCGCAATCCAATAGAAAATCTGTGATCAGACTTAAAGATTGCTGTTCACAAGTGCAAACCATCCAACTTGAAGGAGCTGGAGCAGTTTTGCAAGGAGGAATGGGCAAAAATCACAGTGGTAAGATGTGGCAAGCTCATAGAGACTTATCCAAAGCAACTTGGAGCTGTGAATGCCGCAAAAGGTGGCTCTACAAAGTATTGACTTTAAGGGGGTGAATAGTTATGCACATTGACTTTTTCTGTTATTTTGTCCTATTTGTTGTTTGCTTCAAAATAAAAAATACAAAAAACTTCAAAGTTGTGGGCATGTTCTGTAAATTAAGTTATGCAAATCAGGAATTTAGTTACGTTCTCCAAGTATCTCCTCTGCAGGCTTAGCAAGTTAGCTAGGATCTTCCTACCCCATAAGAAGTCTATCGCAGTCTTAGTCTATTTGTGAGCATTTTTTCTACCCTGGATGGGGAACCTAGCTTGTTGTTCAAGTTAGTTTGTTTCTAATTATCAGTACATTGTGGGAGGTTTGAGCACCGAGAGATTTATAGCGTCTGCCTTTAACTGTCCTACCTGTGTTTCATGGTTACACAAGGAAAAGGAGAGAGAGATTGGGGAGTTTTTGTACTGTTTGGGATCTGCTAATGTTAGGATCTGTCTAGATCTATTGCCTTATAGTAATATTCACCTTTTCTTTGCCTATAATCTGTATATACGCTCCAGCCCTCTCCTAACAGCTACTTTTTTTCGCTACCTAGTTTGAAGGGAATGTTACTTTGATGCATGGGTTGCAACAATTCTTATACTCTCGATTTAAGTAGTAACCTTTACAGAGTCTTTATACAGAGGTACATTCCATAAATGTTTATCTTCTATGGAGGTGGCTATAGTAATACCCTGTCTTTTTGTTCGGGTTCAGGTTGTGGTTAGGTTGGAGGGGCTGGTTATATGGCAGTTCAGGAATTTAGTTACGTTGTTACATAGCTGAAAACAGATTTGCGTCCATCAAGTTCAGCCGTCCTCACATTTGTTTTTTGCTGTTGATCCAAAAGAAGGCAAAAAAAAACCCCATTTTGAAGCACTTCCAATTTTGCAACAAACTAGAGGGAAAAAAATCATTCTTGACCCCAGAATGTCAGTCAGATTAATCCTTGGATCGAGAAGCTATTACCCTACATTGAAAAATGTTATCCTTGAATTTTCTGTTTTTGCAAATATGCATCTAGTTGCTGTTTGAACATCTGTATGGACTCTGATAAAACCACTTCTTCAAGCAGAGAATACCACATCCTTATTGTTCTTACAGTAAAAAAACCTTCACTTTGCATTAGACAAAATCTTATTTTTTCCAGTCTAAATGCATGACCTCGTGTCCTATCTAAAGTCCGGTTTGTGAATAGATTTCCACCCAATGGTTTGTATTGACCCCGGATATATTTGTATAATGTTATGATATTGCCTCTGAGGCAACGTTTTTCTAAAGTAAAGAGGTTTAAATTTGTTAACCTTTCTTCATAGCGGATATGTTCCATTCTTTTTATTAATTTTGTAGCCCGCCTCTGCACTTTTTCTAGTGCCATAATATCCTTCTTTAGAACAGGTGCCCAAAATTGCACAGCATATTCAAGATGTGGTTATGTTCTCCAAGTATCTCCTCTGCATGTTTAGCAAGTTAGCTTGGATCTTGCTGGAGCAGTCCATCGCAGTCTTAGTTTATTTGTGAGCACTTCTTGAATACTGGATAGGGAACCTAACTTGTAGTTCAAGTTAGTTTGTTTCTAATTTTCAGTACATTGTGGGAGGTTTGAGCACCAAGAGATTTATAGCGTCTCCCTTTAACTGTCCTACCGGTGTTTCATGGTTACACAGGGAGAGAAAGAGAGATTGAGGGGTTTTTGTACTGTTCGGGATTGGATAATGTTAGGATCCATCAAGATCTATTGCCTTATAGTAATATTCCCCTTTTCGTTGCCTATAATCTGTATATACGGCTACTTTTTTCCCTACCTAGTTAGAAGGGAATGTTAGTTTGATACATGAGTTGCAACAATTCTTATGCTCTTGATTTAAATAGTAACCTTTATACAGTCTTACATTTCTATAATACATTATTACTTATTGTAGTTGTTATTTTGGTATTTCTGCTTTTGTTTTCTTCACTCCTAATTTATAAGCTCTATTTTTAAGGGTTAATCCAACAGTTTTGGTTCCTCTTTTGGAACATAATTTTAATTATCCAATAATATCCTGCTCAATGTGGGATATTATTGTTATATTATTATTAATAGCATAATAATTTTTTTATTAATGATATTTGCTCATTGATAACATATAAGAAATGTAGATAGATACATACATTCATACATACATACACAGTGGTATGTGTGTGTATCTGTGTGTATATCCTATTTTACAAGTATAAAATTGACCTTTTTGCTAAATCCTTAATTCTTACATATTAAGTTTAATAGGAATACTCCAACCCTGTGTTCTAGTGTTTCTTCAAAAGGTTTTTTTTTTTTTGTGTTCAAATTGAATCATTGATATGACCTAGGTAAATAGAATACCTTTAAATATTTTGTTTATAAGTAATCTCCATCTCTTTTCACTCATCAAGGAAACTGTAATCATGTCTTTATTGTTTAGTGATTGCTCACGTTGAGGAGTTAAAATAATGCAATTATTTCCAAAACAAAATGTATGTTGAACGGTTCACGCATTTTATATATTTTAATTTCATTTAAGAAGGATTTGTACAAGATCAAAGGTTAAAATAAAGGTTATTTTATGTTCTGGATCAAAGTAAGATTCAATTAATCACATACTTCCAAACTTCTTATTTTTAGACAGGAGTCTGCCACCCAGTGGATAGATTGATCACCTTTTATTCCATTAACACAGTTAGAAAACATTGTATATTTCTATAAGGGTCTGTTAAACTGGCATGTAATGATAGTTAAATATCTCTCAGGTTAAGAGATAAACATGCAACTTCTGCAATAACATTTATTTAAAAAAAATGCAACATAGTCAATCTTAGATGACATCTACTCTAGTATAGTAATTATTTATATGATCATCGCATTTGGAGATATGGTAGTTGAAGCCATAAACATAACAAATTACTAAAGTGTTTCTCCTTCAAGGCAATTATATGGCTGTAAGAGGTTAACTTGCACTTGCTGTATGAATGCATCCTCTTTTTTGACCTTTTCTTTTTCTCACCATTTGTCTTCTCATTACTAAGGCATATGAAAATCATTTTAATCCAGGGACCACATAATCAATAATAAAATATATTAATAATACAAAACACATATCGTGCAGACCATGTGTACATTTTATTAAAGTTAATTATGAACATATCTAAATGTATCTATTTAACATATAAAAAAGAAAAACATAGAGGGTGGAGCCTAGATTCTGAGCTGAGTGTACGTGCAGATCCTGAGCTCCTGATATTTATATTTATTTTAGGGTGCAATACCATGCAACTTGGCACAAACACTCACCACCTACTGGGGATGGAAACAGGGAGAAATGGACGATCACCTTGCCTTCAAGATCCCCGGTCAGCATCACTTCACTCTTACCCCCCCCCCCACCTGTCCCCCTCTGGACCGGTGGGGGTTATCCCTTTCCCCACTGAACCCACTTGGGCTACTCGCCCCAAACTCACCTCGGACTCCAGGCTGCCTAAGCCCATCCCGAGAGCCCCACCACTACTCTTTAGAGCACACCCTGCAAAAGATTGATGCAAACTTTCAGAACTTCTGGAAGTAAATTCATGATCACACATGGGCTGTTGTACTGGGACAATGCAATTAAAGCATGCAGGGGCCTCCTCAGAGCGATCCTGATGTGCCAGCGCAACCTCTCCGTGCTGTCCGCACCCCTGGGGCGAGAGCCCCACAAAGCATAGCCTCTTTGCATCATCCATTAAGGAGGAAGAAACCCCGCCGACAACGGCACCAACCACCTAGACCCCATATCTCCCTGAAGGGAGAAAGGACTTGATTAGCAGAGTTTCTCAAGTCTGTGGATACTCTATGCCGGCCTTCACCAGGCTCCTTTAAAAATGGCAGCTGCACCGCAAGTACTGCTGGGAGGAAGTGATGGCCGGTCACTTCCTCCCCGTTTACTTCGCATGGGAGGGAGGAGGCAGAGTGGACACCACAAGGAAGGTAGAGGCAACCAACTCCCATCAGTTTCAACCACCCTCCTGCACCAAAAAGGTAAGAAACAGGAGGGTGTCTATAAAATTAGATGTGTGTGTTTGTATGTATGTATGTGTGTCTGTCTGTATGTCTGTCAGTATGTATGTATGTCTGTATGTATGTCAGTATGTGTATGTGTGTATGTCTGTATGTATGTCTGTCAGTATGTATGTCTGTAAGTATGTATGTATGTGTCTGTATGTATGTGTGTATGTCAGTATGACAGTTTGTACGTATGTCTGTATGTCAGTACGTACGTGTGTCTGTATGTGTGTAAATCAGTAAGTATGTTATGTTATTATGATATTATTTATATAGCGCCAACAAATTCTGCAGCACTTTACAGTGGGTAAAAAGAACAAATATGTAGTTGTAACAAGACAAGTTAGACACATACGAACAGAGGGGTTGAGGGCCCTGCTCAATGAGCTGACATGCTAGAAGGAGTGGGGTAAAGTGACACAAAATTTAGGGATAGTATTAGACTAATCACAGTTGCAAGAGAGGAATCATTCAGGAGCTATTAACAGTTTAATTGATAAGTTTTTAATGATTTGAAGTGGGTTTAATGAAAGTTTAATGAAGTGGGATTTTAATTATTTTTTGAAGGAGTGGAGACTGGGTGAGCATCTAATGGAGGATGGAAGTGAGTTCCACAGGAACGGTGCAGCCCTCGAGAAGTCTTGAAGGCGAGCATCAGAGGTGGGAGTACAGACAGAAGATAGACATAAGGGCCTAGACGGGACATACTTGTGTATTAGGGAGGATAGATTGGTGGGAGCAGCATTATGTAGCGATTTCAAAGCAAGAACCAGAATTTTTAATTGAGCCCTGTATCTTATAGGAAGCCAATGTAGGGACTGACAGAAGGGTGAGGCGGGGTAGGTGCGGGCGGACAGGAAGATGAGCCTTGCCGCCCCATTTCATTATGGACTGTAACACCACAAGTTGGTAGCATGTAAGACCATTGAGAAACGGATTTAAGTAATCAAGGCGAGAAAGGACAGTGGAATAGACCAGCATTAGTCGCGTGTGGTGTTAAGTAGGGTCGGATGCGCGCAATGTTTTTGAGATGGAAGCGACAGGATTTGGTGATAGACTGAAAATGAGGTGTGAAGGAGAGGTCAGAGTCAAAAAGATCACCTAGGCAGCGAGCCTGCATGGTGGAGCGGATGGTAGCACCATTGACTTGGAGGGAGGGAGACACAGGAGTAGCAACACTTGAGGAAGGAAAGACCATAATTTGAATTTTGGTCAAGTTGAGTTTAATCCCTTAAGGAACAAACTTCTGGAATAAAAGGGAATCATGACATGTCACACATGTCATGTGGTCCTTAAGGGGTTAAGGAAGTTGGCAGCCATCCAGTTAGAAATAGCAGAGAGGCAGTCCGGACACTAGTCAAGAGGGACGGGGAGAGATCAGGAGAGGACTGGTAGATTTGCGTGTCATCTGCATAGGAATGATATTGGAAGCCAAAGGAACTAGTGAATTTACCAAGGGAGGCAGTATAGACAGAGAACAGTAGGGGACCAAGAACTGAACCTTGGGGGACACCAGCAGAGAGGAGTTAGGGAGAAGAAGCAGAGCAAGAGAAAGAAACACTGAAAGAGCGCTGGGAGAAGTAGGAGGAGCACCAGGAGAGAGCAATATCTTGTAGACCGATATTGCGGAGGATGAGAAGAAGCTGTTGATGACAACAGTGTCAAAAGCCATAGAAAGGTCATGGAGAATTAAGATAGAGTAGTAACCATGAGATTTTGCAGCAAGCAAGTAGATCATTGGATACTTTGATCAGTACTGTTTCCGCAGAGTGCTTAGCGCAAAAACCAGACTGAAGTGGGTCTAACAGAGAGTTGGACTCGAGATAGTCTGTCAATCTCGCATACACAACTCTTTCAAGGATCTTGGATGCAAAAGGCAGCAGCGAGATAGGACGGTAGTTGGATGGGGAGTTAGGGTGAAGGTTCAGCTTTATTAGAATTGGGGTTACAGTTGCATGTTTGAAAGGGTATGGAAGTATGCCAGAGAAGAGAGAGAGATTGAGAAATTTAGTGAGAGGTAGAGAAAGAGAAGAAGACAGAGTACGGATGAGATGCAATGGAATTGTACAGAAATAGGCAGTACAGAGATTGGTGAAGGTGAGATCAAGAGTGTTTCCCGCTGTATGGGTTTCCTAAATTGGACCATTGCGTGAGGCCAAAGGAGGAGGTTACAGAAAGCAGACGAGAGGCATCAGTGCAGTTGGGGGTTGTTGATTGGGATGTATGTGTGTCTGTCTGTATGTCAGTCAGTATGTATGTCTGTCAGTATATATTTATGTCAGTATGTATGTCTGTAAGTATGTAAGTATGAATGTATGTATGTATGTCTGTCTGTCAGTATGTATGTCTGTATGTCAGTATGTATGTGTGTATGACAGTCTGCATGTCGGTATGCATGTCTGTATGTCAGTATGTATGTATGTATCTGTATGTATGTCAGTATGCATGTGTGTGTCTGTATTTATGTCAGTGTTTATGTATGTCAGTATGTATCTGTGTGTGTATCTCCTTATGCATGTGTGTGTCTGTATGTATGTTAGTATGTGTCTGTGTGTCACTATGTATGTCTGTATATGTGTGTGTCTGTTTCAGTCTGTGTGTATGTTTGTTTCAGTATTTATGTCTGTTAGTATGTATGTGTGTGTCAGTATGTGTATCTGTGTCATTTTGTATCAGTGCGTGTGTCTGTGTTTGTGTCTGTGTGTGTATTCCTGTGGACGGGATTTTGAGGTTGGCCTTGGGGGCGGGCTTGGAGGCAGACCCAGGGGGCCAAGATCTTGAGCTGTGTTAGGGGCCCCAAAATTTCTGATGACAGCCCTAGTACCCACCTTACCCTTAATGCACACTACTGTCTAGCTTCACTGTCATTCAGCATGATTACCAATTTGACATATTTAGATCTGTCTTCCCTTTTATGTCGGACTGCCTAAACCAAACATAGACAGGTTAGCTTTGCTTGATATATCCTGTTTTGCAGTTACCAAAAATGAAGCTGACATATTTAGGTGTTTGATCTCTTGTATCTTCATACATATTCCAGTGTCTAGATTTTCTTATTTTAAATGTCTATGCCATAACCTTGTTCTGGATAGATCTAAAATGCATGTTCCTAATCCTGTTATTATACCTTTAAGAAATGTGCATGTTCCGCTCACTGCCCTATTGCATGTAAGCTATGTACTCTCTTGTCACTTGCTATCAGGGCATGACAAGTTTTCATGTACTAATCTGCACTACAAAAATAAAGAATTGCAAAAAAAAAAAAAAACACATTTAAAAAACAAACAAAAGAAAGTTCAACAGGCACTGTAACTATTTCATCTAACTGAATTTGTTATAATGCTTGAAGTCCCCTGGCTCTCTTTACCACCATTCAGTGTTAAGGCATTTTTAAGCAGCTTCAATCTAAATAAGGGTCTCTGTCACCCACAGTCTGACCCCCACTGGAGATATGGCTAAGGCAGAGATTACAAACTTTCTTCTAGGAAGGACCGTGCAGGGGACTCCAGATTCTATTACCACCTCAATGAAATGAAAGAGTTACAGTGCCTACAGTGTCTCTTTAACACAAGAACGTTTACATAAAAAGTGAACTGGTTAATGTTAATGAATAAAATGTACTAAAACCATTTCATGTTTGGTAGCAGTGAACATGAAAGGTAAAACAAAACATTTAATTGATTTTGAGGTAGCATTCATACAGTACATAGGTTACTGGTAAACTTTGAGATTCTTTTTGAGTTGAATTCCCAAACTCCATGTCAATAACTTGGCCATGGCCAAGCAGTTTTAGTTCATGCTTCTGGATTCTGCTAGTGTTGATAAAAGATAATTGATGGCTAAGGGGCCGTCAATAAGACACTGACAATTCAAAGTGAATTTATAATTTAAAGCCAAAATAGTTGAACTGTGAAAAAAAAATCTGTAATTCAGCTATGCTTCACTTTGTATTTTCACTTTAGTAAATAACCCTCTAAGTGTTGATTGTATCTGCCCATTTTTAAAGAATAACTAACTGGTGATCTCCATCTTTAAGAAGAACATTTTACTAGTAACTCCATTAATATTATAAATCAGAGATTTTTTTCTTTGCTTTCAACATTAGCTATGTCCAAGGAAACCGAATACAGTCAAAACAATACATTTTTTTCACAAGTATAACATACTAATAGTATACTGTGACGAGACCAATCTCGCCACATTGCATTGGAGAAGCCTGGTTGCTCGCCTGCTGCCTTTGGACTATGGCCCCCTTTTAAAAGACTTTATTTTGCATGCAGAAAAGCTGTATTCGTGCTTTTCTGCCGGTTGTTCGGTAGTTTCAATCTACCGAACAACCGTACGAATGACTGGACCACCTGGGAGCTGGAGTGTGCCGGCAATTAACCTCCCTGAAGCTGCGGTTAACCGCAGCTTAATTGATGAATGCTGGGTGGCCGCCATTCGTATCCCGAACACGAGGTCGCGGCCATTTTAAACCATACGAATGAACAGCGGTGTTCGCCTCCTATTTTCATGGAACTAAAATCGGACACAGTTTTGCGCGAACACCGCTGAAGCGCCGACCTCCCTTCTTGTTCGGTGAAAGTGCACGAACGGCCCGGTGTTCGGTATTTTTGTTTGAATGTGTTATACCCCAGATAGGAATCCCATGGAGCCCATTCGCATGAAACGGACTGTAAAGACTTTGGCTCCATGGCGATTAAACTGTATTCGTGTGGTCTGAGTGCCATTCACCTAATAATGTGCACTCAGACCTGAGCTATCTGGGGATATGTTACATGTCTGTGGTTTATGTAGTAAATGTTATTTTATGTATTTTAAAGTATTATGCTGGTTTTGTGTTCCCACATGTGTAATGGAGTTTTTCCTTTGTCTTGGGAGATAATTGAGTTACTTCCCAATTATCTCCCAGGGCAGAGGGGAGGAAGCCAGGATGCATTGTGGGAATATACTGTGACTGTGTGTCCTATTTGTATACTTGTCTGTCCCTTGTCACAGTCTCCCATTTGGTCCCCTAGGGGAGTGTCCACCAGGTGGGAGACCTGCATAAAAGCCGGGCAGGTAGCCCTCATTAAACAGACCACTGCTTGACCCTCAACACGGAGCCTTGTCTCGTCTTTGGGGGGATTTACTGTATGCTGCTAAGGACTGATTGCCAGGAGTGTAAGCCGCTTGGGAGCTTTTCCTGTTCGTCTGGTAGCAGCAATTCGTATGGTTCCTGTTCGTGTATTTGGAGTGCTACCTTATTCCCTTGTATGCCGTTCGGGAGTTTGGAGCATTCACTTGTATGCAGTTCGAGTGTTTGGACCATTCCCTTGTATGCCGTTCGGGAGTTTGGAGCATTCACTTGTATTCAGTTCGTGAGTTTTGGTGATTCTACAGTAGCTGTGCCTGTCTCTAAAAGGGGATTATCGTCTAAGCGGTTTTTTCCCCTTTTGTGCAAAACGGTCCGTTACATATACCATGTTAATATGGTTAATAATTAAAGTCTGAATGGGGCGCCATTTGCTGCTGTACAGGGTTATTCTGATTGTAAAATCTGGACACTTCACAGTATGGAGAAGGCTCCAAATTAATGACTACAAGTATCCATGTGATTTGAAAAACATGATGGTCTAGGCACTCAAGTTCACTCCAGTGGGCAGATTTATTGGAGCAAAATTAAAACAACATTTTGGCCCGCAATATGGGGTCAATATGACCCCAATATTAGCATAAAGGAGGTTTCAAACCTCTCTTATGCCCCCCATATGCCAGGCCAAGTATACTAAATGGTGAGTTGTGCATTGCAAATAAATACTAGAGATGTGGCAGCCATTGCTGCCAAATCAATAGAAATAACAGAGGGGAGATAGTGCAGGTCACCCCCACCATGCCCTGATCTGCAGGCATGAGGCTGGGGTTCAAAAAAGGGGAGTGGGTAGTAGCCTGGATAATAGGTAGAGGCTTTGTAAAAAAATATGGGGGCACATACTAACATCCCCTGTAAGCCCTAGCAGCAGGTGAAGGCTGATAATATTACCGGGGGGCACATCACACTGTCACCCATGAGTAGCAGGAGATGTTTGCTTTTAAATAGTCAATTGAAGTAGACCTACCATTTTCCATCTATCCAAAGTTAGTGCCAATTCCCCTGTTACCCCCTTCTGAAGACTAAGGGTCAATAAGCCCTTAGTCACACCTTCAAATAAAAAAATGCCCAACCTACAACCCTAACCATAATACTACTGAGGAGGAACCAATAAATCTAATACCTGTAATTTAAAAAAAAAAAAGTATTTTTTAATTTTTTTCTAAAGTCTACTTTTCTTCAACCCCTCCCTCTTAAAAAAATATATATCGCAATGCTACTATTAAAAAAAAAAAACAAGACCCAAATTGCAAAAAATAAATAAATCCATACCACAATGAAAATAAATCCATGTGAGTCCTGCGATAGCGCCAGGCAGAATAAGCTTTCAAGGCTTAAAAAGCCTTTATAAAAACTTTTCCATACTCTAAAGTCGCAAACTTGCCTGGGTGTATTGGTAAGTATGATTTTTTTTTTTTTTTTTAAGTCTAGCAGATATTAGATATTTTACTTCCCCAACTATTATTAGGGTGAGACGGGTAGGTAGGTAGGTTTTTATTACGTGTGGTGGCTAGAGGTTCGGGGGCCCCTAGCCACAGGGTGATGGAATGAGGGGGGCGGATTAACACTAGCTTTGATGGGTTGGACAATGGCACCCCATCAGACAATGTTTGTGTCTGCCAGCGTATGCATCTGTACATGTGTGTCATTGTTTGTGGATCTGTGTGTGTGAATCTGTATGAGTATCTCTCAGAGTGAATATGTGTGTATATGTGTCTTTGGACATTTGTGTGGCAGTGTATGCATGCTTCTGTGCATGACAATGTGCCTCTGTATGTGTGTGTGTCAGTGCATATGTACTTGTGAATACACATTAGCATGCAATCACTAATATTACACGCAAACACAACCCTGCATTTCAATAACAACACTGCCCACAGTAGAAGTTCTTCTCTCAAATGCCAACACTACACACAAGCACATTCCTACATTATAGTTACATAGTTACATAGGCTGAAAAGAGACATGTGTCCATCAAGTTCAGCATTCCTCACATTTGTTTTTTGTTGTTCCAAAAGAAGGCAAAAAAACAGTCTGAAGCACTTCCAATTTTGCAACAAACTAGGAAAAAATTCTCTCTTTACCCCAGAATGGCAGTCAGATTTATGTTTGGATCAAGAAGCTATCACCCTACAGTTGAAAAATTATATAATTGAATATTCTGTTTTTCCAAGTATGCATCTACTTGCTGTTTAAACATCTATATGAATCACTTGTTCAGGCAGAGAATTCCATAACCTTATTGTTCTTACAGTAAAAAAACCCAAAATATTCCTTTGCCTTAGACTAAATCTTCTTTCTTCCAGTCTAAACACATCATCTTGAGTCCTATGTAAAATCCTGTTTGTGAATAGATTTCCACACAATGGTTTATTTTGGCCCCTGATATATTTGTATATCATTATATGTTATGACGTTTTTCTAAACTAAAGAGGTTTAAATGTGTTAACCTTTCTTCATAGCTAAAACGTTTCATTCCTTTTATAAATTGTTTAGCCCGCCTCTGCACTCTTTCTAGTGCCATAATATCCCTTTTTTGAACAAGTGCCCCAAATTGCACAGAATATTTAAGATGTGGTCTTCCAGTGATTTATAAAGAGGCAAAATGATATTCTCATGCCTAGAATTAATGTCCTTTTTCATGCATGGCAATACCTTACTGGCCTTAGCCAATGCTGATTGATGTTGCACATTGTTGCATAGTTTGTTGTCTATAACAATTTCTGAGTCCTTCTCGTGTGTTGTTATCCCTAATTCACTTCCATTAAGGGTATAAGTTGCTTGTGCATTCATTACGCTGTTATGGGCAAATGCAAATATTACAAGTTTTAGAATGAAATGTTGTATTTCTTAAATTGTGTACTTTGTCTTTAAGAGATATTGCAAATTGACAAGGTGTTAGAAATGCAACATATTGTTTTTCATAACTGTTTCTTTAAGCAATAACCTCAGTGCATAATATGTTTGATCCATTTCTCGTTTCTGGTATTTTAAGCCACTAATAACGGTAGTTATTATATTTACTAATAATAACTAGGAAATAAGTTGTCTTCTCCCTAACAGGTCAAAGAAAGATAATTAACGTCATATTTCCAATTAGCAACTATTCTAAATATATTGAGAGATTTTGAATAAAGGAGTATTTTTAACATTTAAAGAGAATGTAATTTTACATACCATTGTGAACAAAGGTGGTAAATACTTTGCTGCTTCAAATTATCCTTATATCTCTAAATCATATACAAGGGTGTTTATCTCTAATACAAAACACTAGAAAGATTAACCATGTTACTATTTCATCTATCATTATTATACAAAGTATAACAAATGTAAAGATTTTTCCACAGATTTAACCTGTTAACATTTTTAGCACAACAGCACCTGATGTCATTGAGATGTCTATCACTGAGATGTTACAAAGATTTCAATACAGCAAAAAGAGGCGTTCTTGAGAATCCACTTCGATTGCTGTATCAACATAACATTTACTATAATGGGATCCATGTCACTTAAGACAATGTCTTGGAAATGCTGTCAATTAAATTATTTTGTAAAAGAATATCAGAGAGTAGCCAATCTATACACATCATAAACGGTGTAAAAATGTTTCATGGAAAAAACAAAATAAAAAAAGCAATGATAACAGATTATGCGGATTCAATATCTGCAACCAATTCTAGCCAAATATTTGGAAAGCTGGACTCTACAACCAATATTATACAACTAATACCCGGGTATTCTACAAACACAACCTCCAGCAATGTATCTAAGGAATGTAAACTTCTACAGGCCTTTAAAGACTTTTGATTACAAGTACAATTACTACTTTTAACTTTGGATTACAATTCGTAACCGGATCCATCCAAGAATATCTTACTCTGGAACCTGGTGTTCTTTTCAATTCTTTCCCAGACAAGAGCTTTGCTCATTTTAATCAACCACCTTTACATGCAAAGATCACACTACGGATATTTTACTGTTACAACAATGATCAAAGATGCTGGGAGCACAAAAAACCTAAAGACTGTTGGAGAACTTTGGTTTACGAATTTAAGGAAGAAATGTGCTACAATGCCCACAGTTTAATGGAGAGTGTGTTATGGGCAAATGCAAATATTACAAGTTTTAGAATGAAATGTTGTATTTCTTAAACTGTGTACTTTGTCTTTAAGAGATATTGCAAATTGTCAAGGTGTTAGAAATGGAACATATTGTTTCTTTAAGCAATAACCTCAGTGCATGGTAGAGATTGATAAGATTTTTTTTTTTTTTTTCCAGGAAGAGTACTAATCAGGGTTCTAAATTAAATATCTGGCTCAAATGCTCTCTAATAGGGAAAGTTCAGTATCATAATAGTGACCCTATATAGGATCTATTTGGAGGCTCTGTGAAAGAGGGAATATCACAGGTCCATCCATACTTCCTTTAAGGGATGTCTATTGTAAATGTGTTTGTGAATGTAAATGTTTTGTGGTTTTTTGATTGTTATAAGTTGACGAGGATAGATATAACTCAAATACATGAATCAGTAAAAAAAGATACCCATCCTGAGGGAGATGTTATTTTGAGGAAAAAGGTAGGGGAGGAAAGAAGATCGAGAATGGGAAAGAGAGAAGAAAGGCGGAAGGAGAGGGGGGAGGAAAGAAAAAAAAAAGAAAAAAAAAATAAAAAAAAAAATAATAAGCTCATATTTTTATGCTTAATGTTGTTTCCATTAATGCGCAAGGCTTGAACTCCCCACAGAAAAGGAGACTCCTATTTGATCATACCAGAAGGGAAAATGCGCAAGTTGTAGGTATTCAAGAGACTCACTGGCGTAGAGCAGATGAGGGGAAATTTAGATTTAAAGATTTTCCTACCTCAGTATGTTCTTCCTGTAAAGATTAAAAAAAGAGGGGAGTAGCTATTTTTTTTTCATCGACATTAAATGTTTCGATTACCTATTCTAAAACTGATCCGATGGGAAGATGGATTATTCTAGTATGCATAATAGAAGATAAACTTTATACAATCGCTAATATCTACGCCCCGAATACCTCTCAGATACAATTTTTATATAAATTTTTCGCGCAATTAAATAAAATCAAACAAGGCCATACTTTAGTTATGGGTGATTTTAATTTGGTAACAGATCCTAATATAGACAGACAGTCCGGGAAGTTTAAAATTCCCTCGAGGAATGTCTTTAATCAGGCAAAAAACTTTAGGAATATAATACAAAGTAAAGCCCTTCTTGACTGCTGGAGGACTTTTCATCCTACAGAGAAAGATTTCACATGCTTTAGTAAGACTCATTGTTCTTATTCAAGAATTGATTTTATATTCGGAGATCGAAATCTGATAGAAAATGTGAAATCTTCGAATATAATTACGGTAACATGGTCCGATCATAATATGGTGAAAATACAACTAAAGAATAATTTTCTAAAGCATAGGTCAGAATGGAAATTAAATGATAAGTTATTAATTTCAAAAACTAATAAGGAACAGATTGCAAAGGCGATAGACCTGTATTGGCAGGATAACGATAATAACGAAGTGTCCTCAGTTATAAAGTGGTGTGCATTTAAAAGTGTTATAAGGGGCCAACTTATTAGTTTAGAAGCTGAGACCAAGAAAAATCAACAGGAATCCCGTTCAAGTTTATATATTGAATTAAGTGAATGCTATAAAAAAAACATTATGTCACCTACAAGAATTATTTCGAATCAAATTAGGACATTAGAAAATAAAATAAATGATATTTTGATTTCTAGAATAAATAGAAACCTCCAATATATGAAAATAAATTATTACTATAGGGGAAATAAGGCTGATAAATTGCTTACAAATAAAGTTAAAAATCTACAAAAAAATAAATTAATTACAAAAATAAAACAGGGAAATGAAATAATACTAGACCCTAAAAATATTGGAGAAGCATTTAGAAATTATTATTACAAACTGTACAATTTACCGGATACATCTTCCCAAGAGGAGATTGATAGATATTTTTTGAACATTCACCTGCCCAAGCTAGATGATTCTCAATTAGAACAACTGAATACAGAGATCTCTTTTCAAGAAGTTTTTGATGCTATTGATGATATGAAAAAAAATAAAGCACCGGGCCCAGACGGATTTACAGACTTCTTTTTTAAAACATATAAGGATAGGTTGATTCAGAGAATGGTGAATTGTTATAATCTGGTGATGATCACAGGTAAATTACCCAAAGAAATGTTGGCTGCAAATATTTTACCTATTTTAAAAAACAATAAAAATCCAGAAGAAATTACTAACTATCGCCCAATAGCTTTATTAAATAATGATTATAAAATATATGCTTCTATCATCACCAAAAGAATTAAGAATATAATCTCCTCCCTGATCTCAGAAGATCAGGTAGGGTTCATACCAGGCAGGATGCCCTCTAATCATATTAGGAAGATACTAAATATACTTTCTTAAATCCATATCTAACGATGGCCTTAGATGGAGAAAAGGCTTTCGATAGGGTTCGCTGGAATTTTATGAAAGCAACTCTTAAAGCATTTGGGCTGACAGGGCAGATTATGTCGGCAATTTTGGCCTGCTATTCTTTACCATCTAGCAGGATTGTCGGGGGGGGGGATTAAGTCTGACTGGTTTACGGTATCAAATGGTACCCGTCAAGGTTGTCCTTTATCCCCGTTGCTTTATATTTTAACAGCTGAACCTTTGGCATATGAAATACGAAAAAACTCTGAAATAACTGGGTTTAAAAAGAGAGATAAACATTTTAAGATATGCCAATATGCGGATGACACACTGCTAACCCTAACTAATCCAATCAAGTCAGTAGTAGCAGTTATCGAAACTTATAGCCGATTGTCAAATTATAAACTTAATGTTCAAAAAACAACGGTACTACCCTTCTATATGCAAGAGGAAGATTATCAATATTTAACTAAACTCTTTGCCTTTAGATGGAAAAAAAAGGGATTTGTCTACCTTGGGATCAATATAGTTAAAAATCCTGGTAATATAATGTTGGCTAATGTAATCCCCTTGATTGGAGAATGTACTCAATCGTTAAAACAGTGGAATTCTATGCAGCTATCCTGGTGGGGCAGGGTTAATTTTATTTAGGCATATATTTTTCCTAGGTTTATATATTGTAACGGATCACCTGGCACCCCGACTGGGTACCTCCGTTAAAGGATGCTCCTAGCACTTCCTGAGGACTCCAAGCACTGCAGCAGACACCAAAACCACCGAACCGTAGGAGCATATGAATGCTCTCAAGCATATGAATGCTATAAACAGCTGAATAGGCAAAAACCATACGGATGGGTTTAGACTCCTAGCAGTCAAACTGGAACAGCATACAATAAATCCTTCCCCCAATAATGAGACGACACTTCACTTTGAGGGTTAAACAGGAACTCTCTGTAATGGCCACACACTGGCTTTTATGCAAGTCCCCATGCAAGGGGACATCCCACAGGGTGGGACACAGTACAACCAATCGTTACAGGGGAACCATAAAACACACCCACATTTACATCACAATCCCTCCTCTCTGTCCAGGAGATAACTGTGAAGTAATCCAATTATCTCCCAGGACAGAGGCAAGACTCCATTAACCACATGGCAGTAACAATACAATAAAAGACATAAAATTACATACAGTTACATTTATTCCATAAAACATAGACATTCTACATATCCCCAGATAGCTTAGATCTGAGTGCACATTACTACCGAATGGCGCTCAGATCACATAAATACAGTTCAATCGCCATGGAGCCAAAGTCTTTCATACAGTCTTTCAGTATATGGCTGGGCTCCATGGCATAGCTATCTGGGGTAGCATGGCTTTAACAGTCTACAGAAAGGCATGAATACGCTTTGCAGGGAAAATAAAAGGTTTTAACTGCCGGGCCATAGTCTAAAGGGAGCAGGCGAGCAACCAGGCTCCTCCAGTGGACAGTGGTGAGACTGGTTTCGCCACATATATCTACTGAGGATGATTCCAATACAGATGCAGCCCCAACAACTCAAACTTATAAACAAGATTTTTAGAGACTATGTATGGCTTCAGAAGAAACCCAGATTAGGTCAGGATCTTCTGTATATGAAATATAAGCATGGAGGTATTGGTTTTCCAAACATCTTCTTATATCATCAAGCAGCTCAGTTAATGCATACTCTCCCCTTAATTAAACAGGATACAATCTCACAGAGCTGGTTTAAAATAGAGGGAGAAGACATTACTATCCCATATAACATTGTAGATTTAATGTGGCCCTTAAGAAATAAAAGCCCAAATAGAAATATAGGGTGCTCTACGGATAACAAAACCCCTAATAAAATTTTGGACTTATTTTAAAAATCAACTAGAACTAAAAAATAAAATATTACCCGCTATTCCCTTTAAAAGTTTAGAGGTCTGGATAGAAAATCTGGACGTAACAGAATGGCTTGGCAAGGGGATTAAAAAAATAGAGGATATTTTAGAGGAGAGTAGGATTATCTCCTTTCCCGAGCTACGGAGAATCTATGGTCTCTCACTTTCACAGACTTTTAATTATATAAGGATTAGGAGTTTTCTACAAAGTTTCCTTGGCAGTATTTTGAAGTCATCCTCAGTAGCCAAACTAAATGCATTGATAGATTCAGAGATTCTCGAAATTCTAATATAGGACAGTCTAGATTTAACTACTAGGATTATTTAATGGAAAATAGGAGTTCTCTGAAAGGGTGGTAGCAAATAGGAATCAGGAAGGGTATAATAAATATCAAAGGAAGTATTGTCAACTTTATTGTTAGTTTTGTTTGTTTGTTTAAGTGTGTTGAATTGGTCCAGCAGTAGAGCTGAAGGTGAAGGCTATTTTCCTCCTGGAACTTTCTTCTTTACTGAAGCTTTACTGAAAGGTTGGAAGTATACTATGTGCAAAATAGGAAAAATGTTAACTACTGAGATAGAGTTACAAGCTCTGCAATACTTTATAAATGTTTCTCTGTAATTGTTTTGTATACAATCTACTGCTTGTTAAATGTTTTATATGTATGTATAATATATTTTAAAAAATACCAATAAATAAATATATATAAAAAAAAAAAATAACCTCAGTGCATAATATGTTTGCGCCATTTTGTCCCAGACGAATTACAATAACAATAATGCATAAACAAGCTTCAAGGCTATACTATATATACATGCATGATCAATGCTAGGTAGAGACTTACTGACCGACTCTGGAGGTGACATACTGAGAGATTACCTGTATAATCAGGAGGGTATGTTATTCTAATTATATTGCAAGCATTTATTCATTTAATCTTATATACTCTGCTTTATGATATATTAATGGATTACTACCTGTATTCATTTATATTCAATAAACTATATTAATAAGACAAAAGTTATTGCTTCCAACTCCTATTTTTATTGTATTCTCAATTATTTATGTATTTAAACTCTATACCGACTATACAATATTTTAGCTAAGATATCTGTATGGTTAGCCCTGCTAAATTCTAAGTTATAAGACGTTATATCGGTAAATTGGAGTACGAGTGGTTACAACGCCGAAGGGCATAACTTTGCATTTCTCTACATTAAATTTCATCTACCATTTGAGTGCTCATTCACCCAGTCTATCTAAATCCCTCTGCTGAAAAGTAATATCTTGCTCACATTGTATTACTTTTCAGAGTTTTGTGTCATCTGCAAACACTGAAACAAGACTTTCAATGCTTTTTACAACATAATTTATAAACATGTTAAATAGAAGGGGTCCCAGAACAGAACAATAAAGGACACAACTTGCCACCTCGGTACAGCTTGGAAATTTGCCATTAATGACAACTCTCTCTACTATTTTTAAGCCAATATTCTACCCAAGAACAAGAATTTGAACACTAATCTCTTGTGTGGAACTGTATCACATCTCAACATTGCAGGCAAACACACACCTGCAATTATACACTAACACTACATAAAAAAACTTGCATTCAAGTACCAACACTACACACAACCCTGCATTTAAATGCCAACACTACACACAAACATACCCTCTGCATTCAGATATCAGCATTATACTAAATACACAACATCCACACAAGTATACTCCATACAAGAACATACCTGCATTCACAGATACTGCAAGAATAGGTAAATAGCAAATCCACAGCTAGCAAATGATCATAGGATTTGTACAACAGCTGAGGATCTACCTGTTGGCCACATCTGCTCTACAGTGGATGTGGGGCCCTTAAAAAAATATTGCACCAAAGCCCTGGGATTTCTAGCTATGCCCACCTGAATGTCTAGATGATAGCTGTAGGGGGAGCTTACTTTTCTATGAAAGAAGGGGAGCAATTAAAGCAATTTATACATGTCCTTGTTCCACAATATGTACTTATTTCACAATTTACATTCAACAGGAATATAGGCATCAGTATACCATTCATACTATTGAAGATACAGCTGTCTAAGGCTGTAGGTTAGTGGGTGCACTTCACCACAGATTTATGGAGTGCTCCTAGTGGCCACGAGCCACTTCAGCAAACATATTACAGGCAATCAGATGAATAATGTCAATTTGGTTGAAAGAGCAGGCATGCAACATCTGCATGTTGGTCATGGTCATCGACTGGGCTGCTAACATAGTCAAAGCTCTACAACAGGGTTTCTTTGTAAGTGTGCATTGTTCTGCATACATCTTTCATCATGAAGGGTGTAATTCACAAATCCAGCACAAAGGTGCAAACCATACTTAAGCGCTGCTGGAGGATTGCTGGCATTTCCACCATAGTGTGAGGGAAAAATAACTTGCAGAAACAGGAGAAAATAGGGATTCCTATACACTATCTACAACAGGATGTCAGCATGTGGTGGAACTCCAATGTAAGATATAGTGGAAATAATGTTGGAACTGCAAATGGCAAATTATAGTCTATCTTCCCACCACTAGATTAGTGTTGATTCCCGTGAGGATTGGGCAATACAGGGCAGCTAGTGTCTGTTTTTATTTCATTTAGGGACATAGGGCTAGCTCTCTTGTGTACTCCTAGGATTAAGGTAAAAGTGGTACTCTGCTCTAACAGCAAGATATACTGGAGGGACACATTTATTAACACGGTAATTGATTTGCAGCAAAACTGAGACATGCTGGTTGAGGAAGATGTGCACATGTGTAAACCTACCATGTTGTCATTTTCTACTAGTTTCAGCATCAGCGGCATCATAACCCAAAGTCAGGAGAATTGAGCATCTATGATTTAGGTTGAAGTAGTTGGCAGTTTGAGGGACGATAATGAATCATCATGCTTGCTGATTTACTTTATCCCCCCCCAAAGCTTACCTATGGCCAAAGCTTACCTATATCGCATGCTTTTCCTCCTACTGATTACCCTCTGAGCCACTTGGATGAGAAGAAGAGCGTTTGGCCTGCTGCGTGTCTGGTTACACAACAGCTAATGTTATGTCCTCCAAACAATTGCCAGACAATGGTTTGTATTGAATATATTTGTATAATACTCTAATTTCTCTTCGGAGGCACTGTTTATATAAAACTACACTGATTTAAATGTGTTAACATTTCTTTATAACTAAGATGTTCCATTCCTTTTATTCATTTTGCAGCCCACCTCTGCAATTTTTTGGTGCCGTAATATCCTTCTTTAGAACAGGTGCCCCAAATTGCACAGCATATTCTAGGTGTGGTTTTGCTCTTAACATTGATTTATAAAGAGGCAAAATTATATTTTAAACCCAATAATTAATTCTCCTTTTTGTATATGACAATACCTTACTGACCTTAGTAACTGCTGATTGACATTGCACATTGTTGCCAATTTGCTCTCTCACAAATACTTCTTATGTGTTGTTATCTCTAATTCACTACCGATTAGGGTATGTTGCTTGTGCATGTTTTACCCTGAAGTGTATAACTTTGCATTTATCAACATTAAATTTCACCTGACATTTGATTGCCCAGTTCCCCAATTTATCTAAATCTCTCTGCACCAAAGTAATATTCTGCTCACATTGTATTACTTTACAGAGTTTTGTGTCATCTGCAAACACTGAAACTTGACTCTCAATGCCTATAAGTTCATTTATAAATATGTTGAATAGAAGCGGTCCCAGAACAGAACCCATTTACCACTTTTGTTCTCTATATCTTTAAAGGACCACTCTAGGCACCCAGACCACTTCAGCTTAATGAAGTGGTCTGGGTGCCAGGTCCTTCTAGGGTTAACCCATTTTTTCATAATTATAGCAGTTTCAGAGAAACTGCTATAATTATGAATGGGTTAAGCCTTCCCCCTAATCCTCTAGTGGCTGTCTCATTGACAGCCACTAGAGGCGCTTGCGTGCTTCTCACTGTGATTTTCACAGTGAGAGCACGGAAAGCATTGTAAATGCTTTCCTATGAGACCGGCTGAATAGCCAGCTCTTGCCGCGCGCGCATTCAGCCGGGGTAACGGAGGCGGAGAGGAGGCAGAGAGCTCTCCGCCCAGCGCTGGAAAAAGGTAAGTTTTTACCCCTTTCCCCCTTCCAGAGCCGGGCGGGAGGGGGTCCCTGAGGGTGGGGGCACCCTCAGGGCACTATAGTGCCAGGAAAACGAGTATGTTTTCCTGGCACTATAGTGGTCCTTTAAGCCAATGCTCTACTCAAGAACAAGAATGGTCATCTAGACCAATGTCTTTGAGTTTGAACACTAGCCTATTACAGAGGCTATTTACAGAGAATCATCTTTCACATATCTATATTTAGGCTAATATATTAAAGCTTTGACTATAGCTGGAGTATAATTGGAGAATGTTTGTAAATCAGCATTTTTTTTACCTAGGTTTTGTTATTTGGGACTTCAATACACTACAATTTCCTGAAAAAAAAGACATACAGTTTAGACTGTGACAGTCTAACAAAGGTATAACCTAAAAAAGACACAATAAGAAAGATACAATGCACAGCAACATCACGATGAATGGGACATTCAATGTTTAGGCCAATATATATATATATATATATTAAAAAAAAAATTATCAGAATATACTATTTTTTACCACATCTTTTTTAGACAAAGACTTTAAATATTTTTGTATTTTCTCCACATTTGGTAAATATTCAATTGTAACAGCATATAAACACTCTGAATTATGTGTGTTTGTGTGAGTGATCTTTAAAGGTTAAAGAGTAACCCAGGCTGTGCTAGGTATGTATAGGCATTGGTTATCATGACCCCATAAATATAGCATAATGTTGTAAAACAGTTTGCCCCATTACAGGGCAAAGGTGTCAGGGTACTCCTACCATTATAGACTCTACTTTGGCTGTAGTAGTTCTGATGATTGCAGTAGCCTTTTAAATTCGTTGTTGGGACATGCAAGGGTTTTTAGCTCACCTTTTTCATTGTGGAAAATCACTCTTTTTACTTTGGAACAAATGAGCTGAGACATGTGATATATCCTTTTGATAGAACAAATTGCAGCTACAATTGTTATTTTTAATAATGATTCATAATATAGATCCCCAGTTTTTAAACTCCAAAGATGGATTTTTTTAAAAATTATATTTTGTTTCCTGGTCCTTTGTAACCCAGTTGCGAAGCCTTGTTACATATATTGATTCATGACACTATAATGTTTAGAACATCTATTGCACATGTCTTATGTGCATCATTGTTTGTGTTTTTATTAAAACAATAAATAAGATATGCTCCCTCATAACCCTCTTCCATCTTTGAAAGAAATAGAAACACTTCAGCTTAGGGTGTTACCGAATTCATATTTATAACATAAAATATCTCTTTAGAGATGAACAGGGAGATGTTAAATAAAATATCAAATGACCAGGGAAATAGAGTTAATTCCTTAGTAGACAATCATAAGCATTTAAAATTATTTGAGTAACATAAGGTTGTTAACCCACAATATCAACAAGAGATACATGCAATATGAAACCCATACAGGCAATAATAAAAAAATCTAACAACATTTTAATTTTAAGATATCTGTCTCCAGTTATTTCAGGGTTATCTGAAGGGGCATCATCTTTGAGACACATTACTTTCATATTAACTGTACATGACATCCACAACAGATGGGTTTCCCATAGGCTTTTCCTGATTCATAGATAATATAGACCATTCACTTTGATGTATCTGGAGAATGAGAAAGGTTTCCAAGTGATGTTGTTCCTACTCAACCAAAGCCAGTGAAGAAAGACATTAATGTTTGAACAACTGACTTGAATTCCAGTGTAGTAGGAACTTCCATGTATAGTCATACAATAAATACAAAAAAAAATTTGTTAAATTTGTTGCTTTAATAATGTTCCTTTCATGAGTTTGTCAATTGATTTTGTCACTTCTGTGAATAGTTTTCAATAAACTCTGTCCTTTACATACATGCCTAAGTTTGGTTGAGTTTATTTCCTAAAGAGTAAATTGTGAATTAGTGATATTGCAGAAGGTCTTGATAGTAAGGTATGTATTTTTGCTGATGATACTAAGATATGTAACAGGGTTGATGTTCCAGGAGGGATAAGCCAGATGGCAAATGGTTTAGGTAAACTAGAAAAATGGTCAGAATTGTGGCAACTGACATTTAATGTGGATAAGTGCAAGATAATGCATCTTGGATGTAAAAACCCAAGGGCAGAGAATAGGCTATTTGATACCCTACTAACCTCAACATATCAGGAAAGAGATTTAGGGGTGATTATTTCTGATGACTTAAAGGTAGGCAGACAATGTAATAGAGCAGCAGGAAATGCTAGCAGAATGCTTGGTTGTATAGGGAGAGGTATTAGCAGTAGAAAGAGGGAAGTGCTCATGCCATTGTACAGAACACTGGTGAGTCCTCACTTGGAGTATTGTACACAGTACTGGAGACCGTATCTTCAGAAGGATATTGATACCTTAGAGAGGGTTCAGAGAAGGGCTACTAAACTGGTTCATGGATTGCAGGATAAAACTTACCAGGAAAAGTTAAAGGATCTTAACATGTATAGCTTGGAGAAAAGACGAGACAAGGGGGATATGATAGAAACATTTAAATACATAAAGGGAATCAACACAGTAAAGGAGGAGATTATATTTAAAAGAAGAAAAACTACCACAACAAGAGGACATAGTCTTAAATTAGAGAGGCAAAGTTTTAAAAATAATATCAGGAAGTATTACTTTACTGAAAGGGTAGTGTATGCATGGAATAGCCTTCCAGCTGAAGTGGTAGAGGTTAACACAGTGAGAGAATTTAAGCATGCGTGGGATAGGCATAAGGCTATCCTAACTATAAGATAAGGCTAGGGACTAATGAAAGTATTTTGAAATATTGGGCAGACTAGATGGGCCGAATGGTTCTTATCTGTCACATTTTATGTTTTTTGTTTCTATTTACAGGGAGTGCAGAATTATTAGGCAAGTTGTATTTTTGAGGATTAATTTTATTATTGAACAACAACCATGTTCTCAATGAACCCAAAAAACTCATTAATATCAAAGCTGAATATTTTTGGAAGTAGTTTTTAGTTTGTTTTAGTTTTAGCTATGTTAGGGGGATATCTGTGTGTGCAGGTGACTATTACTGTGCATAATTATTAGGCAACTTAACAAAAACAAATATATACCCATTTCAATTATTTATTATTACCAGTGAAACCAATATAACATCTCAACATTCACAAATATACATTTCTGACATTCAAAAACAAAACAAAAACAAATCAGTGACCAATATAGCCACCTTTCTTTGCAAGGACACTCAAAAGCCTGCCATCCATGGATTCTGTCAGTGTTTTGATCTGTTCACCATCAACATTGCGTGCAGCAGCAACTACAGCCTCCCAGACACTGTTCAGAGAGGTGTACTGTTTTCCCTCCTTGTAAATCTCACATTTGATGATGGACCACAGGTTCTCAATGGGGTTCAGATCAGGTGAACAAGGAGGCCATGTCATTAGATTTTCTTCTTTTATACCCTTTCTTGCCAGCCACGCTGTGGAGTACTTGGATGCGTGTGATGGAGCATTGTCCTGCATGAAAATCATGTTTTTCCTTGAAGGATGCAGACTTCTTCCTGTACCACTGCTTGAAGAAGGTGTCTTCCAGGAACTGCGAGTAGGACTGGGAGTTGAGCTTGACTCCATCCTCAACCCGAAAAGGCCCCACAAGCTCATCTTTGATGATACCAGCCCAAACCAGTACTCCACCTCCACCTTGCTGGCGTCTGAGTCAGACTGGAGCTCTCTGCCCATTACCAATCCAGCCACAGGCCCATCCATCTGGCCCATCAAGACTCACTCTCATTTCATCAGTCCATAAAACCTTAGAAAAATCAGTCTTGAGATATTTCTTGGCCCAGTCTTGACGCTTCAGCTTGTGTGTCTTGTTCAGTGGTGGTCGTCTTTCAGCCTTTCTTACCTTGGCCATGTCTCTGAGTATTGCACACCTTGTGCTTTGGGCACTCCAGTGATGTTGCAGCTCTGAAATATGGCCAAACTGGTGGCAAGTGGCATCGTGGCAGCTGCACGCTTGACTTTTCTCAGTTCATGGGCAGTTATTTTGCGCCTTGGTTTTTCCACACACTTCTTGCGACCCTGTTGACTATTTTGAATGAAACGCTTGATTGTTCGATGATCACGCTTCAGAAGCTTTGTAATTTTAAGAGTGCTGCATCCCTCTGCAAGATATCTCACTATTTTTGACTTTTCTGAGCCTGTCAAGTCCTTCTTTTGACCCATTTTGCCAAAGGAAAGGAAGTTTCCTAATAATTATGCACACCTGATATAGGGTGTTGATGTCATTAGACCACACCCCTTCTCATTACAGAGATGTACATCACCTAATATGCTTAATTGGTAGTAGGCTTTCGAGCCTATACAGCTTGGAGTAAGACAACATGCATAAAGAGGATGATGTGGTCAAAATACTCATTTGCCTAATAATTCTGCACTCCCTGTATAGTTTGAGCTAAAATAGCTGGAAGAATCTTCAATCAACTGGATTCTCATAGCAAAGTTAGAGTTTACTCTTATTACTAAACAGCGTTTTCCCCATAGACTTCATTTGATGAACTGATATTTAGTAAGACGTGTTACCCTTACTTTATTAAAAAGAATTCTGATCAAAAAGTCTACTTAATATGCAGTGAAACATGTTAGGATTCGTAGAACAAACACTGACTTGGTTTGCCATTAATGTTCGATGCAAAGGATAATTGTTAATACACTTGTATTCATTAATCTTGCTCTAATCAGTCCATAGATTATCAAGGTAACCATAGTCATATGAATACCTTTTTGCTATAAAACATAGGAGGACTCTCTACATCTACGCCTGCACACTTAGTGAGTGTCAGGGTACCTGTTGGTGATGTATCCAGGGAGGACATCCTCTCTGCTTAGGGGCTCCCTTCCCCTAGCATTTCGGCATATCTCGGCCGTTTTCGCGCCGGCCGCGCTAGCTCCTCCCCTTTTATGACGCGACGGCTAGCGTCGACGTCATGACGTCGGCATTTGCATAAAGTGCCGGGAACCGCTATTCCGGACCTTTTGGGGGCGTGGTCTCTATTTAGGTAACAGGGTATTTAAAGGAAACCTTTACTACTGCTCATTGCCCTGTCGTGGTTCTAGCTTGCTAGTCACTCAGCGCGTTCTTTATCTTGTGTTTCCGGTTTTGACCCTTGCTTGTCTTTTGTCCTGTTGTCCTCTCCTCTCCTTTGACTCGGCTTGTATCTCGCTTACCTGTCCTCCGGCTCCCTTGACCTCGGCTTACCTTTTGACTATTCTTGCTTTGTCCTTACGTTAGTCCGGCCATTCTAAGGTCCGGTATACGTACCTCCTTCTGTGCGCACTCTGCGTATTGGATCCCTGTCAGTTTCCTGACATTACGACAGGGCCATGATGGATCCTGCAGGTGCTAGTCCTCCTGACCCCAGATTTGAGGCCATGGACCATAGAATGGACCAAATGGCTTTAGCGCTACAAACTTTGTTGACACGCTCCAGTACCCAGTCTGAAGAAATACGCTCCACTGCTAGCCACTCGCTAAGTACTGGTTTGGAAGTAGCCACTGTAGGCGCATCTTCCCATGTCACGTCACCATTACGATATGGGGGTTCGCCTGATGCTTGTCGTGGTTTTTTAAACCAGATAAGTATACATTTCGAACTACAACCCCGGGCTTACCCCACTGACAGGGCTAAGGTAGGCTTTATTATAACCCTGCTAATAGATAAAGCACTTAGATGGGCCAATCCCCTTTGGGAGAATGACAATCCTTTAGTCTACAACTACACTGCGTTTGTCACGGCTTTTAGAAGAACCTTTGACCCCCAGGGAGGAAGATTAATGCGGCCAGATCCCTGTTACGCCTTAAACAACAAGATAGGACCCTTGTAGAATATGCTCTAGAGTTTAGATCATTGGCAGCAGAAGTGAAATGGAACGAACAAGCTTTCATGGATGTTTTCTTGAATGGGTTGTCTGATGAAATTCTAGATGAAATTGCCACTAGAGAACTTCCGGAAAATTTAGAGGATTTAGTATCCTTCATTTCCAGAATAGATGAACGCATGAGACAGAGGCTGAACACTCGGGAAAGAGTTACTAGACTTCCTGTAAGACTCGCTCCCTCGTTTCAGAACCCTGACTCCTATAATCCTACTCCACCAGAACCTATGCAGATAGGTAATACTCGCTTATCTGAGGCTGAGAGACAGTACAGAAGAAGGGAGGGTCTCTGTTTATACTGCGGGCTGAGAGGTCACCTACGTCTCAGTTGCCCTAATCGTCCGGGAAACGCTCGCACCTAAGTTCCCTTAGAGGACGGGCCTTGGGTGTTTCATTACTGTCCTCTATGCATAATAAAAAAGACCATAGGCTTCTGATTCCTGTCTCTCTAGCTTGGGAAAAGGGGTTTATTGCTACGATGGCATTATTAGATTCTGGAGCAGCAGAAAGCTTTATAGACCAAACTTTCGCTAAGATGCATTGTATCCCATTCCAATTGAGAGATACACCCTTGGCCGTTGAGGCCATAGATGGTAGACCTTTATCTGAACCAGTAATATTCCATGAGACCGAACCCGTTAAGCTTACTGTTGGTATTTTCCACGAAGAGTTGATTTCCCTTCTGTTAATTTCCTCCCCGGCAGTCCCAGTGGTTCTAGGATATTCTTGGCTCAAGAGACACAACCCTCAGATTGACTGGGAGGGTGGAGAAATCGTTTCTTGGGGTATGGGTTGTAGGAAAGAATGTCTGCAGAGAGTTACTTCTGTTTGCCCCGTGAACTCTTATGCTAACACTTCTCAATCCACAGACGTTCAGATACCATTACAATATCTAGACCTCAAATCTGTATTTGACAAGGGTAAGGCGGATACTTTACCTCCCCACCGGTCTTATGACTGTTCTATTAAACTTTTCCCTGGTACTATGCCTCCCAGGGGTACGGTATACCCTCTATCCACCAAGGAAAACTTAGTTTTAGAGGAATATATCAAGGAGAATTTAGACAAGGGATTTATTAGAAAGTCTTCTTCTCCGGCGGGGGCGGGTTTCTTTTTTGTAGAAAAGAAAGACGGTACCTTACGTCCTTGTATAGACTATCGGGGATTGAACAAAATTACTATCAGAAATGCTTACCCTATTCCTTTGATTACTGAACTCTTTGACAGACTAAAGGGGTCGAGTATTTTTACTAAACTTGACTTAAGGGGAGCATATAACTTAGTGCGAATTAAACAAGGAGATGAATGGATGACAGCATTTAATACCCGTTACGGGCATTATGAGTATACCGTAATGCCGTTTGGGCTTTGTAACGCCCCGGCCGTCTTCCAAGACTTGATCAATGAAGTTCTTAGAGAATTCCAACATGAATGTGTAATTGTATATTTGGATGATATACTAATCCATTCTAGAGACATTAATTCACATCATAGACAAGTCAGAAAGGTATTACAGAAACTTTTACAACATGGATTGTATTGTAAATTGAAAAAATGTAGCTTTGACCAGTCTCAGGTAACTTTCTTAGGTTACGTAATTTCCAAAGACGGGTTTATGATGGACCCGACCAAACTAAAATCGATTTTAGATTGGCCTTTACCTAAGGGACTCAAAGCCATACAAAGATTTCTTGGATTTTCTAATTATTACAGACGCTTTATTAAAGGGTACTCCTCTGTTATCGCTCCTATCACTAATATGACCAAACAAGGAGCCGATACCAAAACCTGGTCTACTGAGGCTTTATCTGCTTTCGAAACGCTCAAACAGTCTTTTGCCTCAGCACCTGTATTAGTTCATCCTGATACCTCTCTACCCTTTTTACTTGAAGTTGATGCGTCTGAAACAGGGATAGGCGCAGTGTTATCCCAAAGACAAAGTTTAGATAAGCCGCTGCACCCTTGCGGTTTTTTTTCCAAGAAACTGTCACACACTGAAAGGAGATATGACATTGGTGATAGAGAACTTTTAGCTATCATTATGGCATTAAAGGAATGGAGACATTTGTTAGAGGGCACCGCCCTCCCAGTTACTATCTTGACTGACCACAAAAATTTATCGTATATGGGGGAGGCCAAAAGATTATCTGCCAGGCAGGCACGTTGGTCTATGTTCCTTACACACTTTAATTATGTGCTTACTTACAGGCCTGGTTCTAAGAACACTAAGGCAGACGCTTTGTCACGTCAGCACGAACCTACCACCTCTACAGAGGATACTTTGTTCCCTATTATTCCTGAAGTCAATATTATCGCCAACACCAATGTCAAAATACACTCTCCATTGCTCGCTGATATTCAGAACGAACAATCTCTTGCTCCCGAACGTACTCCTGTGGGCCGCTTGTTCGTGTCTCCCAAATTCCAAGTGGACATTATTCGCTGTTTCCACGATAGCAAGATCGCTGGTCACCCAGGCATCCACAAAACTTACTGCCTGATCTCAAAAGACTTCTGGTGGCCCGGTTTACGTAGGGATGTGGAAGACTTTGTCAAGGCTTGCAATGTTTGTGTCAGGAATAAACTTCCGCGGGATCTCCCTTGTGGTTTATTGCAGCCCTTAGTCGTTCCCAACAAACCTTGGGCTTGCTTGGCTATGGATTTTATTGTTGATCTACCAGCTTCCAATAGGCATACAGTTATACTCACGGTCCTTGACAGGTTTACTAAAATGGCTCATTTCATTCCCTTGCCTAAACTTCCGTCCTCCCCCGAACTGGCCGTGATATTTGCTAGAGAAATTTTCCGTTTACATGGTATTCCCAATGAGATTGTGTCAGACAGGGGTTCCCAATTTATTTCCCGTTTTTGGAGATCCTTCTGTTCACAGTTGGGCATCAAACTGAATTTTTCTTCGGCCTATCATCCTCAATCTAACGGAGCAGCCGAACGCACTAACCAAAAAATTGAGCAATATCTACGTTGTTTTGTTTCTGAACACCAGGATGACTGGGTCGGTCTGATTCCTTGGGCGGAGTTTGCTCACAACAACCTTGTTTGTGGTTCCACTCATAATAGCCCCTTTTTCTTGAACTATGGCTTTAACCCTACTGTTCTTCCGTCGGTGTCTCCTTCCCAGGGTATACCGTCGGTTGATATTCATATAGCCAACCTGAGAAAGTTGTGGGATCAGACTCGACAAATTCTTGAACGTAGTTCCGCGGTGTTTAAGTCACATGCTGATAGGCGTAGACGTCCTGCTCCTATTTTTTCTCCGGGGGATAGGGTCTGGTTGTGTACCAGACACATTCGCCTGAAAGTTCCTTCCTTGAAGTTTGCTCCTCGTTACATTGGTCCTTACAGGGTACTGAGGAGGATCAACCCGGTTTCTTATTTGCTGGATCTACCTCCTACTCTACGCATCCCTAACTCTTTTCATGTGTCGTTATTGAAACCTCTTGTTTGTAACAGATTTTCCTCCCGCTCTGCTCCTCCATCCTCGGTCCGTGTGGATGGTCAGGAGGAATATATCATCAAGTCCATCCTTGATTCTCGTATTTCTAGGGGGAAGCTGCAATACCTCATAGACTGGAAAGGTTATGGTCCAGAAGAGAGGTCTTGGGTTCCTGGTATAGACGTGCATGCTCCTCGTCTTCTACGGGCCTTCCACGTTCGTTTTCCTTCTAAGCCAGGTCCCATCCGCCCGGTGGGCGTTTCTAGAAGGGGGGGTACTGTCAGGGTACCTGTTGGTGATGTATCCAGGGAGGACATCCTCTCTGCTTAGGGGCTCCCTTCCCCTAGCATTTCGGCATATTTCGGCCGTTTTCGCGCCGGCCGCGCTAGCTCCTCCCCCTTTTATGACGCGACGGCTAGCGTCGACGTCATGACGTCGGCATTTGCATAAAGTGCCGGGAACCGCTATTCCGGACCTTTTGGGGGCGTGGTCTCTATTTAGGTAACAGGGTATTTAAAGGAAACCTTTACTACTGCTCATTGCCCTGTCGTGGTTCTAGCTTGCTAGTCACTCAGCGCGTTCTTTATCTTGTGTTTCCGGTTTTGACCCTTGCTTGTCTTTTGTCCTGTTGTCCTCTCCTCTCCTTTGACTCGGCTTGTATCTCGCTTACCTGTCCTCCGGCTCCCTTGACCTCGGCTTACCTTTTGACTATTCTTGCTTTGTCCTTACGTTAGTCCGGCCATTCTAAGGTCCGGTATACGTACCTCCTTCTGTGCGCACTCTGCGTATTGGATCCCTGTCAGTTTCCTGACAGTGAGAAGTAGATGATCGACTAAGAAGTAGATGCAGTCTTTTTTACCCTCACCACATAAGCAGTGAGCAAGGTGGTAAACTATCTACCTCTACTGAAAATGTACAATAAGCTCAGCAGATAATATAAGTTGCCATTAGTTCCTATTCAAATTCATTACAGCCCGATGCACATTTTGTTTAACTGGTCTGCAGTTTATTAAATTTGTGTAAGGAATTTATAGCTAATCTGGAATGTCTTTTGACACAGATGGCATTCATTGTCACCAGACAGGTCAAACAACTTGTACTGTTATCCTCACAGAGTATTCTAGTAAGTTAAAGAGAGTGTTTGGATGACTCTTTATTGTCATTGGCTGTTGACATCTCATGCTCCCAGCAAACTTTTTTTTAACGTCAATATACGACAATGAATTGACAATGTGTCACACAATTTACAAACATCTACAAAAATGTAAAATATGATATCAAGTTGCACACACAACCACTGTTGCAATTAATCAACTTTGCAATTAATATTTTTCTTTATTGTCATTGTTTGAAACGTATTTATTTATATAAGAAACTAACAATGTCTTGGTCCACTTTAAATGCAAATAATGCACGCATAAATGCCTACCAGTCACGTTATGAGGTATGCTTCATAACATGTTTATACTTATTGCTAGTGTTGGCATTTTAAAGTTTGCTGGTTGCATTAATATATTTTATATTATGAACCCCCAGCACGAGCCACAGGCCCAACTGAAGTGGCCCACAACATCCACCTGGAGCCCGGACCTCCAAGGCGCAGAGGAGGCCCGGAAGGCCCCGAGGAATAAAGGCCTTCCCGCCGCACCGAACCGAGGCCCTCTGGGACGCATCAGGCCAGGTCGGTGCAGTGCCTTCCGACCCCCCCCAGCTTTGCCTATGGACGCCACGCAGTGACCCAACGACACCACAGCAGGGGTATGTACTTTCCTGATTGCTACCAGATCGCATTAGCCAGAAGAAGGGGGGGACTGCAGACAGGTGGGGTGGGCACCAATGCCAATATCTGGGAGCAGCCGGGAGATGAGTTCCTACCAGTGAGCCCATACACCCAGGGAATATGGGGGGAATGCCCCGTAGGTGGGGAGGGGGCGATGGGCAGGAAACAAGGAGACTGTGGATTGTTACCATCACCAGGGTCATATCCTGAGCCTTGGACGCTGTACCGAGCATGCTGCTCCAGCACTCCGCAGTCC
This sequence comes from Pelobates cultripes, assembly GCA_933207985.1. Lineage (NCBI taxonomy): Eukaryota > Metazoa > Chordata > Amphibia > Anura > Pelobatidae > Pelobates > Pelobates cultripes. The sequence goes on from OW240913.1 coordinate 98,960,454, forward strand.
ACGGGACAGGTCGGGTGAGTGGCTGTGGGAGGGCGAGGATTGCCCAGGATGCGGGTGCACAGGGTTAGGGCTAAGCGGGGAGTTGGGCCAGGACTAGGCACGGTTTGCTAATGGTTTCTACCTATATACGGTTCCTTGTTTAACACTCGAAACACACCACAGCCACACACACTAGGGGACAACTGCACACAATTGCCACCCTGACGCCAAATAGACGCCACGTAGACATACCTTAATACGCAAGCCCAGAGGTATAGATAGACTTCACACCGGAAACTCCAGGCGCAGGGGGCGACCACGCTACAAGCCTGACACACCGAACTGACGTAAATACGGGAGCAAACGCGCCGCGCCCACCCTGCCCCCTCACAATGAGACACAGCACATGTAGGATAGACCACCCCTAGGCAGCGGTTCCACGCCCTGAACACGCCGACCCACAGACCACCAACCGCAAACTGCCCTAAAGGACGGGATAGAAACAGAGTACCCCGAGGTGACCGAGTACCGACCCTAGCTGAAACCCCAGACAGCACCCGGATACCAGAACCGGGACGCCAGGGGAGCCGACCGAGACGGAGGGAGCCACAGGTAACACTGGCCATAACGCGAACAAGACCGGATTGTACTGACGCTTCTAGAGCACCGGACTGCCGGGCAGGACATCACAACCCAACCAGCACATTAAAGTCCCAGGCGATTAATGCTGACCCCGAAACTAGAGCACGCAACCAGGGCGATTTCACACACTCCACACAGGTTGGGTGCCGACGGGGAGGGGAGAGTACCAACATCACTGTAAGTGACCGTACGGGGCCCCACTGAGACAGACCCACACTGTAAATTCACCCGGTGTTCCCGACTCTGGGACAGCCCACCAGGCGCGGGAACGATCACACCCGGTACAGGGTCGGAGTCACACCTGCACACCCGGAGGATACGCCAGACCGTACACTCCACCACTCCAGACAGACTCCCCCACACCCACCGCCATACCACATCATCCTACTGACACCACCGCGGGGACGCCGCCCTATCGCAGAGATGGCAGCCTCACGGGGATTTGTTCCGGCTCAACTGACATACTGGTCCAATAATATCCAGGGGCTTAACACGCCTGAAAAGCGCTCGCACCTGGCAAGGTGCCTAAGGTCAGTAACAGCTTCCGTGGCGTTCCTGCAGGAGACGCATTTCCGAGGGGTAGACGCTCCCAAACTGGAGACCAGACGTTTCCCGCAGGGATTCTACGCGAATCACCCGGACGCTAAGAAGGCAGGCGTGGCAATACTCTTTGCACAGACGACGCCGTTCCAACACATAGCAACACAGGTGGACCCTAACGGCAGATTTATTTTCGTCAAGGGCACCATCATGCAACACACATATACCTTTGCGTGCCTTTACGGCCCAAATAGAAAACAGCACACATTTCTAGCCCGGACGCTAGCCAAATTGGAGAAGTTCAGAGAGGGCCTCCTGGTCATGGCAGGTGACCTCAACTTACCTCTGGACCCCCGCACGGACACCTCCAGAGGGCAGACCGTGATCCCCGCGCATTGCATACGAGCAGCGCAACGATCTCTACACAAACTTGGCCTTGTGGATTGTTGGAGGGCATGCAACCCTGAAGATCGGGACTATACCCACTATTTGGCAGTCCATACAAATTACAGTCGCATTGACTATATATTCCCGCACAGGAATATCTCAACCTTCTCCACGAAGCACAAATAGGCATAATGGACCACACGGATCACGCACCACTGCTGATCTGCACAAGCTCCCCACTATACAAACCTCGCGAAAGGCACTGGAAGCTGAATGAATCCTTACTGGATGACGCAGAATTAAAGAGGATAACTGCCCAAACTCTAACCGAATACTTCACAACCAACGAAGACCCAGAGATGCTACCGTTAACGCTTTGGGAAGCTCACAAATGCGTCGTACGGGGCCATTTCATCGCCATGAGCACCAAACGCAAAAAGGACCGAACTCAACATATCTCAACATTAACAGACCTGATAGCTGAACTGGAGGGGGAACACAAGAAGGACCTCGCCGAAAGCACGTACCTCCGCCTGATGGAAGCACGAAGGGAGTTGAAAGCCTTATTATCACAAGGAATCTTGCACACCGCGAGGAAAGCATCCAGATATCATTACGAACACTCAAACAAAAGTGGAAGGATGCTAGCTAGGATGTTACAAGACAGACGGAAAGCTCAGCACATTCACAAGGTACGCACGAACAGGGGAGACACTACCAGACTCCCGGACGGCATACTGTCCACGTTTCGGGAATACTACGCGGCGTTATATGACCAACCACGACTCCACCGGGACAGAGAAGCAGGGAGCCACCGAGAGCGGATAGTCACATATCTTCAGAGCCACATTACCCGACAGCTCACCCCGGAGCAGGAGGCAGACCTCGAGCTGCCCTTGACGATTGAGGAACTAGCCGGTGCACTGAAATCAACTAAAGCGCACAGGGCCCCTGGCCCTGACGGTCTACCGGTCTCGTATCTACGCTCCTTCAAAGACATCCTGCTGCACAAACTCTTGACAGGCGTTTACTCAATCAGAGAGGGAGGCCAATTCCACAAAGACACCCTGCTAGCTACAGTCGCAATAATACCCAAGGAGGGCAAAGACCCAACAAGCTCTGCCAGTTACAGGCCCATCTCTCTGTTAAACGCGGACGTCAAACTCTTCGCTAAGGCATTGGCACTCAGGATGGCACGGACGCTCCCGGACCTGATACACCCGGATCAGGTCGGATTTATCCCCGGAAGAGAAGCCAGGGATAATACTATTCGTGCCCTCAACACCATTCATGCCGCCACTACAGGCAAAAAGGAAATGGTCTTGTTGTCCACCGACGCTGAAAAAGCGTTTGACAGGGTGGACTGGATCTATATGTCAGAAACCTTAAGACATATGGGATACGGTCCACACCTGCGGACCTGGATAACTGCACTCTATACCTCACCTACAGACCACATACGAGTAAATGGAGCGCTGACTGACTCGTTTAACATCCACAACGGCACACGCCAGGGCTGCCCCCTGTCCCCACTCCTGTTCGCCCTCACCCTGGAACCTTTCTTGGAGGCCGTCAGACAGGACAGGGGTATCACGGGGTGCAGCGTAGGGGGGAGAGCGCATCGAGTAGCGGCGTACGCCAACGATATGCTCTTCTTTCTGGAGCAACCCAGAACCTCCCTTCCGCATCTCCTGGAGGCGTTTTGGCAATATAAGGAAGTATCCGACCTGACGCTTAACCTAGATAAGTCGGAGATACTGCTGCTCGCACAGGACGACATCCTTCAACGCCATATTCAAGCGCAATTCCCCTTCAAGATATCCGCATCCAAACTACACTACCTCGGGGTGTGGCTCCCGTGGGACTTGACACAAATCTACCAACTGAACTTTGCGCCCTTGCTCACCACCCTACAACAAGACATGAAGCGCTGGACAACTCAATATATATCGTGTTTTGGCCGCATAAGCGCCGTGAAGATGAACATCATGCCCAGACTACTATACTTGTTCCAGACGCTACCCACGAACCTCCCGAGGGCATTTTTTCAGACCTTGACGACGGCCGTTAGAAAATTCGTCTGGAACCAAAAGCCAGCACGCATCCGAAGGGTGACCCTAGAACGCCCAAGAGGAGAAGGAGGCATGGGACTGCCGTCCATCCTTACGAATTACCAAGCAACCCACCTACACAGGCTGGTCGACTGGCACGCCAGCCCCAGCACAAAGCAATGGGTGGATCTAGAGAAACACTAAGCCCAGGGACGAATCCCCGCCGTGCTGTGGCTGGGAGAATCATCACTCAAGGAACTGCTTACCGGGAACCCGATGATCGATGCCACATTGAAGGTGTGGTGTGGGATACGATACTCCAAAAACCTCACGTCATTGCCCAACCCGCTTACACCAATAACCCACAACCCGAGGTTAGCGGGAGGGCTGAACACGGCTGACCTGAAAAACCTCTGAGCCACGGACTGGGTACACACCCACCAATGGTGCTCCGGAGCGACGCTTAAACCCCTGGCGACGCTGCTGCAGGACCGCAGACCCAGTGGCCTGGACGTCTTCCGATACCACCAAGTGAAAACATATCTCGCCAACATCACGGGCAAAGACCACTTACATCGCCCATTGTTGAAACTGGAACACCTATGCACGGCCAGACAGCACCTCTCACATGGAGTCTCACAACTCTACTCCGCTCTACTAAGTAACGGAGACAATAGCCCCCTAGGCTTCACATCACGATGGGAAAGGGAGACTGGGGTGGAGCTTACGGAACCAGAATGGCTTAAAATATTTCAACTAAACACACAGAGGGACCATTAGCTCCAAGTTCCAAGAATGTAATTACAAAATACTGACAGGATGGTACCGGACGCCAGACATCCTCCAGCACGTGCACGAATCAATCTCGAGCGAATGCTGGAGATGCGGCACAGAGGAAGGAACCAGCATTCACATTTGGTGGACGTGCCCCCGTATCGAACCATACTGGCGAAGGATACATCAGACGATCACAGACATCACGGACTCAGATATCCCCTTCCAACCTATGCCACTGCTACTCAACCATACACGCACGCCTGTGAAGATCTATAAGAAAGGACTCCTCATACACCTACTTACGGCGGCAAAGTCGCTCATCCCGCTACTCTGGAAAAGTACGACGACACCCACCCTACAACAATGGGTAGACAGGGTAGAAATGATCTATAACATGGAAATGATGACAGCCTCCCTGCAGGGACGCCAGGAAAAATGCGCCATGACATGGTACCTGTGGATGGACTATACATCAAAAGGGGCGGAAAGAGGAGGCCTGGCGGAGGCGGACGGCGCCCCCGCACCGACACAACCCCCCCGACAGACTACTGAACAGATGCAGGAAGTGCCAGATGAGTAGGCTCCACCCCCTACATAACAGACCCACGCTGCCCACACCCCCTCCCCCCACCCCTCTTATTACATGACACGTAGGCCCGCAAAAGACCCAGGGAGACTCAACGCTCGAAGGCACCCATACTAACTTACATCACCACACGGGGAGGAATCAGTAAGTAGACCGGCACCGAGAATGGGGTCCGCTGACTACGGGATGCCGGGGGGGCAGGGAGGGGGCAGACTACTAAAGCGACATGCAGACAGACACATCTAAGGGAGGAGGGAAGAGGGCGACAGAGATACTGGGGGCCAAGACTCGCCTCCGCCTCAGGCGCACGACACCACAACCCAAGCTAGAAGATCCCAGACCAGACCACGTCTAAAAATAACCAGGACTGCCGCAGTTGACAGATACAACCCCACTTACACCACGTCCTGCTGGACCTAAGACATACTATAACAACTAAGATCCAGGCAAGGCCACCCAGACGATTAGCGGTGAACATAATACGCCCACATGAATGACACGGACACGTCTACCACACGAGTGACACAAACCAACGACCTAAGGTGACGACGCGACGCCTAACGCAGACCCCACACACCTACATAAAATGACACCACAGGAACACACCGCACACTCCAGCCACAACCGAAGACGAATCATGGACAACTAACCCGAGAGACCCCAAAACAGATCTGCCCAGGGAGATCGGTGGGTGGTCATACGGCTCAGGGGGTAGCACAACGGGCCTCCACATGACCTCGGACTGAACGCAACCCCACCAGGCCCACTACGCCCTGAACCCACACACATCACAGATACTAACCAGATTGGAACCCTCAATAAGAGCTCCTTACGGTATCCTCCGAGGGTCGGAACGCACAGGCCGACACAACACGACTGGAGATGTAATACTGTATTCACCAGCTTGGTACTAGTAACACAGGCACACTACTTAGTACAATGCTTGGGGAAAAGAAGAAACGCAATGAACGCCGACACTGACCTCTGCCAAACCAGGGTACCGTAAGAAACACTAGGCCCAATACGAAAGAGACAGGCAATCTCTCACTGACCCAAACCCCCCTTATAGTTATGCCTACAAATGAGGTAGATCAGGCAATTACGTGGTGATGCATGATCTCCCCTGCCCCACAATGACAACCCTGAGAGGTTAGAGCAGGCTATATGACATCACGCTGGAACCTCGCGGATCAACCACAAACCCCATACACTCCCAAACACACTACTACTACTACTACTACTACTACTACTACTACTACTATGTAAGAGTTATAAATACGAAAACAACCTATTCGTAAAATGCAGAAATTACTTCAATGCTGTTATACACATAACTGTCCCGCTAACTCGTTAACTTGTTAAACTGTAAAGTATATACATGTTGTGATTCTATAACGTAAAAATAAAGAATGTCAAAAAAATATATTTTAGATTTCTCCTAATTAATAGTGATGTCGCGAACACGAAATTTTCGGTTCGCGAACGGCGAACGCGAACTTCTGCAAATGTTCGCGAACTGGCGAACCGGGCGAACCGCCATAGACTTCAATGGGCAGGCGAATTTTAAAAACACACAGGGACTCTTTCTGGCCACAATAGTGATGGAAAAGTTGTTTCAAGGGGACTAACACCTGGACTGTTGCATGCCGGAGGGGGATCCATGGCAAAACTCATATGGAAAATTACACAGTTGATGCAGAGTCTGGTCTTAATCCATAAAGGGCAGAAATCACCTAACATTCCTAAATCACAATGGATATGGATTGATACCGGACATATGACATATTGACACAGAGCAGAATAGAGACTGTTCCCCCTACATAGGGTCACTTGGCAGGTATGGATTGACACCTGTCCTCAGAGATCATAATACACACTGACACAGAGCAGAATAGAGACGGTTCCCCCTACATAGGGTCACTTGGCAGATATGGATTGACACCTGTCCTCAGATCCCCTGATACACACTGACACAGAGCAGAATAGAGACTGTTCCTCCTACATAGGGTCACTTGGCAGATATGGATTGACACCTGTCCTCAGAGATCATGATACACACTGATACAGAGCAGAATAGAGAATGTTCCCCCTACATAGGGTCACTTGGCAGATATGGATTGACACCTGTCCTAAGGATCCCTGATACACACTGACAGAGCAGAATAGGGAATATTCACTAAATGCCAAACATTGTTATACAGGGGAATATTCAGTAAATAAGGATAAGGGGGGACCTACTGTCCTCCCCCCCGGCCCCCACCCCTGCACGGTGGGTGGGGGCCATAAATCTCAATGGGGGGGACCTACTGTCCTCCCGCCCGCCCCCACCCGTGAGCGGTGGGTGGGGGCCATAAAAATAATGAGGGGGGGACCTACTGTATGATGTTGTATCGATCAGGTAGTGTAAGGGTTACGCCCGCTTCACAGTGACAGACCAAACTCCCCGTTTAACGCACCGCAAACAACCGCAAACAGTCCATTTGCACAACCGCAAACTCCCCATTTGCACAAGGTTGGATACCAAGCTAGCCATGTCCCGTTCCTTGTCCTCACTGATGTCATTGAAGGTCTCTTCCTCCACCCAGCCACGTACAACACCAAGGGTCCCTGAAAGGTGACAAGCCCCCTGGGACGCCTGCTGTGTTTGGTCTTCCACCTCCTCAAAGCCACCTTCCTCCTCTGACTTCTTCAGACTCCTCTCTCTGCGTTGCCTCTCTCTGCGTTATTATAAGGTGTGTTAAGTAGTATTATTCTTATCAGTTTAATCCCTGTTATGTGCCTTTTTTTGGTTTGGTTTTTGAAACCACAGTGCAGCACCAGAGGCCCGAAAAATTAGGCATGTACACATGCCTGAAAAATTAGGTATTTTAGGCGACTTCTCTTCTCAGTGACAATACCTCCTGCTGCACTGAAGGTCCTTTCTGACAGGACACTTGAAGCGGGGCAGGCCAGAGGTTCTATCGCAAATTGGGATAGCTCAGGCTACAGGTCAAGCCTGCACACCCAGTAGTGAAGGGGTTCATCACTCCTCAGAGTGTCGATATCTGCAGTTAAGGCAAGGTAGTCTGCTACCTGTCGGTCGAGTCGTTCTCTGAGGGTGGATCCCAAAGGGCTGTGGCGATTCATAGGACTTAAAAAGCTCCGCATGTCCTCCATCAACAACATGTCTTCTGTAAAGCGTCCTGTCCTTGCCGGCATGGTCGTGGGAGGAGGAGGATTACTTTCACCTCTTCCCCTGTTAGATTCCCGTTGTGCTGTGACATCACCCTTATACGCTGTGTAAAGCATACTTTTGAATTGATTTTGCAAATGCTGCATCCTTTCCGACTTGTTGTAATTTGGTAACATTTCAGCCACTTTCTGCTTATACCGGGGGTCTAGTAGCGTGGACACCCAGTACAGGTCATTCTCCTTCAGCCTTTTTATACGAGGGTCCCTCAACAGGCACGACAGCATGAAAGACCCCATTAGCACAAGATTGGATGCCGAGCTACTCATTTCCCGTTCCTCTTCCTCAGTGATCTCAATGAAGGTATGTTCTTCCCCCCAGCCACGTACAACACCACGGGTACCAGATAGGTGACAACGAGCTCCCTGGGATGCCTGTTGTGGTTGGTCTTCCTCCTCAAAGCCACATTCCTCCTCTGACTCCTCTTCCTCACAATCCTCTTCCAGCGTTGCCGCAGGTCCAGCAAGCGATGCTATAAGGCTGGTTCTGGTGGTGATGGTGACCACAACTCTTCCTCTTCATGCTCATCTACGGCCTGATCCAGCACTCTTCGCAGGGCACGCTCCAGGAAGAAAACAAATGGTATGATGTCGCTGATGGTGCCTTCGGTGCGACTGACTAGGTTTGTCACCTCCTCAAAAGGAAGCATGAGCCTACAGGCATTGCGCATGAGCGTCCAGTAACGTGGCAAAAAAATTCCCAGCTCCCCAGAGGCTGTCCTAGCACCCTGGTCATACAAATATTCATTAAAGGCTTTTTCTTGTTGGAGCAGGCGGTCGAACATTAGGAGTGTTGAATTCCAACGTGTCGGGATGTCGCAAATCAAGCGCCTCACTGGCATGTTGTTTCGCCGCTGGATATCGGCAAAGTGCGCCATGGCAGTGTAGAAACGCCTGAAATGGCCACACACCTTCCTGGCCTGCTTCAGGACGTCCTGTAAGCCTGTGTACTTATGCACAAAGCGTTGTACGATCAGATTACACACATGTGCCATGCACGGCACATGTGTCAACTTGCTCAACTTCAATGCCGCCAACAAATTTGTTCCGTTGTCACAAACCACTTTGCCGATCTCCAGTTGCTGCGCAGTCAGCCACTTTTCCACCTGTGCGTTCAGAGCGGACAGGAGTGCTTGTGCGGTGTGACTCTCTGCTTTCAAGCAAGTCAAACCCAAGACGGCGTGACACTGCCGTATCCGGGATGTGGAATAGTACCTGGGGACCTGGGGGGTGCCGTTTATGTGGCGCAAGACGCATCAGCAGAAGAGGACTCAGCCGAGGAGGTTATGGAAGAGGATGGAGTAGGAGGAGTAGAGGAGGTGGCAGCAGGCCTGCCTGCAAGTCGTGGCGGTGTCACCAACTCCTCTGGAGAGCCACACATTCCATGCTTGGCAGCCGTCAGCAGGTTTACCCAATGTGCCGTGTAGGTGATATACCTGCCCTGACCATGCATCAGTGGTCACATGGACCCTTGCCCCAACACTGTGTGCCAGACATGCCATTACTTCCTTTTGCACAATCGAGTACAGGTTGGGGATTGCCTTTTGTGAAAAAGAATTTTGTCCGGGTACCTTCCACTGCGGTGTCCCAATAGCTACAAATTTTTTGAACGCCTCAGACTCCACCAGCTTGTATGGTAAAAGCTGGCGGGCTAATAGTACAGACAAGCCAGCTGTCAGATGCCGGGCAAGGGGGTGACTTTCTGACATTGGCTTCTTACTCTCAAACATGTCCTTGACAGACACCTGAATGTGGGCAGATGAGCAGGAACTGCTCAAGGCGAGAGACGTAGTGACGGATGGTTGAGAGGGGGCAAGGAGGACAGCAGTGGTTGACATGGCTGAAGATGCTGGACCAGGAGGAGGATGGCGGCTTTGAGTTTGTGTGCTGCTTGTTGATCCCATAGGCGTTTGTGATGTGCGATCATGTGCCTACGCAGAGCAGTTGTACCTAGGTGGGTGTTGGACTTCCCACGACTCAGTTTCTTTTGGCACAGGTTGCAAATGGCATCGCTGTTGTCAGAGGCAGACACACACAAAAAATGCCACACTGCTGAGCTCTGCAATGACGCCATTCTGGTGGTGGACACAGCGTGCATTGATTGGCGTGCTGTCGGGCTGACCCCGGGTGCCGATGTATGCTGTCTGACTGTGCCACTAGCTCCTTGTGACGACCTCCCCCTGCTTCCAACTCGTCTCCTCCTCCCTGTCTCCCCATCTGAACTTTCGCCCTGTTCTTCTTCTTGCCGAGCGGGCACCCACGTGACATCCATGGACGCATCGTCATCATCAACCACTTCACTTGTATCTGACAACTCAGCAAAGGAAGCAGCAGCGGGTACAACATCATCATCATCACACCGTACATGTGTAATGCTGCCTGATTGAGACATATCCCTGTTATCTACATCCTCTGTCAATAATGGTTGCGCATCACTCATTTCTTCAAACGGATGTGTAAATAACTCCTCTGACATACCAAGTGAAGCGGCTGTGGTACTAGTGTTGGTGGTGGCGGCAGGCGGGTGAGTGGTATCTTGAGAGGTGCCCGAAGCTAAGCTGGAGGAGAATGTTGCGTCAAGGGTCCGAGCGGAAGCTGTAGAAGATTGGGTGTCCTGTGTTAGCCAGTCAACTATGTCCTCAGAACTTTTCAAGTTCAGGGTACCTGGCCTCTGAAAACTGGGCATTATTCTAGGGCAAAAGGGAATCACAGCACCACGACCATGACGGCCCCTGCGGGGTAGTCTGCCTCTGCCTGTCATTTTTTTTTTTCGATTAGTGGTACTATGCGTACAAGCTACTGTGACACCAGATATGAGTGGCACTGTGAACTGGCAGAGGTTGGCAGAGTACACGCTGTAGGGCTGACACACCCGCTTTGAGACAACTAACTGCTATTCAATCTATAACAGTGAAAAAAGATTTTTGGTTTTAAATGCAAGCTATTGTGACACCAGTGAGTGAGTGGTGGCACTGGGCACAATATCCACTGTGAGCCTGACACACCCGCTTTGAGACAACTAATTGCTATTCAATCTATAACAGTGAAAAAAGTTTTTTGTTTTTAAATGCAAGCTATTGTGACACCAGTGAGTGAGTGGTGGCACTGGGCAAGTGGGCACAGTATATGCTGTGAGCCTGACACACAGGCTGGCAGGCAGGGAACTGCAATTACATTACACAGAAAAAAAAAAGCAGACTGATGTTCTAGCCCTAAAAGGGCTTTTTGGGGTGCTGTCCTTACAGCAGAGATCAGATGAGTCCTTCAGGACTGTAGTGGACACTGTATACCCTAACCTAGCTATGCATTTCCCTATCTAATCAACAGTAGCTACACTTTCCCTCCTCTCACTAAGCATGCAGCTTGAGAATGAATGTAAATGGATGCCTTCCAGTAGGTGGGAGGGTCTGCTAGGGAGGGTGTGCTGCTAATTGGCTGGAATGTGTCTGCTGACTTTGAGGTTTACTCAATGATGACGAATAGAGGGCGGATCGAACCGCGCATATGTTCGCCCGCCGTGGCGAATGCGAACATGCTATGTTCGCCGGGAACTATTCACCAGCGAACCGTTCGGTGCATCACTACTAATTAAAGATGCAATCATTTGAATATTAAAATAGAACTGTATCATGTTATGCATGACGGTCATTTTAATTTACTGGTTGATCTAGATATATTTTTTCAGTTTCTTTTATTAGACTAAAAGTGTAACTTTTGTTGTTTCTTTTATATCACTTTTCTACATTGAAGCTATATAAAGGAATTATTTTCTTTGTTTTTGTGTGTGTTTCATAAATTACTCATCATTAGTAATAAAGAAAAAAAAAAGCGTACTGCCAGTCTATATTAAAATATACATAAACCAAATCCAAGCTCCAAACATACATTTTGCAAACAACTTATTTACGTGTTCACTTGCAACTTTTAAGGTACAAAAAAGCAAATGATAATCACTGAAAAGAATAAAAGTAAACAATACATTTCACGGCAGATGTAATATATAAAATTATGGCAATGTTAAAAAAGATATGGCAATGATTTGTTTTATGTACCCAGGGAAATCACAGAAATGCTGTACAGCTGTACACCAACACATCTGCAGCAATCTTTCCATTTTTATACAGTAATGACAAAATTAAATATATGAAGTACTGGGTTCTGGCATCATTGTTACATAATCTAAAAATTATTCCATGGAGAAAAAATGTTCTTCATGCAATATACGTAAGAAAGCCTATTTGTATAGTTTGTAGTTTTGTTTTTATCAATATTTTAGTTGATATTGTGACTGCTGTTGAACTTTTTGGGGAAAAAAAATACGATTAACTATAAAATTTATTTTTCTTTTTCTGGATTTCTGGAGTTCATTAAATCTTGTTGGGTATGCCAATGACAATAAAAGTATAGACATACTGAATACTGCACTCACCTACTATCCAAGGTGCTCTGAAACCAGGGCTGGTCAGGCCTCCCTAGATATGCAGAATAAATAATAGTTCAAGCACTCTGGAATAACCAAAATAGCAGCTCTATCAGGGCAAAAGCAGCAACGTTTCGACCCTACTGGATCGTTATCAAGCTCACAATGACAATGAAAGAGGATAACTTATTGCTTCTTTTTAAACTTATTTAAACTGTCAAAAGTGTCTGTTTTTTATTTTTATTTTTTTTAACCCAAATTATGCTTAGTCCTTTAAACATAGACTAAAATTGAAGTCCAAACCATTGCTCTTTTAAACACTGCTGGCATGGGAGATTTTGAATGAGAATTTTAAAATAATAATGTCAAGCATAATAGTCTTTTATGTGCTTAAGGATTTGTAATTTAAAAAAAATATCATGATCTCCAACCAAAAAATGGCAAAATCTAACAGTTTATCATATATGAAGAAACCACAAAAAAAGAAAAATTTCCTGGACGGTTAAGTGCTAAATTAGAGACCCACTTCCCATTTTTTTTTCAACTATACATGAAGTGTTTTAACTATTTGTGATACAGATAAGGGATATTAAAGGAACACATCAGATAGTTTAATGACTTATAGAGGAAATGGCATCATGGTGTTTAAAAAAATATATTTTCCATTTGCAGGTAGAGAGCATTTTTCATGTAATGGGAGCTTCATAAAAAAAAAACTTAAAAAGTAAGAAATGAGTGTCAACTGAAAATATATGACAATCATACAGTTTAGAATTGTGCAGGGCAAAATTAAATTAGGTTCTAACCCAAGGCAGGAAAAGTTTGTGGGGGGTTTTTCGTGTCAGAAACAATTAGTTTCCAACCACTGTATGGTTCAAATGAATTTCCTTACCAAGAAAAATCTGACATGCTAAAAATGCTATACAATATCAGGTATTTTCACTCTGCTAATTCTTAATTGCTAAACTTAGACTACTATTTTATATTTAGATGAAAAAAAAAAGTGAAAGAACCATTGTTTTATTATCTTGTATTAATGAAAAATGGGGAGCATGAGTCATTTCAAGTTCAAAATGATGGATTTATCCAGACAAGAAAGGAAAAAAAGCAGCACACCCAGGGCCGGCCCATCCATAGGATGTACTGGGGCAATGGCCCCAGGTGGCACTATAACAGGGGTGGCATTTTGCCACCCTAACTGTTAGGGCCCCCTCACTGTTACCCTCACACCCTGCCCCCCAACTGTCACCCTCACACACTGCCCCTACTGTCACCCTCACACCCTGCCTCTCCACTGTCACCCTGTCACTGTCACCCTCACACCATGCCCCCCACTCTGTCACCTTCACATCCTGCCCCTCACCTCTGTCACCTTTACTGTCCCCTTCATACCCTGCCCTCCACTGTCACCCTGACACTGTCACCCTCACACCCTGCCCCCCCACGGTCACCCTCACACCCTGCACCCCACTGTCACCCTGACACTGTCACTGTAACCCTTACACGCTGCCCACTCACTGTCACCCTCACACTGTCACTGTCACTGTCACCCTCACATCCTGCCAGGGCCGCCACCAGAAATTTTAGGGGCCCCTAATTCAGCTCAGAGTCTGGGCCCCGTGGGGCCCGCCTCCCAATACTGCCCACAGGAATACACACACAGACACAAGCACACACCCTGATACAAAAGGACACAGATACATACTAACAGACACACATACTGAAACAGACATACACGCATACAGGCATACATACTGACACACACATACTGAGACATACACATACTAACATACATACATACACACTGACATACATACAGACACCAACATACATACATACATACATACACACGTACTGACAGACATACAGACACTGACATCCATCCGCACATACATTCAAAATGGCATACAGACATACATACATACATACATATATACAGACATACATATTGACATACAAGCATACAGACATCCATACACACATGCACACAGACATACGTTCATAATGATATGCAGACATACATTCATACTGACATACAGACATACATATATAATTACATGTACATATGACATAATGACATGTACATATATGCATGCAGACAGACATACAGACAGACATACAGACTGTGATCCTTGTTTGCAGGTAGCACGGTCCTCTAGGGTAAACAATAGGCACAGTCCTTGTAATTGCAAATACTCCAGGCACTTTATTTGTAAATCCACACAGGATACAGCAGTAAATGAAAACATAAATGTAACACAAAACCTTATAAACAAAAACCTAACTCGTCTGAGCACTAACTGACATTAGGTTCCCTTTCTCTCAGGGTTAAACTAAACAAAGCAATATTTGTTTCAACAACCTAGAGTCTTTGTCCACTCTCAGCACTCCACTATTTAGCCAGCCTGCTGCTTCCAGCCTTTCAGAGAGAAACAAAACATTCTCAGGGAGGGATTTATTCCCACTGCTGCAGCCGATTACCTGCAGCTGAGCAGTAGTTGGAGACAGTCCAAAACCCTGGGCTGGATCTATGTCTTCCAAGAAAACCGCTGAACTGCAGAGTGGAGCACTGGCCCACCCTGCTCTCCAAATGCTCCACCCCAGGGGCCCATAACTTAATATTCATTCTGGTTACATACACAGAAACATACACTCCCCCTGGGGTTAAAAATCATATGCCTCTCTGAACAATTCTGTCGAGATATAGACTCCCTTACAGACCACCCCATTCACCTTATCACAATACATACATACATACAGACAGACAGACATACATGCATGCATACAGGCATACATACAGACATACATGCATACAGACAGACATGCATGCATGCATGCATACAGACATAGACATACATGCATGCATACATACATACAGACATACAGACAGACATACATACAGAGAGACATGCATGCATACAGACATACATACATACATACATAGACATACATACACAGACATACATACATACTGTAACGGATCACCTGGCACCCCGGATGGGTACCTCCATTGAAGGATGCTCCTAGCGCTTCCTGAGGACTCCAAGCACTCCAGCTGACACCATAACCACCATAGACTCCTCCCGAGAGCAAGGCAGGAACAAGCTCTTACAAGAGCTTAGCAGTGATTTAGCAAGGGAGTATGACAAGCATAGCAATCCCTTGTAGCAGATTCCCCCAATAAGAGACGGCACTCCAAATTGAGGGTGAAGTAGAACTGAGGTTTTATGACACACACTCTACTTTTATGCAATTCTCCCATGTAAGGGAGACGCCCACAGACAATCATGGTTTACCCAATCACACTGGTTACATCCCACCCAACTCCTCCCCTTAGCCTGAGAGGTAACACAATTAGCCGTACAGTTTAAAACATACTTTTTACCCAACTTTCATAACTCCAAAACTATA
Source organism: Pelobates cultripes (assembly GCA_933207985.1). Classification (NCBI taxonomy): domain Eukaryota; kingdom Metazoa; phylum Chordata; class Amphibia; order Anura; family Pelobatidae; genus Pelobates; species Pelobates cultripes. The sequence goes on from OW240913.1 coordinate 98,976,475, forward strand.
CATCCAATATTAATAAAGTCACATATTATTAATCAGCACATTTCAAATATAAACATACCCAAAAATCATTCAAATCCATTCAGCCGTTAGATATAAGTCAAGTTTGACCGCAAGCACATTTTCATGCCCAAAATAGTTCCAGAGAATCAGGCTGTGTGGTCGGTCTATTTCCCATGTTAAAGTCAGTTCAAACAGACGAATGACAACCATTTGAATTATCGAACTGTCGAATGAACTGTCGAACGGCGTTTCGAACTGTCGAATGCATTGAAGTCTGGAGAAGGTAAAACTTCAGCTGAATTAAAGATGGCCGCCGCCACGTGTTCGTTTGTCAAATGGTGGCCCCCAGCGTTCGGCAATTTACCTACAGCAGGCTCCCAGCCTGGGAGGTAATATGCCTGCACACTTCCACTTCTGGGTGGTCCGCCTGTGTGGTACCTGGTTCAGTAAGCCCCATTTACTGAACCAAGTGGGAGAAAGCCAGGAACACAGTATATTAACAGTCTGGGGACACTGGGGACAAAGTCTTAAAGGGCCATTGTTCCCAAAAGTCACAGTATGTCCCCAGATGGTTCTTAAAGGGCCAGCAGCAGCATAATAAAATACGATATGCCCAAATACTGTATTTACAGGTCCAAATCTCCCAGGGGCCATAGTCAGCAGGCAGGAGGTGGGCACACAGGCTTCTCCAATGCCCAGTGGCGAGGTTGGTTTCGCCACACATACATACATAGACATACAGTCAGACAGACATACATACAGACAGACATACATACATAGACATACATGCATGCATAGAGACAGACAGGCAGACATACATACATACATACATACATGCATGCATACAGACAGACAGACATGCATGCATACAGACATACACATACATACAGACATATATACATACATAGACATACAGACATACATACATACAGACATACATACATATAGACAGACATACATGCATGCATACAGACATACATACATACATACATACATACACACATAGACATCCATACATACACATACATACATGCATGAATACATACATACATACATAGACATACAGACAGACATACATACATACAGACATACATACATACACACCCATACAGACAGACATACATAGACATACATGCATGCATACATACATAGACATACAGACAGACATACATACATACATACAGACATACATACATACACAGACATACATACAGACAGACATATATACATACATACATAGACATACATGCATGCATACATATATAGACATACAGACAGACATACATACAGACAGACATACATACATACACACATACATAGAAATACACACACACACACACACACACAAAGCTGACTTTTCACCCACCCTCCTGTCTCTTACCTTTACCTTTGCAGGAGGGTGGCTGGGGCTGATGGGAGTAGTCGGCATGGCTCTCCCTCACTGCCGCACGCACGCTTCTCCCGCGCGGAGTGAGCTGGGAGTAAGTGACCACTTCCACCCAGCAGCACTTGCTGCGCCTGCTTTTTTTTTTTTTTAAAGGGGCCCGGTCGCGCTATACCACGGCCACCCGATAGGCTCCATCAGCGTGCAGGCCCCGGTGCAAGTGCATCGGCAGCAGTTCCGCCAGTACACGTGGAGCCCGGCAGCTGGGCCCCCCCCCAGAGCCGCTGGGCCCATGACAACCGTTATGGTTGTCACCCCCTGATGGCGGCCCTGCATCCTGCCCCCAACATTGTCAGCCTCACATACTGCCACCCTCCACTGTCCCCTCCACACACTGCCATCACACCCACACTGTCACTATCATCCTCAAATCCTGCCCCCATAGTGTCATCCTCACATCCTGCCACCCACCACTGTCACCCTCACGTCCTGCTACCAACCACTGTCACCCTCACATACTGCCTCCCACCACTGTCACACTCACATTTTGCCCCCCACCACTGTCACCCTCACACCCTTCCCCCCACACTGTCACTACCACACCCAGCCCCCATAGCTTTCCTACACACTGCCCCCCCACACTGTCCCCTTCTTACAGACTTACAGACTACCCCCTTATATTGTCACCTTCCTACACACTGCCCTCCTATACTGTCACCTTCCTACACACTGTCCCACCATTCCAGCCCACAGGTAAGGGTGGGATAACTCCAATTTAATTTACACTGCTCACCCCCAACAGCATTTATCCAACTCTACACACACTACACAGACACTACTACATATGCAGACACTACATCCACAACACAGATACTGCATCCACTAGACACACTGCATCCATCATACACACCCTACATCCACTACACACACTGCTTTCACTACACACACTGCCCCCACTACACACAGACAATATCTGTACACATCTGTACAATACACACTACATCCATGATACAATTACCGACGCAGCCTCCACAACACACAGACGCAACATCCACGACACACAGTTACTGCATCCACTAAACAAACACACACTGCCTCCAGTATACACACACAGACAATATATTCAATACACACACTGAATACAATACACACTACATCCACAACAGAATAACAGATACAGCATCCACAACACACAGACGCAGCATCCACGACACACAGACACTGCATTCACTGAACACACACACACACTACATTCACTACACAGTGTGTATGATATACACACTGCGTGCACTACACACCCTGCATCCACTACACACACTGCATAACATAATGGATGTTGGTGTGCTTTTGGTGCAAGGCAGGGGGGGGAGGTGGCAGCATTTCATCCCAGGCAGCACAGTGTCTTTGGTCGGCCCTGCACTCACTCCTTCCACCAAGATAAGAACAAAGCTGTAGCACCAGTGACTTTTCTTAAGTTGGGGAAAAAACAGTGACCTCTCAGTTTCTCCCAGCTCTGTCTGTTGAGTTAGCTGGCACCACACAAATAAAAATAAACATGTTATCATTAGGTCATAAAATAAAAACACCTTACTAACATAAGTATAAAAATGTATTAAACACAAATGAGGTTAGGTGTCTTTGTTGCAAAATGGGTTGGCGCTTAATGGATTTACTATTGCAATATTATTGTTTAAGTTTGAGAAACAGTGCTTGCACAGCAACAATAGATGGAACTAAGGGGCAGTGTAGAGCGCTAAGGTAGAGGGGGGCAGTGGAGATCACTAAGGGACAAGGGGCAGGGAAGATCACTAAGGTATAGGGTGGCAGGGTGGACCTAGGGACAGGGGGCAGGGGATAGCACTGAGGGGCAGGGGAGCAGGGGAGATCACTAAGGGGCAGTGGAGGGCATTAAGGGACAGGAGGGGAGATCCCTAAGGGACAGGGGGTCAGAGGAGAGCCTATCCTACCCCAAAACCCTTTATTTCACACTACACACATACACAATGCATCCTTACACATACACTGAAACAAACAGTGAATCCTAAACAGACACAGAAACACACCATGCTTCTCTTACACACTCACCCTTACACACAATGCTTCCATTACACACATACACACACACAATGCATCCCTCACACACAATGCATCCTACACACACACACACACACACACACCAATAATGCAGCCCCTGCACACACAATGCATCCCTTACATACAAAAACACACAATGCATCCCATACACGCACACACACACACACACTCACACTCAGAAACACAATGTATCTCACACACACTCAATGCACCCCTTACCTACACACACACAGCATCCCTTACATCCACAGAAACATAACTTGCATCCCTTAAACATGCAAACACAGATTCAACCACCAGTGAGTGTCCAAGTGAAAACACTTGTGAAACCACACATAAGAGAGCGCTAAATTACCATATTTACCTATCCTGGAATGATGGGTATAAAAACAGGGCTCAAACCCATAAAAGTAAGAAAGGCAGAGAAGGTGAGAGAAATATCTGGTTTAAAAAAAACTTACAATTTATTGTGCAGCAAAATCGAAGAGTACATACTAATACTCACACTCACTGGTGGTTGTTTACTAAGGTTTTTTAGGAGTGAACCTTCTGAGTGGCAGCTCTTTTTGACCAGTTCCTGCATGAGTGCTATGTTTGTTGTACTGCAAACACAGATTCACACAATGCATCACACACACATACACACAAATATTTCTGGGGGGGTGGGGGGAAAGGGCATAATTATAATGGCATCCATGCTTGGGCCCTTTTTGACATCGTCATGAAGGGGAGGGGCATAGTCATTATGACATAAAGCCAGGGTGAATAGCGTTTTCACAACTATGGTTTCAGGAATACATGTATTTATTCCTGACCCTATAGTGTTCCTTTAATCAAATTAAAGTAACATTCTGGTCACCATAAAAACTTCATCTAAATGAAAATGCTATGTTACCAGGAGGCCAATGGGTGCTCTCTTTCCTTTACGGGGTTAAACCCTCTCTCAAATGGTTTAACCCCAAAGACTGCCTCCAGCTCCAGATCTCCAGGTCGCTCAGCAGTATTCGGCTACTGAAACGGAGTGTCAGAAAGTGCAGATTGAGGTTTAGGCATCGGTGCCACTGATTGGCTAGAGTCAGCTGAGGCTCTAAGCCAATCGCTAGTTCACGGTTCATAAAAATGTTTTACTTTTTATGAATAGGGAGCTACTGATTGGCTAGCCAATCAGCGACACCCCTAACCAATGGCACTCTGTGCTTGCTGACACGCAGTAAATAAAAGTGATTTTTTTTTTACCTCGGGAGATGAGAAGGTCCAAAGTTAGGCCCGCAAAAATCCTTGCACCGACCCTGGATGGAACAAACTAAAAAAAAAACAACAACAAGATTTTTATTCTCCAAGCAGTTAGCAAAACAAATATATATTGCAAACCTAGTCTCACACTAAGAACAATGACAAAATGTAAATCCTCTATCTCCCACTCTAAGTTGTTTTAAATGCCCCTATAGTAACTAATAGTTAGATACAGTTGCAAGCTGAGCCTAGTCTCATACTAGAATCAATGACCCAGGCTTAGCAAGATTACCCTTTTTTTTTCTTTGTTAACAAGTGATCATAACACTCTCCAAAATAAGGATTTTCTTTCTATAAACCCATTCCCCAAAAGAAGGATTTTCTTTTTCCTAACATTTAACAAATAAAAAACTTTTAACAACTGTATAATGGTAACCTATTCTAATAATAGGAACAATTACATAGTTACATAGTTAAGAGACTTGCATTCATCAAGTTCAGCCTTCCTCACATTTGTTTTTGCTGTTGATCCAAAAGAAGGCAAAAAAACCCAGTTTGTAGCACAATTTTGCAATAAGCTAGGAAAAAAATTCCTTCTTGACCCCAGAATGGCAGTCAGATTTATACTTGGATCAAGCAGTTATTACCCTACATTCAAAGATTATATCCTTGAATATTATGTTTTTGCAAGTATGCATCTAGTAGCTGTTTGGACATCTGTATGGACTCTGATAAAACCACTTCTTCAGGCAGAGAATTCCAAATCCTGATTGTTCTTACAGTAAAAAAACCTTTCCTTTGCCTTAGACGAAATCTTCTTTCTTCCAGTCTAAACGCATGGCCTGGTGTGCTATGTAAAGTCTGGATTGTGAATAGATTTCCACACAATGGTTTGTATTGGCCCGAATATATTTGTATAATGTTATCATATCCCCTCTCAGGCGACGTTTTTCTAAACTAAATAGGTTTAAATTTGTTAACCTTTCTTCATAGCTGATATGTTCCATTCCTTTTATTAATTTTGAAGCCCGTCTCTGCACTTTTTCTAGTACCATAATATCCTTCTTTAGAACAGGTGCCCAAAATTGCACAGCATATTCAATATGGGGGATTTATAAAGAGGCAAAATGATATTCTCGTCCCGACTGGCCTTGGCCTCTGCTGATTGACATTACACATTGTTGCATAGATTGTTGTCTATAACAATTCCCAAGTCCTTTTCGTGTGTTGTTATCCCTAATTCGCTTCCATTAAGGGTATACGTTGCTTGTGTATTCTTTACGCCGAAGTGCATAACTTTTCATTTTTCAACATTAAATTTCATCTGCCATTTGAGTGCCCAGTCCCCCAGTTTATCTAAATCCCTCTGCAGCAAAGCAATATCTTGCTCACGTTGTATTATTTTACAAAGTTTTGTGTCATCTGCAAACACTGAAAAATGACTTCCAATGCTGTCTTCAAGATCATTTATAAACATGTTAAATAGAAGGGGTCCCAGAACAGAACCATGAGGGACACCACTTGCCACCTCTTTCCAGCTTGAAAATTTACCATTAATGACAACTCTTTGTACTCTGTTTTTAAGCCAATGTTCTGCCCAAGAACAAGCATTTTCATCTAGAGCGATTTCCTTGAGTTTGAACACTAATCTATTGTGTGGAACTGTATCAAATGCCTTGGCAAAATCCAAATAGATCACATCCACTGCAACACCCTGATTTATACTTCTACTTACTTCTTTGTAGAACGCAATCAAGTTAGTTTGACATGACCTGTGCTTCATAAAACCATGCTGATTTTTGCTGATTACCATGTTCTTCTCAAGGAATTCTTGAATATTATCCCTTAATAACCTTTCAAATATTTTACCAGCCACAGAAGTTAAGCTCACAGGTCTATAATTTCCAGGCAAGGATTTTGAACCCTTTTTGAATATAGGAACCACATCTGCCTTCCTCCGGAACACTTCCTGAAAGAAAATTAGAAAGTTTTACTCTCTACTCTTCAACTCAAAGTACCCCTGGCCGTAACTAATAGTGACAGATGATTGCTAACTCTAGTTATCTACTAGGATCAATGACCCTGGCTATCTCCCACAGCCACACAGACATAACAAGTGTAAAAACACTGTATGACTGCTAATCTGTCTCCCTCAGTATTTGCAGTCAAAATCCTGCTTGGAAGTTGTTTTACTGTTCTCCCTTTCTTTTTTTCTTTTCGTTTGCCACTTGATCTGTGAAAATTTTTTTTGAAAATAATACTGGTTTTCCTCCAACCATCATCTTTGTTTGCTACATCTTTATTGGATAAGAGATACAACCCACACAATTGGGTGGACCTCTGGTTCTTAATGGGAAATTAAATTACTGCCCCCCCTCTTCCATCCCCCCACAAAAAATAGTAGAAAAAAAAAAACAATGGCCTGTTTTTTCATTTCCATACCCCTTTTTTTTTTTCTGGTGCCAAGAGAGGCACTACAAATCAATAACCATACCATGCATGTTCAGGCTTGCGCAAATCAGTTCCATTGATATTCTGGAGTGTGAAATCAGGATTCTGGCTGATCACCTGATAAGCCCAAATTTGGGCCAATTGCAGTAAAAACCAAAATAGTGGAAAATGTATTCATACTTACCGTAATTTTCTTTTCCTGGCTATTATTCATTGCCGCATATACACATGGGGTTAGCTCCTCCCCTTACAGCTGATAGGACAGGAAAACCACCAAGGTTTTAAAAGGAGGCTCCATCCCTACGGTCCTCAGTCAGTTTACAAGCTCTACAGTACATAAATAGAGACATTAATGGGTGGGAAGTATATGCTGCCATGAATAATAGCCAGGAAAAGAAAATTACGGTAAGTATGAATACATTTTCCACTTTCCTGGCTAATCATGGCAGCATATACACATGGGGAATACCCAAGCTTACAAAGGGAGGGACAGAATAGCCAATCAAATTATCAGAATAATTCAACATAGATAGAAGAATGAACTGAGTTAAGTATTTGAGTACCAAATTGTGCATCATAGACTGTTTTAACGAACAGTATGAAATGCCAGACAAACATGTCTAAAGAGGTTCAAATGCTAGCTTACAAGAAGTGTCAGCAGAAACCATTGCCATGGAAACCCATGATGCTGCAACAGCATGAGAGGAGAGTGCCCTGATACCCTCCAGCACAGGTAGAGAACGGACGTGACATCCAAATTGTGCCTCATTAATTGCTTCAATGTTCAATATGTAATGCAGGACAAACTAGTTCAAAGAGGTCCAAATGCCAACTTTACAAAGTTTCAGCAGAGACCATTGCCATGGAAGCCCACGAGACACTGTAACAGCACTAATGGAGAATGCCCCAAAGTCCTTTGGTACAGGTAGAGAATGGCATTGAAAGACTCTCACTTTAGGCAGGATCTCTGGTGCTACATGCAAGGCAACCACATCCTGTTGAAGTACAGTGAATGGAGGTACACAGGAACAAGCCTGGAGTTCACACATTCACCCTGCTGAGGTACCAGCCACCAGCAACAGCAACGTCTGTGCTAACATCATGGAAGCTCCTGCTAGAGGTTCAAATGATGGTTTAGTCAGAGCCCGTGAGACTAGTGGTACGTCACATATTGGTTTCAACACCCTCAGCGGAGGCTTGAGTTCAATTGTTGCTTACATGAAGCAAAGCACCAGGGGCATCAACGCTGAATGGGTACCCTTCAGTACAGGTAGAGAATGACATAGATAAGCATTCACAATAGGCAGGATCTTCAAGTGCCAAATCCAAGACGGCCATATCTGTTAAAAAGTAGTGAAAGGGAGTTCACAAGCCTGGAGTTCACCCATTTTCCTTGCTGGGGTACCAGCCACCAGCACTTTCTGTGCTACCACCATGGAAGCTCCTTCTAGAGGTTCGAATAATGGTTTAGTCAGGGCCCGTGAGACCAGTGATACGTCACTTATTGGCTTCACCACACTCAGTGGAGGCATGATTTCAATCAATGCCTATATGAAGCAAAGTGCAGCTAAGTGCTCCTCTAGAGTGTAATAACACAGCTTTCAAATGTAACACAGTTTTCAAACTGTATCACAGTTTCCAAAATGTATAAACGCACTGCAGTCTTCAAACGCACTGCAGTTTTCCAATGCACTGGAGTTTTCCAAATGCACTGCAGTTTTCCAATGCACTGCAGTTTTCCAAATGTACCGCAGTTTCCAATGCACTGCAGTTTTCCAAATGTACTGCAGTTTCCAATGACTTGCGGTTTTACGTGCAACAGTATTAAATACAAATTTAAATTAAACAGTTTTAAATGCCACACAGCTTAAATGCAACACAGTTTATATGCTTCCTAGAAAAAGCACAACCACATAATGTACCACAATTTTAAAAATAAGGTACAGCTGTATAATGCACTAGTTTAAAGATATCAAAGCTTACATGCATCACAGCATAAAAGCACAACTGCATAATGTACTACAATAAAACAGGCAAATAAAGTAAAGAAGATAAAAAAAAACAACATACATGTCCGTAAGTAAAGGGAGCAAATTGCTCACGTCCTAAGGGCTGTAGGACAGGAAAAAGACTGAGGACTTTAGGGATGGAACCTCCTTTTAAAACCTTGGTGGTTTTCCTATTCTATCGGCTGTAAGGGGAGGAGCTAACTCATGTGTATATGCTGCCATGATTAGCCAGGAAAAATGTGTTTTCATTGGTAAGGGTTTTTTACAGCAAGAACAATAAGGAAGTGGAATTCTCTTCACGAAGAGGTGATTTTATCAGAGTATGTACAGATGTTAAAACGGCAATTGAATGAATACTTGATATTGATATTCAGAGATATAAATAGGTGTGGTAATAGCTTTTTGATCCATGGAGAGATCTTATTGCAATTCTGGGTTTGAGAATGCATTTTTTTCCTAGTGTGTCACAAAATTGGAAAGCAATTCAGACATGGTTGTTTACCTTCTTTTGGATCAACTTGATGTACACATGTCTCCTTTCAGTCTAGGTAACTATGTTGTGAGCGCATACTCAGGAATATTTGTTAATGTTTTTCCCTCTAGCCATGTTATTATATGGGAGTGATTTATTTTCAAAGTAAAAGATTTCTATACCGGGACTCCTTTGAGTTCTTCTGGATCCCAGAAAGAGGCGGTACATGATGGTCCCTTCTTCCTCCCATGCTGTCCTACAACCTGCAAGATTCAGAGAACATAGCTACAGCTAGAAAGAATCTAGACAGATGGAGAGGGTGAGATGCCTACAGGCATTGTTCAAGACATATGTGCAAGCTGTAACAACATCGATATAAATCACATATGCCTATTTTTAGCCAGGAAAATGTACTTATACTATGAATACAATGTTTGTACTGTGTATGTGAGTATTATGGCCACATGCACATGGCCATGATTTTTACTTTCCAGAGTCATTTTTGTAAATCCTTCAGAAAGGGGGTTGACTGTTTTTAATTATTTTATTTTGTTACCATCTACAAAAGGAATTAAAGTTTCTACTCTTATTTCAGGGCGAGACTGAATACTGCATGGACCCTAATTAATTTATACCACCATTACTTCTGTGAAGAAAGAATGAACATTTTAATTTGCCCATTTTTACGTTATTTTACATTTTAGTGATACCTGAAAACCTCAGTAAAGACACTATCAATATTGTTTCAGTTACATGTTTATTTTGTTGCATGATTGTCTGCTAATTGGTCAGGGCTATCAGTAGGGATTCACATTTTAAAATAAGGTTCAGCTAAATGCATTGGTTAAAGGAATTAAGCTATTAAAGGAACTCTCCAAGCTGGACTGAACCATGAACACTGTAGTGGTTATGGTTCTAAAAGTGCTGGAATCCCCCCTCCTGCCCACTAAATATAAGCAGTCAAAATGTTGTGAATGTTTTCACTTCTTACCGGGTCTATTGGGTCCCACTGGCATCCTCAACTACCACAGCCAGATGTAATTAACAAGTCCTCTTCTTGAGTATTGTAAGCTTGGTGGTACAGTGCTTAGCTCATGGGCTAAGAGGGATAATCTTATGTCTGACTGCTCTATTGTCAATGGTCTAGCCCTGCCATGCAAGGCTCATCAAAAAGAATCTCCTAAGCGGAAGCTTCTGGTTCTCTGGCTGAGGTAGTGGAGAAGGGGTGTTTATAATTACTTATTCCCTGCTTTGTAAAGTACCTGCTAGAGCCTGCAATTGTTCCCTGTGTTCCCTGCACACTGTGATGTAAAAATTAAACTATGTTTTCATGATTCACTGCCATGGGTTGTGTGGTAAGGGCTGCATAAACTAAGTGATTTCACTTCTAAACATTAGAGAATTGAGAACAAAATTGGTTCGACAATATAAAGTTGTTTTAATACTTAGCGTATCCCTTTAAGTTTGAAAACACTTTTTTGTTAGTTAAAAGTCAATTTGGAGCTTTTTCCCCACATTACTTATTCTTGCTGACAGTATCCAATATAATTGTGCATTTTCTACATCTAAGATTTTAGTGGCTTAACTTTATTATTTCTGTAATTAAAATAAATATAGATTTTTTTTTAATACGCTGTATAAAAGGAGTTAATAAACCAAAGTATTTTTCAAGCTATATTTCATTAATCAGCTAAAATTCCATAGAAAACCTGTTTAGGCTAGTTGGGCATAATCGCTACATGGTCATGAAACCTATAAGGGTGTATATCTACTTAATTAACTGTGTTAGACTAGAAGGTGAAATGTTATGGTCTTGTATGAGAGGGAAAACGTACAATATATTTTTGACAGCCAGAAATAATCTAATACACCTATTTAGGTAGAACTGCATATATTTCTCAGAGGTATCAGAGAAGAATATGTAATCAGGTAGAAATGAATTATATATATGCATTTATTCAAAACATTGTTTCAACTATTGTGGGATGCAGATCATGGTGATTGTATAACTTCGGCATTAAGCTGAGTAAGTCCTGGAGGAATAGCAGCGAAAAATGTATCCTTTACCCTTTAGCATAGTTTGTTAATGACAATTTTTTTTTTTAATACAAAGAAAATTGGAATTTGCAGTTCATCTCAGCAAAATAAACATGTAGATGTAAAGAACAATGGACACAACATTATTGTGCTATTTTCTTGACACACTTAACACAGAGAATAATAAAAAAAAAACATTTGGTTGATACATATTTGAAGTTTGAATTAATGGTTTTCATCCATGATCCTCTGTCACTGTGTTTTTGCACAGAGTAACTTATATCTACAGCAATTTGCCAGAGGTGCTGAATGTATAAGACTGCCCTTCTCTCTGTAACGTGAAAGGAAGATGATTTACTTCCTCTTCTGCCAGCAAAGATTCTCTCCACGATAAGCATGTGATATGTTCTTGCTGGACAGGTGCACACATTGAACATGTCACCCCAATCCAGATCTGGAAAGAGCTTGATCGATAGCTATTAGAAAATGTGATTGTCAGCTCGATTGATCTAATAAGTGGTAATATGAGTGAGGACTGAACTACATATCTCATATGCCTCTGCCATACATGGAATAAATACATAGAGGGCCATGACTGGTAGAGCCTGGGATTAGTATCTGTTTCAGACTTTTGTGCATTCTATTGTAGCAATTTTAGGTAGCTGCTGTAAGGAAGGTATTTTTTGTATATGCTTTGCATATTTTATTGCATTATCACTATATATATTAAAAACAATTGAACAATTATTGGCTGCTCAAGCTGGTTATGTTTCTCCCTCTCTGCACTTATATCAAAATTGAGGGTACCACTTTCATTGACACATTCATTGTAAATGGAAGGTATTGGCAGATTTGTATATGTTTAAAACTTAACCTTTATTACTATTTACATATTAATGGCTTCTCTGTATTAAATAAAAGCTGCTCCTGTAGTTAAAGGGACACTATAGGCACTAAAACAAATATAGCTTAATCAAGCAGTTGTGGTGTATAGATCATGCCCCTGCAGTCTTGTTGCTCAATCTCTGTCTCTTAGAAGTTAAATCACTTTGTTTACACAGTCCTTGCCACATCACCATTCATGCGACTTGCACAACCTTCCTAAATGCTTAATGTTTAACCCCTTAAGGATGACAGGCGTGCTATGCTGTCCTTGGGGACCCGGCTCTATATGCCGGGGGAGGCTGTCCTATGTACTTACCCAGTAGCTGGCGATCTCATGCCGGCAATCGCGGTGGGGGGGACTCATCTGGAATCTCAGGGAGTACCCCTGATGCAATTCCGGCCCCCCTGGGAGATGTGATCACGAGGTCCTTGCAAGTGCCAGCAGGGGGAGTGTAGTTTAAAATTAAATTATATATACTTAGATCATATGTATGATCTAAGTATGTATACATATATATATATATATATATATATATATATATATATACATACTAAGTGTCTAAGTGTATTTTAATATAAATATTTATGTATATATATATATATATATATATATAACAACATTGTTGTTTGTTGCTCTTGAAGAAAGCCCAGGACGTGGGCTGAAATGTCGAGTTTTTATGGAATAACTGAATAAAGAAGATTTTTTACTACAAGACCATGAGTGCTAGCCTATACCTCAATATTTTTATATATATAACTATATATAAATATATATTAATATCAAATTACATGTAGAATGACATTGATTAAATATATATATATATAATAATTTTAAATATATATATATTTATATATGATATAAAATAAAATATGTAAATATGATAAAAAAATAATATACAAAATAAATAAAAAAATATATATGTGCAATTTTGTTCTAACTGTATTTTAATATATATATATATATATATATATATATATATATATATATAGATATACACACATACACACAATACACAAGATCCAGTGCACTCACCTATCCACTAAACAGCAACTTCAATGTTGAAAGATTTTATTTGTTTTTTTAAAAACACCTAATCTAGGCAAAAATAATGGGGGTTTAGTTACATTATATGATCATACATTGCATAAGGCTGCCACAACGTCAATGTACCCCATCTTTGGCAGGTCCTACACTAACAGCCTAATGTCTGCTCTTATGAGATTAACCCACTTACTTGGGAAAAAAATTCCATCTGGGGCTCTCTGCAGTACAAGGCTAAATAGGGCCCTGGGATGAGGCACCTGTGACAGGGAGGGGTGCAAAACCAAGGAGTTGGCTAGACTCCCAAATATATATATATGAAACAAAGGGGGTTTGGCTGCACTCACCTGAACATGCATAAATGGGGGTGCTGCTGGGGGCCAAATTATACAATACACAAGATCCAGCGCACTCACCTATCCACTAAACAGCAACTTCAATGTTGAAAGATTTTATTTGTTTTTTTTGTTATCAAAATACACCTAGAACAAAATAATATATATACCGTATTTTTCGCTCCATAAGACGCACTTTTTTTCCCCTCAAAAGTGAGGGGAAATGTCTGTGCGTCTTATGGAGCGAATGTGAAGATTTACTTACCTGTCTTGGAGCGTGGGCCGGCTTCACAGCGCGCTCCGCGGTCCAGGAACTTCTATTTCAGGTTCCGGTTTCCGGCGGGACTGAAAGGAAGTGCACACTCAGTGTGCACACTTCCTTTCAGTCCCGCCGGAAACCGGAACCTGAAATAGAAGTTCCTGGACCGCGGAGCGCGCTGTGAAGCCGGCCCACGCTCCAAGACAGGTAAGTAATTATGGGACAATGGGAGGGGAGACACTATAAGAGAAAGGGGAGGGGGAGACACTATAAGAGAAAGGGGAGGGGGAGACACTATAAGAGAAAGGGGAGGGGAAGACACTATGGGAGAAGGGGAGGGGGAGACACTATGGGACAAGGGCAGGGGGGGGACACTATGGTAGGGAAAGTGCACTATGGGACAATGGGAGGGGGGAACACTATGGGATCAGAACACTAATGGACAAGGGGAGGAGGGGTTAAAGAACACTATGGGACAGGGTAGGAGGGGTTAAAGAACACTATGGGACAGGGGAGGAGGGGTTAACAATCACTATTTGACAGAGGAAAGGGGGGTTAAAGATCATTATAGGACAGGGGAGAAAAAAAAATATTCTGAACAAACTGTCCCATAGTAAGAAACACTATGGAACAGTTTGTTCAGAATATTTTTTTTTTCTGGGTTTCCTCCTCTAAAAACTAGGTGCGTCTTATGGTGAGGTGCGTCTTATGGAGCGAAAAATACGGTATATATCTATACATAAGTATATACATATATATTACTATATATACCTAAATATAAATAAAAATAATTTCAAACATTATATATATATATATATATATATATATATATACACGTATATATATACATATAATAATGCTACTTATATATTTATGTAATAATTTTACATAATTAGGTTATTTTATTAATTACAATTTGCAGGACCTGCTGACAACCCAGGCCCAAAGTCCAGGGAATTTAATTTGCTAGCACTGTATTTAACCCTGCAACTTTCCAACATACCATAAAACCTGTACATAGGGGATACTGTTTTACTCAGAAGACTTCGCTGAACAAAAATATTAAAATGTATTTCAATGATGATATAGTCAGTGAAAGTTAAATTTTTTTGCATTTTTCACACACAAATGGTACTTACAAGGACGATATACCATATATACTCAAGTATAAGTCTAGTTTTTCAGCACATTATTTGTGCTGAAAAACCCCCACTCGACTTATACTTGAGTCAGTGTCTGTATTATGGCAACTTACATTGCCATAATACAGACCAGGACCGCCGAGCTCATTACAAGCCCGGCAGTCCTGTCGGGGGCTGGCAGAGAGCTGTTACTTACCTTTCCTGCAGCTCCTGTCAGCTCCCTTCTCCTGCGCTCCTGTCAGATCCCTTCTCCTCCACTGTAAGTCTCGCGCTCTAACCCTGTGGCTCTCGCAAGACTTACAGTGGAGCTGACCGGACCGGAGGAGAAGGGAGCTGACAGGAGCTGCAGGAAAGGTAAGTAATAGCTCTCTGCCAGCCCCCCTCCTACACAGCCCATCCACTGGACCACCAGGGAATGAGAGTCCCCCTCCCTGGCCAGCTAACAAGCAGGGAGGGGGGACGAAAATAAAAAATAAATAATAATAAAAAAATATTACAATATTTTTTTTTTTAAATATTACAATTAAAAAAAGTAAATAATAAAATACAAAATAATACTAAAATATGAAAAGTAAAACATTAAAATAAAACAAAATTAAAATAATAAAAATGCCCTCCCCCACCCAGTTCACACACACTACACACACACTACAAACACACACAGTACACACACAAACACACACTCATACACACACACTCTGCATTATATACACACACACACACTGCATTATAAACACACTCATACAAACACACACTCTGCATTATACACACACACTCATACAAACACACACTCATACAAACACACACTCTGCATTATATACACACATACACACTGCATTCACACAAACACACACTCTGCATTATATAATGCAGAGTGTGTGTTTGTATGAGTGTGTGCGTATAATGCAGATTGTTTGTATGAGTGTGTGTGTGTGTGTATAATGCAGAGTGTGTGTTTGTATGAGTGTGTGCGTATAATGCAGATTGTTTGTATGAGTGTGTGTGTGTGTGTGTATAATGCAGATTGTTTGTATGAGTGTGTGTGTATAATGCAGATTGTTTGTATGAGTGTGTGTGTGTGTGTATAATGCAGAGTGTGTGTTTGTATGAGTGTGTGTGTATAATGCAGATTGTTTGTATGAGTGTGTGTGTGTGTGTGTATAATGTAGAATGTGTGTATGAGTGTGTGTGTGTGTATAATGCAGAGTGTGTGTATGAGTGTATGTGTGTATAATGCAGAGTGTGTGTTTGTATGAGTGTGTGTGTATATAATGCAGTGTGTGTGTTTGTATGAGTGTGTGTGTGTATAATTATAAAAATCACAGAATTTCATAGCCCCAAGTTTTACCCTTGACTTATCCACGAGGCATAGCATATTTCACAATTGTTGGTCACAAAACTGCACTCGACTTATACATGAGATCGACTTATACCCGAGTATATACGGTAATTGTTGTGGTACGTTTTACTGTTTTGAAGCACTAATATTTATGTTCAGCGAAGTCTCCCAAATATAACAGTACCCCTCATGTACAGGTTTTATGGTGTTTTCAAAAGTTACAGAGTCAAATATAAGGCTTGCGTTTCAGCTTTTTCACATTGAAATTCTCCAGATTGGTTACGTTGCCTTTGAGACCTTATGGTAGCCCAGGAATGAAAATTACCCCCATGATGGCATACAATTTGCAATAGTAGACAACCAAATGTATTGCAAATAGGGTATTTCCAGTCTTTTTTAGTAGCCACTTAGTCACAAACACTGGCCAAATTTGGCATTTAAATTAGGTTTTTGCATTTTCACACACAAACAAATATTAACACTAACTTTGGCCAGTGTATATTAATTTTATAATTTTTTTTACTTTTTTTTACTTTTTTTTTACCAGCAGGGGGCTGCCCAGCAGTGTAGGGGGGTAATACCCTAAGAGGGATTAGAAGCGATCCAGTCATTAACGACCGTTTTTTGGCTGACGTACTCAGTACGTCCATGGCCACTAAGGGGTTAGCAAACTATATGGATGGTAGCATGCCTAGCCTTCCTGAACCCATAAATACTCATATTTCAAACCACCTGTCACGGGTTAAAATATGTCAATATTAGCCTGTGCCTGTAAATATATTACATTTATAATATTGTCTATAAAACAAACTGCATGTAAAATTAAATTATTAAAAGGGACACTATAAGCACCAAAACAACTCTAGTTGTATTAAATGGTTTTGATGTTTAGATCATGCTGCTGGACTCTAACTGCTCAATTCTCTACCATTTATGAGGCAAATAACATTCTAAATGCAACCCTAGAAACACCTCTTCTACATGTGATCTACACAGTCTCCCTACACAATACCTGTAAAAAGAGATCTAACAACTTTTATTGCACAATCATTTTACTTTAGAATACTTTAGTATCTCTTGCTCTGTTAATTGTCTGCTGGAGCCTACAGGAGCCAGTATTGTTTTTAAAGTTAAATTTACAGAGCAGGAGAAAAAAACTTCAAAAGTGAACTCACTGTGCTGATTGAAAATGACACTATTTTTAATGTTGGCTGTGTAAATTACAGGCAAGTGAGGTCTAGTGATGTCGCGAACCATTCGTGGCGAACTCCGGTCAGCTGACACATCCCTGCCAATCTCCAGCAGACCCTCCCTCCCAGACCCTTCTACTTCCTGGACAGCAACCATGTTGAAGGCAGCTTCAACATGGATGCTGTCCAGGAGGTGGGAGGGTCTGAGAGGGAGGGTCTGCCGGAGATTGGCAGGGATGTGTCAGCTGACCGGAGTTCGCCACGAACGGTTCATGGCGAACCGTTCGCGGCAATTTCGCAAACGGTTCGTGACATCGTTAGTGAGGTCTGGTTAGGGCTGCATAAACAGAAACACACATGATTTAACTCCTAAATGGCAAAGAATTAATATTGCCGAAGCATGATTTATACACCGCTTCATTAAGCTAAAATTGTTTTGGTGCTTGGAGTATTCCTTTAATACTTACCAAATCCCTCATTTAAACAAATACCTGATGGAATGTTTAAAAAAAGTGCAAAAGATTATATTAGAAATTAATCTACTTGTTCTAATATTTTTATTGTTATCTTGAACCATAATGCCCTTATTTTCTGTCCATTAAATGGTTTAAAAGAGTACTTCTGGGAGAGTACAATTTGAAATAAATACCTGTAAACAACATGTACACCTTCATAGATGGAGCCTATATTAAAACATAAGAAATTCTGGAGTAATGTTAAATATAGAGAAATCATCAAAGCAATTGATGGAGTAGATCTACTGATTACTCCACATTTATCACTTACCCTTAGTACTGTAACAGATATGCTTTCATAAATGTAGTTCATAGTATAGTATTTTTGTAAATCAGAAATGCTAAATTCACTGAATTTACTGTGGTTAGTCACAGTTAAACAGTTGATCAAGCTGTAATCCATCTATCATAAAAAATACTGGATAATCAATTTAAATGTCTTCTGACAGTGACACATTCCTTCAAGCGTAGTCTCTCAACATTATCAAAAGTAATCTGAATTTAATATTATTTTCCATTGTCAGCCACATAAAGTGATCAAAACCAATTTTTCAATGAATGTTCCATCACAGAACTGTTGAAAATATAAATTTCTACCTAACAGGGTTATTCACTAAAATGAGAATTCAAAGACAATTTCAAATTTAAAGCCAAAGTAGCTGAACTTTAAGCATAGCAGACTTAGAGATTTTTTCTAGTTTAATCTTAAATTTGAAATTCACTTTGAATCAACCTTGAACTCTCTTTTTTTGTTAAAGGATCACTATAGGGTCAGGAAAACAAACATGTTTTCCTGACCCTATAGTGTTAAAACCACCATCTAGCCCCCCTGGCCTCTCATGCCTCCCTAAATATAGCAACATCTTACTGTATTGAAGCCAGAAGCTGTAGATCTGCATGCTGTTGGCCTAAAAAAAAACAAGCTGACATCATTAGAAGTGGTAGCCTGATCCAATCACAATGCTTCCTCGTAGGATTGGCTGAGACTGACAAGGAGACAGATCAGGGGCAGAGCCAGCATGATACAAACACAGCCCTGGCCAATCAGCATCTCCTCATAGAGATGAATTGAATCAATAAATCTCTATGAGGAAAGTTCAGCGTCTGCATGCAGAGGGAGGAGACACTGAATGTTTGGATGCATTTTAGGCAGCCATGACCCAGGAAGGATCTCTAACAGCCATCTAAGGAGTGGCCAGTGAAATTATCACTAGGCTGTAATCAGGGCCAGATTAAGAGCCCAGTGGGCCTGGTGCTGACAATTATGACGGGCCTAATTACAGAATCATATCGACCAAAAACAGTAAAACACTCCCAAGCGTCATGTATCTTATGGAGATGGTGCTGGAGAGAAAGAAAACAGCAGCTATAAGAAAACACATACCGTAGGCTAATCTCTCACCAATTTATGTTTTCATCTTTCAAGTAAATCCATAACCCCTAACAGCAGTGTCCAGTCAAGCAAGAAGTCAATGGGCACGGTAAAAGGGTGTGCCACTGACACAAATCACGTAACCTGCCAAAAGGGGCGAACATGCCCAAAAAGAGCATATGTCTGCCCAAAGAATTAGAATGCCAGCCTGGTATGAATGCATGTCAGGCTGCCTGCCAATCATGCAGCTGGCCAACTAAGGGCATACTATGCAGACAGCACCCTGAGCTTGGCATAAATGCATCTAATGATGCGCTCGCTCAATGCTTTCTAAGGACTGTCCCCTAGCACTCGCTGGTCCACTTGTCTCCTTACCTTCTTACTAGCAGGCAGAAGCTCCTGGTATATAGTCTGGGACAGAGAAAAGTTGTATGTAGTGAGTGTTGAAGAAAGGGAACATGCCACAGTGTTAGAGAGACCGTCAGCATTACCTTAAAGGATCACTATAGGGTCAGGAACACAAACATTAATTCATGACCCTATAGTGTTAACACCACCATCTAGCCCCCCTGGGCCCCTCATGCCTCCATAAATATAGAAAAATCTTACTGTATTCAAGCCTGAAGCTGTAACTCTGCATGCTGTTAGACTCAGAAAAACAAGCAGTCTGCTGACATCATTAGAAGTGGTGGCCTAATCCAATCACAGTGCTTCCCCATAGGATTGGCTGAGACTGACAAAGAGACAGATCAGGGGCAGAGCCAGCATGATTCAAACACAGCCCTGGCCAATCAGCATCTCCTCATAGAGATGAATTGAATCAATGAATCTCTATGAGGAAAGTTAAGTGTCTGCATGCAGAGGGAGGAGACACTGAATGTTTGGATGCATTTTAGGCAGCCATGACCCAGGTAGGATCTCTAACAGCCATCTAAGGAGTGGCCAATGGGCTATCACTAGGCTGTAATGTAAAGACTGCATTTTCTCTGAAAAGACAGTGTTTACAGCAAAAAGCCTGACGGTAATGATTCTACTCACCAGAACAAATCCAATAAGCTGTAGTTGTTCTGGTGACTCTAGTGTCCCTTTAACTATATTCATTGTCAGACAGTCCACACAAGTTTTGTTCCCATACATCCCTTTTAAGTTTCCATACTTAAGTAAGAGTATGTGAAAAGTAGATAGGGTTGCCACCTTTCTTGGAAAAACATACCGGCCTTGCTAATTTGCATAATTAAATATGTATGGGTGACATCACATGATGTAAATCACAAGGAGTGACATAAGAGAAAATGCTGTAAAATCACCAAAAAACTACTTAGTTTGATTCTGCTGTATAGATATATAGATTCTGCTGTACAGTGGCCCCATGTCTCCCAGTGCCCCCATGTGTCGATTACTCCAGGTCTCAGTGTTCCTATGTATCAGTGTCTCAGTGCCCCTTGTCTCCCAGTGTCCCCTAGTGATCATATGTATCACAGTGTCTCAATGCCCCATGTCTCCCTGTGTCCCCATGTATCCCAGGGTCCCCATGTCACTAGGAAGACGGGAAGACCTGGGGACACGGGGAGTCCTAGGGACACGGAGACACCAGTGACACTGGGAGACTAGGGGGCTCGGGCTGGGACGCATGTGGACACAGGGAAAATAGGGGACACTTGAAGACATGGGGACACAGACACCAGGGACACAGACACTAGAGACGATGGGTGGGGGACATGAGGACATTGAGACATGGGGGCACTGGGAGACATGGGGACAACAAGACACCAGGGCCACAGACACTAGGGACACTAGCTTGGAGACATGGGGACATTGAGACACTTGAGGCAATGGGAGACATGGAGGCACTAGGAGACATGGGGACAGTGAGACACTGGCAGACTGCGGGGCACTGGGAGATTAGGGGGCACTGAGACACCAGGGACACTGGCTAGGAGACATGGTGACACTGGGAGACATGGGGACACTTTGTCCCCATGTGTCTGTGTCATAATGTCTCCCAATGTCCCTTAGTGTCTCAGTGTCCTCATGTCTCCTTGCAGCCTTTCCCCATCCCTTACTTCCCTGAGCTGTTGCTGTCTCTGCATGGTGGGAGTTGCTGTCTGGACTCTCTGTAGCTGCACCCCTGCAGATCAGTGAGTATAGATAGGCAGGGAGGCATATGCTGGAACTTCCTATACCTGCCTGTCTCAACACACAGCGACCCCTACTGGCCAGTGCTGGTATTGCATAGTAATCTCTTGTTTATACTGAGAAAAATACCAGCATTTGTATTGCCAGTATCACTGTAATATTTGCACCAGCCAGGAAGCCTCAAATACTGGCTGTGCCAATAAAATAAAAGCCAGGTGGAATCCCTAAGAGTAGTGTGTGAAAAAAAAAATGTAAAAAAAAAAAAATTAAATTTTTTTTTTTTTTTTTAATGAATCAATGGGCCTATTCCATGGGCCTGGGCCTGGAGCTGCAGCTCCATCAGCCCCTATGTTAATCCGGCCCTGGCTGTAATGTAAACACTGCATTTTCTCTGAAAAGACAGTGTTTACAGCAAAAAGCCTGAAGGTAATGATTCTACTCACCAGAAAAAATTCAGTAAGCTGTAGTTGTTCTGGTGACTATGGTGTCCCTTTATTTTTTGTGAAACATACCAAACATTACAAATGCAAATAACATGGTCATGGTATTATAATGCTTATCATGCTCTCCTCTTTAAGTTTAAAAAAAAAACCTAGTGTGACTTCAGTCATATGGTATACCCTTTGACAAAATCAAAACTTGATTTTGGATTAATAAATGTACACTGTTCAGCCACAAGATTAACCCCTTAAGGACTGGACTGTTTTTGCGATGTTGTACATTTGCGACCAGGCATATTTTTACACTTTTGTGGTGTTTGTGTTTGGCTGTAATTTTCTGCTTTCTCATTTACTGTTCCCATACAAATTATATATTGTTTTTTTCAGGACAAAAGGGGCTTTCTTTACATACCATTATTTATATAATCTCATGTATTTTAATTTAAAAAAAATAAAATATATGATGAAAAATTGAAAAAAATACATGTTTTTTGACTTTTACTTGAAAAATCTTTTACTCATCTACAAAATCGAATGAAAAAAACTGCTAAATAGATTCAAAATTTTGTCCTGAGTTTAAAAATACCTAGTGTTTACGTGCTTTTTGCTTTTTTTTGCATGTTATAGGGCTATAGGTACAAGTAGGATATTGCGGTTTCAAAACATACATTTTTAAAATTTATCAATAGTGACATTGTAACACTATTATCTGTCATAAATCTCTGAATAACACCCCACATGTACATATTTTTTTTAAAGTAGACAACCCAGGGTATTCAATATGGGGTATGTCCAGTCTTTTTTAGTAGCCACTTAGTCGAAAACACTGGCCAAAGTAAGCATTCATATTTGTTTGTGTGTGAAAAAAGTAAAAAAACTAAATTGAACGCTAATTTTGGCCAGTGTTTGTGACCAAGTGGTTACTAAAAAAGACTGGACATACCCCATTTGCAATACCTTGGGTTGTCTTCTTTTGCAAATGGTATGCCATCATGGGGTAATTCTCATTCCTGGGCTACCATACGCTCTCAAAGGCAACGTAACCAACCTGGCCATTTTCAATGTAAAATATTTGACCCATATATTTGACCTTGTAACTTTCAAAAATGCTATAAAACCTGTACATGGGGGGTACTGTTTTACTCGGGAGACATCGCTGAACACAAATATTAGTGTTTAAAAACTGGAAAACGTATCACAACAATTATATCATCGGTAAAAGTGCTGTTTGTGTGTGAAAAATGCAAAAAAAGTCACTTTCACTGACAATATCATCGCTGTGATATGTTTTACTGTTTTGAATCACTAATATTTGTGTTCAGCGAAGTCTCCCGAGTAAAACAGTACCCCCCATGTACAGGTTTTAGGGTGTCGTAGAACGTTACAGGGTAAAATACAGTGCTAACAAATTAAATTCTCTGGAATTTCGGCCTGGGTTGGCAGGCAGGTCCCTCAAATTGCAATCAATAAAATTACTGAATTATGTAAAAATATTACATAAATACGCACGTAGAATTTAAATATATATGCATATTTATATAGTTTAAGTCTACGTGTATATTTATATAATTATTTATGTAATTTTGTATATGGAAATATGTATATTTCGTATTATTTTTATTTATTTATATATACATAGATATATATACAAATTGATTCTAAGTGTATTTTGATATAAATATATATATATTAATTTTAAAATACAGTTAGAATAAAAATTTTTTTAAAATTTTTATTATTATTTAAAAAAAATTATTTAATTTAAATTACTTATTATTTATATTTTATAATATATATATATACAATATATATAGTTATTATATATATTATATATATACGTGTGTAATTTAATTATAAGTGTATTTACATATTAATATAAAAATACACTTAGTATGGCATTATATATATGATATATAGACATATATTATATAGATATAATATATGTCTATATATCATATATACACATATATAATTATTATTATTTTTTTAATTAACACTAACTTTATTTTTTTTATTGATTTTACACTAGCAGGGAGACTGCCTGTCAGCACAGGCAGTCCCCCTGCAGGCAGACACTTGGACACCTATTGTGACCATGTGATCGCTGTGTTAAGCGATCACATGGCCACAGGGGTCCTAATCCAGTGTGGGGAGACTGTCTGGGCTGCAGGCAGTCTCCCCACAACCGGAGCCACGCTGATCGCCGCCGGGGGAACGGCGGCGATCAGGTAAGTAACTTGGACCGTTAGGATGGTTCAGGACCGTCAGCGGTCGGCAAGGCAAAAATGCCGATGACGGTCCTGAACCGTCCTCGGTCGGGAAGGGGTTAAAACCACTGACAGGTGAAGTGAATTACTTTGATTATATGTTTTCAATCGCACTTGTCAAGGGATGGGATATAATAGGCAGCAAGTGAACAGTCAGTTATTCAATTTCATGTGAAGCGAAGGCTAGTTTGTCTGGTCCAATCTCACAGAAGAGCTACTGTAGCTCACATGCCTGAAAGACTTAATGCTAGCCACAATAGAAAGGTATCAGAACACACAGGGCATCACAGTTTGCTGCGCATGAGGCTGCATAGCTGCAGACCGGTCATATTGCCCATGATGACACTTTTCCACCACCAAAAGCTGATTCAATGGGGAAATGAGCATCAGAACTGCACCATGGAGCAATGGAAGATGGTTGCCTGGTCTGCTGAATCATGTTTTCTTTTATATCAAAGGGATGACCAGGGGTGTGTGTGTTATTTACTTTTGAAAGAGATGACAGCATGATGCACTAGGGGAAGAAGGCATGCTTGTGGAGGTAGTGTTATGCTCTGGTTGATATTCTGATGGGAAATCTCAGGTTCTGGCATTCATGTGGGTGCTTCTTCGACAGGTACCACCTACCTAGATATTGCAGAAGAACACATGCAACCATTCATGACTGAGGTGTTCCCTGATGGCAGTGGCCTCTTTCTGTAGGATAATGTACCCATGCACACAGCAACAAATTATCAGGAATGGTTTGAGAAAAATGAAAAGAGTTCAAGGTGTTGCTTTGAACTCCAAATTCTACAGATCTCAATCTGATTGCGCATCTGTAGTATTTGCTGGAACAACAAATCTGATCCATGAAGGCCTCACCCCCCAACTTGTGACTTAAAAGATCTGCTTCTAATGTCTTGGTACCTGATACCACAGGACACGTTCAGGTGTCTTGTGTTTTATGCCTCGACACATCAGAGCTATTTTGGTAGCATGAGGGGCGCCTTCATGATATTAGGCTGATAGTTTTAATGTTGTGGTTGATCAGTATATAGAACCTCTATAGTAAATGCAATTTTAAATACTATGCTGTATGAACATTTTTACATAGCAAAACAACGTTTTTTTTTATAGTTAGCAAAATGTTTTTTCAATTTAAATTAAATAAGAAACTAAATCCTTACCTGACATTTGCATTATATTGTTTTTCTATGATACGCCAAACCATCTACTTAATGCACATCACAATGTAGTGTAAAGAAATGTGTTTACTTCAGTAGCTTGTTTATTTAGTGGATGTTTTAGTTCACTTACTTAAAAATGAATATTGTAAAATGTGTTTATCAAGAGGAAATGATTGCTATAACAGCTGTTGTATAAATGAAAGAACACTTCTCTCAGGACCATTGCTTCTTCCAGGACAGTGACCCAACACACACAGCATCTGTTGCTTGATATCGAAGGATAAAGATTTGTACATCAAGAAAGACAGAATAAATATACCATTAAGATAGTGAATGGCTAAAACAATCTATACATATCCAACTAGAACCTTATACTCAGTATTTTGCAAATACCTGGAAGATTCCCCATACCGATCTAGATCAGGGAACATAATTTTCTCTCTCACAACCATAGTATTCATCATAATAAATAATAATAAATAATAAATAAATAATTTATGAAACACCTTTACAACAAAAAAGGAGGTTAAAAGATGTCTAACAACTAAATCAATGGCTGATAAATAGGTATCAGCCTATCCCCATAGTCAGATGTTCAGAATAGGCAAAGATTCATTCTTTGAACTCTACAGGAGATGTACTGTACACAGGGCCAGATTAAGAGCCCAGTGGGCCTGGTGCTGACAATTATGATGGGGCCTAATTACAGAATCTTATCGACCAAAAACACTAAAACAGTCATACCTCCCAAGCATCATGTATCTGATAGAGATGGTGTTGGAGGGAAACTCAAAGGATACAGCTATAAGAAAACACATACTCTATGCTAATCTCTCTCTAATTTATGTTTTCAACTTTGAAGTAAATCCATACCTCCTAACAGCAGCATCCAGTGAAGCAGGAAGTCAATGGATGGGGTAAAAGGGTGGGCCACTGACACAAATCACGTGACCAGAACTGCCAAAAGGGGCGAACATGCCCAAAAAGGGGGCATGTCTGTTCAAAGAATTGGAAGGCCAGCCAGGCATCAGTGTCCCTATGTATCAAAGTTTTAGTGTCCCCATGTCGTCCAGTTCCCTAATCTCCTAGTGTCTCAGTGTTCTCATTTTTCTCCATGTCCCCATGTCTCAGTGTTTCCTGTGTCACTTGGATACTAGGGGCCACAAAAACATGTGGACACAGTGAGACATGTGGACACAGTGAGACACCAGGGGACACAGACACTTGGGGACACTGACACTTGGGGACACTGGGAGACATGGGGACACTGGGAGACATGGGACACTAGTGGATACAGACATGGGGACACTGGGAGACATGGGGACACATACACTAGGGACACAGAGACATGGGGACACAGACACTGGGAGACTAGGGGACACTTGAAGACATGGGGACACTGAGACACTAGGGACACTGGCTGTGTGGCATGAGGACACTGAGACACGTGGGGATACTGAGACATGGGGAAACTTGTGGATATAGACATGGAGACACTGGGAGACATGGGGACACTGAAAAAATTGGGGACACTGGGAGACATGGGGACACTGAAATACTAGGGACACTGGCTGGGAGACATAGGGACACTGGGAGACATGGGGACACTGAGACACTAGGGACACTGGCTGGGAGACATGTGGACACTGGTAGACAGATATTTGGGGACACTGGGAGACATGGGGACACTGAGACACTAGGAACACTGAGAGACATGAGGACACAGACACTGGCAGACTAGGGGACACTGGGAGCCGTGGGGACACTGAAAAACTAGGGACATTGGCTGGGAGACATGGGGACACTGGGAGACATGGGGAGACTGAAAAACTTTGGGAAACTGGGAGACACAGGGACACTGAAACACAAGGGACAATGGCTGGGAGATATAGGGACACTGGGAGACATGGGGACACTGAGACACTAGGGACACTGGCTGGGAGATATGTGGGAGACATGTGGACACTGGGAGACAGATATTTGGGCACACTGGGAGACATGGGGACAATGAGACACTAGGGACACTGAGAGACATGGGGACACAGACTCTGAAGACTAGGGGACAATGGGAGCCATGGTGACACTGAGACACTAGGGACATTGGCTGGGAGACATGGGGACACTGGGAGACATGTCCAATGTGTCTCCCAATGTCCCTATGTCTCACAGCATCCCCTAGTGTCTCAGTGTCCTCTAGTGTCTCAATGTCCCCATGTTTCCCTGCCGCCATTCTGCCCAATTCCATCACTTCTCTGAGCTGTAGTCTGTCTCTGCAGGCTGGGAGCTGCTGCCTGAACTCTTTGTGCAGTGTAGCTGCTCCCCGGCGGATCAGTGAGTAGAGAGAGGCAGGGAGGAATATGCTGTAACTTCCTATCCCTGCCTCTCTCCACACACAGTGACCCCCTACTGGCTGGTGCTGGTATTGCAGAGTAATATCCGTTTATACTGAGAAAAATATCTGCAACTTGCATTTCCGGTATTACTGCATTACTGCATTACTGGAACGGTCAGTCAGCCTCAAATACCAGCTGTGCTGTTAAAATACCAGTCAGGTGGCAAACCCAAGAGTACTGTACCTACATTATGGACGGTGACCGGAAAAAAGCCCACATGGAAAATGCCCCCATGAAAATTTCACGCAGAAAAAAAAACCCACTGTCATAAATGCACACAAGAAAAATGCCCACGCAGAAAAAAGCCCACACAGAGAAAAGCCCACAAATAAATATGCCCACACTGAATAATATGCACAAATAGTAATTTTCCCATTTATGAGTATGAATTTTATTTTATTTTGTAATCAATATCTCATGATTAAAATATTCATATGCAACAATTTGTATAAAATGTATAATTAAATAATATATTGCTATGTTATAAGTAAACTTATTAACTGCCAAACGGAATTTGGCCTGTGTATGTAGAGGGCTTTAACCCTTTAATTACAGAGGCAACTGTGCAAGTTCTGACCAAAACAAAACCTAGAATTTGAGCTATTTATGTCTGTTCAACTATAATTTACCTCTTTTATATTAAGTGTACCCACACTTATTATATATCATTTTTTTAGGAGAAATGAGGCTTTCATATCACATCAAATATTAATTTATATATGACATAGAATTTAATTTGAATGAAATCTAAAAAAAGTGAGGGATAGTAAGAAATTTGGCTATTTTTCAACTTCTGCTTGGTATTTTAACTTTGAATGTTAAACTACTTTCAGCTTTTACTGAAATAAAACAGATCTATTTATATGCTGTATGTCCACGAGAACGACAATGTCCCCTATGTACAGGTTTCATTGTGTTTTTGAAAGTTACAGGGTCAAATAAAGAGCTTGCCCCTTGCAATTTTACACATTGAAATTTGCCAGATTGGTTTGCTGGGCCTATATTGCCTTTGAGACCATATGGTAGTATGGTAATGAGAATTATACCTATCTTGGCATACCATTTGCAAAAGTTTGCAACTGACTCGCGGCATGCACTTGCGGTCTTCCAGTGGTTAGATGTTTCCGGGAATAGGAGGTGCTAGTAACACGTACTGACGTAGTGCGTCCAAAAACGTGATGGCGCGTTTCGCCTTGACGGCTTCCTCAGATCATGTTCGGGTGGTTGCCGTCTCTCAAAATATATACCCGTCTATGTAGGCGTGGTATCCTCTTCAAATGCACATAATTAGCACCTCCTATTCCCGGAAACATCTAACCACTGGAAGACCGCAAGTGCATGCCGCGAGTCAGAAGTGTGTTCGAACCATCTTGGCTTTCCAGGGAGAGGGGTGATGATTTTCTGTTTTATATTGTACCAATAAAAGGTTTATTTTTATTTCAGTGCCGTCCTGCCTGTTTCAAGCACATCATTCAACTGTTCTACAGAATCCTGCAGAGAGGATTTAAAAGCGTCAAAAGTTGGAGCAGACTTTATTCTGCTCTACCATTGTGAGTTGTATTCTCCTACTATTTTTGATTATACTTATCATACAGATTTACACTATATTGTGTTTTCTTGTTTTCCTATTTTTTTACTTATATGTGGAGCGATTTAAAGAGATACTCCTTCAATCTTCAGCTGTTTCTATATTTTGAGGAGTAAGTGTTTCTCTGTTTGAATTTCACAAAGAGCACATATTCACACAGTATAATATATTTTATATAATTTATTTGCACTTTAAGTAATAAATATATTGTATTTGCACTTTATTCACTATTGTTTGACCAATATTTGTTTATAGACTGTTTCAATTGTTGAACTAGCACTTAAAGGCACAGCGCACTTTTTTCTGCATATGTCAGTATATATGTATGTGTATGTCAGTATGTATGCGTGTGTGTGTGTCAGTATGTATGTATGTATGTGTATGGATGTCAGTATGTATGTGTGAGTATGTATGTCAGTACGTATGTATGTGTGTGTATGTGCATATGTCAGTATGTATGTATGTATGTATGTGTGTACGTATGTCACTATGTATATATGTATGTGTGTATCTGCATGTATGTCAGTATGTATATATGTATGTGTGTATATATGTCAGTATGTATGTGTGTTTCTGTATGTATGTGTGTATGTCTGTATGTATGTGTTTCTGTCTATATGTATGTGTGTTTCTGTATATATGCCAGTATGCATGTACGTGTGTGTCTGTGTGTATGTATGTGCATTTGTATGTATGTCAATATGTATGTGTCTGTCTGTCTGTCTGTCTGTATGTATATGTGTGTGTGTCTGTATCTATGTCAGTCAGTATGTATGTATGTATGTATGTGTTTGTGTCTGTGTCTGCATGCATGTGTGTGTCTGTAGGTCCTTATGCATGTGTGTATGTGTCTGTAGGTATGTTGGCATGTGTCTGTGTCAGTATGTATGTCTGTTAGTATGTATGTGCATGTCATTATGTGTGTATCTGTGTATCAGTGTGTGTGTCAGGAATGTCTTTGTATATCAGGAATGTCTGTGTGTATTTTTGTGTCAGTGTATGTGTCTCTGTGTATAGGTTTGTGTGTATCTTTATGTGTGTGTGTGTGTGTGTATCTTTGTGTGTGTGTGTGTGTGTGTGTATCTAGGCCATTTTGTATCAGTGTGTGTAACTATGTGTTATTGTGTGTGTGTATCTTTGTGTGTGTGAATCTGGGTCCTTTTGTGTCAGTGTGTATAACTATGTGTCATTGTGTGTATCGTGTCTGTGTCTGTATCTGTATCTGTGTATTTGCATGTGTGTCAGTGTATGTGTCTGTGTATCAGTGTGTGTATAAGTGTATACACTACACACAAATGCACAGCTGCATTCAAACACCAACATACATACTCCATACAAAAACATGCTTACATTCAAACACAAATTATGTGTGTGTGTGTGTGTGTGTATATATATATATATATATATATATATATATATATATACACATTGCATGTAAAATCGATTTTGTTTCTCACCCCTCCTGGGTGCTATGTTTATTCCTCATTCTCAGGTTCTCTACCATATACATAAATACACACATACACACAGTGCATCGACTATACATTCATTAACACACACCTGGTATCCACTCTACAAACACTGCTTCCTTGTGGGTGGATTTGGAGGTGGGTCCTGTGGGGGAGATTTAGAGGTGGGCCCTGAGGGCAGGTTTGGAGGTGGGGCCCCAGGGGTCCAGACCTTAAACTGTGTTAAGTAAGCCCTAAAATTACTGATGGCGGCCATGACCCAGGGTATTCAAAATAGGATATGTCCAGTCTTTGTTAGTAGACACTCAGTCACAAACCCTGACCAGAATTAGTGTTCAGATTTGTTTTGCATTTTTCACAAAAAAACTATCATTGTCATTATACAGTTTACTGTTTTAAAACAGTCATGTCTGTGTTCCGCAATGTTTCACGAGTACAACATTACCACTTATAAATAAAAGCCTTGTGGGTACACTTAATATAAAATAGGTAAATTATAGTAGAACAGACAGACATATATAGCTCAAATTCTAGGTTTGTTTTGGTCAGAACTTGTACAATTGCCTCCGTCCTTAAGGGGTTAAAGCCCTCTAAATAATCAGGAAATAAACGGAAAAGGATCAGGACTTTAAAAACCAAACACAAAATGTAGAATATATGTGAATGAGGCAGCACACCTAAAATGGTAGGGCTGCCTCTAAGCCCCACAAGTAAATAACTAAACAAAAGAGGAGATAAGGTTTTTTGGCGCAACCTTATCTCCTCTTTTGTTTTGTTCTGTACATACACAGGCCACATTTTGTTTAGCATTGAATTAGTATACTTATAACATAGCAAAATTATTATTTAATTATACATTATAAAATCACAATGCAAATATGAGATATTTCAATCATAAGATATTGATAAAATAAAATTTTGGTAATATACCTATTCATGCTCATAAATGGGAAAATTACTATATGTGCATATTATTCAGTGTGGGCATATTTATTTGTGGGCTTTTCTCTGTGTGGGCTTTTTTCTGCGTGGGCATTTTTCTTGTGTGCATTTATGACAGTGGGGTTTTTTTTCTGCGTGAAATTTTCATGGGGGCATTTTCCATGTGGGCTTTTTTCCGGTCACCGTCCATAATGTAGGTACAGTACTCTTGGGTTTGCCACCTGACTGGTATTTTAACAGCACAGCTGGTATTTGAGGCTGACTGACCGTTCCAGTAATGCAGTAATGCAGTAATACCGGAAATGCAAGTTGCAGATATTTTTCTCAGTATAAACGGATATTACTCTGCAATACCAGCACCAGCCAGTAGGGGGTCACTGTGTGTGGAGAGAGGCAGGGATAGGAAGTTACAGCATATTCCTCCCTGCCTCTCTCTACTCACTGATCCGCCCGTGTGGGCATTTTTCTTGTGGGCATTTATGACAGTGGGGGTTTTTTTTTCGTGTGTGTGCAAATTTCATGTGGGCTTTTTTCATAGAACCATTAAGGACCTTAGTTTTCTTTTTTAAATTTTCTTGTTTCAGTAAGCTGTTGTTAGAAGATTCAATATATGTGATATAGATATATGTATATATATATATATATATACACACACACACACACACACACACACACACACATATATATATTGATACTCTTAGATCTATTGAAATAAACAAGTTAATTTATACAAAATTCCCATATATGGAAGGGATTTTTGTAGCCATCTGACATATATTTTACCATTTTGTATATGTAAGCAGTTTTTAAAAAAAAATATGTCTTAAATAAGGTAATAACAACAAAAAAAAGACAATGATTATTTCATGTTATTGATCCACAAGAAGGCAAAAAAAAATGTTTAGCTGTCATGGACCCAGGGTTGCAGAGCATACATTTTATTTGTTGTTTCATGTTGTTCGAATTATATGGACAATATGGAGGGGTTTTTTTTGGTGGGGCTGTGGATTGTTTACAAAAACAAACAAGAAATTATGGGAAGAGGACTGATGGAGAACTGTCTATTGCTATTTACCCTATTGTATGCAAATGCCCTACTGTCGGTATAATACTGCTGCACAGCTGCAATAAAGTCAGTTCTGTTTAATCGCTACATGCATTCAAGGTGCCGGGTAAAGGCTGCTTTAATCACTTGCTATATTTTAATTCCGAATATTGAGACTGATGAGTGCTCCAAACAGCTCTGAATACTTTGGCTTAGCTAGGCAATACAGGATAGTCTGAAAATAGCCTATGAAGCCAAGAAATAACAAAGGTACTCAGTCGGATGGAAATGCAGGCCATTACAGTAGTCAGTTCCCATTATGGCACAAAAATGGCAAGAAAAAAAATCCTCCTTCATTCCATAATGGCAATCATGTTATATTGATAAATGTGTCAATGTAATATTGAATAATGTTCACTTATTTTATTTATGTTTATACAATTATATATTTTATAATCATATTATATGATTATACATATTGCTCTGAAAACAACAGCATTTTATAGACTCATAACCATGTGAAGGGATCCCTACAAAGCCAGTTTTAACCCTTAACAATACATTTACCTACTGTACAATCAATGTAGTTGTCTGCATTCTGACGTCAGCATAAAGTGTTTGCCCGAAGTCTTAGGAGCCTGTGATTTAATTGTAGTTCAATTTAAGTACCTACTTCTCTGAAATGCAAAATGTCTTATTTCTTATTCGGTTTGTGGTTTCAGTGTGCCACATTTGGAAGAAGCACATGAATGTCTGTAGGATTTACTTTCATAATCCATTTATAATATTTAAATATTGCGGTTTGACACGAGTGCTATTTCACTTTGTTTTTATGTTTTGTACTGCACTTGGTTCCTTCATCTCTGAAGGCTGCTACAATTTAATATATTCACTTTGTACACAATATGGCTTTATTTGAAGAAAGGAAATGCATTCATGTTAATGATGATTAGGTATTTGAGGATTCAGTTGTACAATGTAATATGAATAATTTAGAACTCAATGGAGATATAAACTAATGGTGTTAAGAATTTGAAAACATGCAAACCAAATAAATTAAAATTAGACAAGAGGAGCTTACCAATGAAACATATTTAGTGTAAAAATGATGTCAAGAAACTTAAGATTGTTGAAAATATTGCCCTTTTGAAAATCAAAGTTGATGAATTTATGAATGCATTAAAGCAATGTAACATTTTTCATAGGCACTAGATGGGTAAAAGTATGAACAGAACTATTTAAGCAAATGTAAAGTAGATAGAGAAATATATTACAGAAAAACAAAGTAGATAAGGTATTAAGAACAAATTATAAAACAGGTCATTATAAAAACAAATAGTGGTGCCTATATATATTATAGTAACAAATGTTGCTGCCAATAAATAATCAAGAACATATATAATATATGTTTCAGATGCAATGTAATTTCTCAACGTATAATTGCCTAAGTGCATTGTATTTTTAAAAAAAGGAAATTGCACCCAAAAATCTTGTATAGATATTCACCTTGATTAATCATGGCAGCAACAGTGTACATTGGCAAAATCATTTGAGCTGCATTCCTTATTTTTCTTCTTTAATTCACTATTTCTATGAATAGAGAGTGAAAGTGATCTCTTTCTATCGTGGGCACTGATGGTGACTGTTAGAAACGTTCATAAATTGAAAAGAATGGATGACTTTTCTCAGTACACTAATGAACATTCCCCTTGTTCTGTGGATGTACATGGTAGATAGTCATTGCTATTCTAAAATTATTATTATTAATATTTATCATCACCTTAGTCTAGATAGATTTGTAATAGCACCATGATTTAACATGCTGGTTTGGGATTATATGTTCTGCAAATGCTTGGAATCTCACTTATGACCACAGGCAATCTCCAGCTGTTAGAAAGCCACAACAAGAGCTGGCTATGTGCACTAGTGGAGTTAGTTGGAGTGTGTTTGGCTGTAAAATATACTCATAGCTTTTGTAGAACTTCATCTCCCATGGTACTTTGCCAGCAAGTACTGTTACTGCTTGGCCATCCAAAGCATCTTGTTGGACACAAAACAAAATTCTCAAAATTTTCAATTGCAAAACTGAAACACTAATGATATTAAGCCAACAAGCAAATGGAAGTGTGGGGCAATGGGTCAGTGGCAGGGAAATATCCTTTACTGGGTCCCTCCAATGCCTAAGATTTAATCTTCCCATCCCACATACCATGGGATGAAAGTAGGGAATGGTGGTCACTATTTAACTTACTAATTATAAAAATTATCCATGGAGCATACTCCTTGTAATTAAATTGTGTATCATGAATATACAAATTGCTTAACAAAAATCAGCCATCAGGCAATTTGTTTTTTTTTGTTGATTTAGATTTAAAGGTCATTTGTCTCCTCATATGCTAGATAAGTGAATGAATGAAACAGAATTTGTATAAATATGCATTAGTCTGAATCTGAATGCACAACTCTGCTAAACATATTCAGTCTTACTATTATGGAAAGGTTCCATTTAATGACCAACCTCACGGACTACATAGCATAATGTACATCATATGTATTATCTAAGCAGCTATTTTATGTTTCACTTTTTCTCACTGTTAGTATTTGGGTCTCGTTGGCATTATTTCAGTATCCACCTGTCCCTGTTTTGACATCCCCAACCCTCTTGTGTTGTGGTTACCTCCTGTTCTCCTGTTCTTGAGATCCCTGTCAATTACAGGGTGACCTCTGGTCACCAATGATAATCTTGTAGCATCCCTGGCCCTCAAGTATGTCCAATACAATTTTCAGAACTTTTCAATAAACACTGGTGAAAATGACTAAATTGTGATCACAATGCTAATCTCATATTTACTAAAGCCAGATACGATTGGAATTCGAGTTTAGTGAATCTGCAGCAATCTGATGCATTTGGTGCCTGTATTAAAATTAGTGCTCTCACATCTGAACTCTATGCAAAGTATATATAACCTATATTGAGAACCGAATGCATCTGGTAGGATGTCCATTTGCAAAATAATAGCTAAATTGCTATTTTGTAAACTACTGGCTCTGATTGATATTACATAGAGCGGTAAATGTATCATTTATAAATAAGCCATTATAAAAGGCCCACTATAAGAGCAAAGGGTAGTTGGTAGAGTTACCTCCACTTGAATATTATTTTAGAGCTCCCATACACCACCCATGGTTGGTGCTGTGGTGGGGACATATAAAATTTGCAACCCCGTCTGCTAACCACGGGGGGGATTAATTTATTAATTTAAAGCACCTCGACCAATGACTATGGGTGGGGGTTCAGGAGGAACATATCCACTCTGTTATTTCACAGGGCTCATCACAATAGGATGGGGCCTTTCAAGCAACTGGTTAGGAATGGCTATTCAGGCGCTAGTTTTAAAATTTAGTAGATATCCCCCACTTGCCACACGGAGGTCTTCTTAATGAATTATTTTTTATTTTTCAACTTTAATGTGGTAGCTGGCTAGTAAGTACTGGTAAGCCATGGCATAATTATTCCTTTCAAAGACAAGGGCTTTTAACTATTTGCCTGTTGTCTGCTAGTACTGCCACCAGGCAAATAGTTCAGATTGTTTAAAATTCAAGCCCTGACTTTAAGCACTCAGGGACATACTTGAAGCATTCGGGTCTAGATTTCAGCCATTTGATCTGGCAAAAATCCCATCAAAATTCATACTTGTTAGATGCCTGAATTGTAAAAGCTGGCCATTGTTGAATAGCATGAACAATGTTCGATTGGTAGTCCAAATGATATTGTAAGTGACCAGATGGTTTTGCCTTGTTTGTTATAGGGCCATTTGGACTACAATGAATAACTCTGAATGTCTCTCTTGTGGATGATATTTTTAAATTTGCCATACTATGTCAAATCTGTATATACCAAGCACAATTACCATTATAGTCAGCTGTAGTAGTTATAGTGCAAGGAGTGCCCCATAGTAAGTAGTTAAACTGTTTTAGTATTGTTTGATAACTTTCTTGCTGCATCTGCAGGAGAAACTGGTGAAGATGTCACTATAGAATAAAGCACAACTGATGCAGAACCATATTCATTAACTTAACGTAAGCCCTAAGCTCATCAGTGCAGCACTGCGTGTCCCTGAAAGAGAAGACCAGATTCAGGGGATGGGGCCATGGACGCCTGACAGGACAAGTTGTCAAACTGTACTAAACTGTTTTGATTACTTACTGTGGCATGGTGCCAGGGCACTTCTGGCTCCATATGCACTACAAAAGTCTTTGGTTATTATGTTGCTTGGAGTGCTCCTTTAAACTAGAGCAGATCTAAATCAACTGCAAAATATAAGAAAACAGTCAAGATTATTACAAAAACACATTTCTGAATGTAATATAATAAATATCAAAATACCAAAAAATTTATTTTTTTTTTTCATATTTTCGATCAAGTCACGACAGCAACTTTCGTCATGTATACTTATTCCACGGGGAATATCTGTATAATGATCTTTATTTAATATTAAAGTTCTTCAAGAACAAAGTAGATTAAGACACATCAGGCATTTTATAAAATCCTTGTGTCAGGTTTTCTGTGGGTTAATATTTTCATTTGCTTCAAGGTCAGCAATTTTCAGAATTCATTTTCACCTTCTAGCTGTTTTGCACAGATTCTACCTCCTCTGCAATTCATTTTAAAACAGTTTTTTTTCCTAGATCACACTTTTATATTAATTAAGTACATACATGTTCATAAAATCATCTCTTCTAATGATAGCTCAAACAATTATGCCCAGCAATGTAACAATCAGTCATCAATCAAACTCACTAAAACAATTAAAGCTAGACATGTTTTTTGCACTATCATTACCTTAAGGAGCTATTACTCATAATTACCTTATGATTAAAGTAGAGTGTTATGCTTTTGTCTATAGGCATTGTAGGTGTGACTGCAATTTACTGTGTCCCAGGAGTCACCAAGCTATGATAGAGACACAGAATAACATCAAAATACATATTCAGCACTTTTTCTGTGTAATAAAATGCTGCCCCCTCGATTTTTTTTCTACTTCATAAACTACACCCAAAAGTTTTCTAAAGTGTAAAGAAAGGTGGTGATATATTTCAACATGAACTTTAAATTCGCTATTTTCTCCCTTGGTAGCAAGAAAATGTATTATAACAATTTTATACATTTTGGAAATTAACAACTTAAGGGCAGAGATAACACAGCAGGATTATACAAATTTTGGCCTCAGAGCTTTAACATATCCTGCATGTAAACCGTACCTGTGGGTGCATCTTTGACTATTAACTAAGCAAGAATTGGGGTTGGGGATCTCAGTGTTGTATTTTCTATTAACCTTTACTACGATGCACTCTTTGTTTGGGAAAAAAAATATTAACATTACATTTCTTTGAAACATGGGAATGCAAGCTAGCACAAACTTACAACAAAATAACTATTTTGTGTATGGATTTCTTTTAAAATACATTTAAACATTTAACCCCTTAAGGACACATGACATGTGTGACATGTCATGATTCCCTTTTATTCCAGAAGTTTGGTCCTTAAGGGGTTAAATGATCTAGATTTACACATTTTTTATTTTTCATTTATATGTTAATTTTGGGGGGATTTTGGGGGGAATGAAAAGCTTTAGCATGTTTGTAGTGTCCCTTACCTTACAATGTTTTACATGGGATTTGAGTTTAGTATTAAAGAAACATTTAAATGTTCTTACACTGTAGGTATGACAAAAATAGATAAATATAAATGGTCATATTCCCTGCTTATAGGTATTTGTAAGTATCCTGAATGCATTACTAGCAGTACGGCTTACTGAAAATGACTACAAAATGTACAAATAATGTCTGTATTGAAGCATGTTGATAACATACAGTAAATACAGTTAAATCATATATTTCTAAAACAAAGAGTACAGTAGTGCAATATTTATCAATCTCTGGAGTGCTGATGTAATGTGAACAATAAAAAGAGGATCTTTTTCATTCCCTCCCCCTACCTGACTACAGGAATGGTATGACCAATTGAAACTTCCTGGACTTGGAAAAATAGAGAGTGCTTGTATTTTTAGAAAATTTGCAGACATTACATGAGTGCAATTGGTATCTGGCAGATAAATATGTTGTTCTACAGGTTGGGATTCATTCCTGGAGTATAATGAAGGAGAGTGAGGTTTGAGGATAACATTTTGAGTAAATTAACTTTGTACTGAAGGGATTAACATTTATTTTTTTATATAGCAATAAAAATTAAAACCAGTTACCTAGCCAATCAAAACACATAATCAATTTTGTATTTAATTATTCATGTCATTGCTTTTTTTTTTTGATATGCTTGCTTGTAAACTGACGTAACCAGAGGCAGATCATTTTAAATTGCATCCACAAATGAATAGTAGGAGATATAAATGATAGTGATTAATACTCTAAACCTACTGTATGGTGATAAGTGATAAAACACACATTATATGGACAATGTTATATCCATAAATACTACCAAAATGTTTCCTACTCTTGCCTTTTTGTAAGACTGCTCACCAATTACTATTGTTCTATCCTTTTTTTCTATTAGTTTTATTAGTATTCTCTTCTCTATCTCTGCTAACTTCTTTAGGTTCCTTGGGGAATATCATAGGATAAGAAATGTAAACTCAATAATAAAGATCAGAGGCTTATAGATCTTGATGATTTTGTGAGCAAAAAGCAGTTCTCTTGAATTTCAATTTATACACAAGCTTAAACACCATGTTCAGATTGATTAAAGATGTGATTCTGGTGGTTTGTGTATAGGTGTTGAGATTTGGTTATAAAAGTTATGGATTTATTATCAGATAATGTTCAGTTTAACTCTGGTATAAATTGCAATCTTTACATAAAATAAAAACACACTTTAAAAATTTATATATATTTAAGACACATATCAAGCATTTGTAAAATAAAAAATATTAAGAAATATGGGTAAGTATACTCCAATTAAATAATTAAATATGTATAGAAATAAGTGTAATTGTTTGAATTAAAAGTAAAATTCAGCATGAATCACTTTGAAATACATCTCTGCAAATATATTCAAGGTCAATACAAGAACAACGAAAGAGACCTTTTCATGTCATGGCTGTATAGTAGACATAAGATCATTCATTGTGATTAAAAACATGTGTTATACTATACTTGTAACAGGAGAAATCTCTGTTTTTATATGCAAGCACACAGAATGATAATCAAAGCTAGAACTAAGAAATATTTTGATACAAGTGGTAAACTATTTGCAGTTAATGTTAGTAGTTATTTATTAAACATACAGAAATGCAATAATATATTTTCCCTTTTGAGTAGAGATAAACTGATCCCCAATATTGACATATTATATAACGCAATAGTCAAGAGTTTATTACTTGTACTACCTGAAATAGACAATGTATTTGGTTTCAAAAGAATAGCGATCCGTCTTACTTTTGGACGATTTGCTATTTGTTTGAATCTCTGAACTCCAGATCACCATATGACCAAATCATGAAACAAACAAAATGAGGAATAAATAAGCTGTTTTATTTCATGAGTTAGAATTCCACCGGTGATGCCAAAAACAAGATGGTTAGTGGATAAAAAGATAATTGATGGCTAGGGGACAGCCACTAAGATAGCTGGCAAAGATAGGGAAAAAAGGAGAAGCAGTAAATATATATATATATATATATATATATATATATATACATATGGATTATTTAATAAATATATATATATTTACTGCTTCTCCTTTTTTCTCTATCTTGGCCACTTCTCACTTGATCTATAAATAAAAGCAAAATTTAGTGGCTGTCCCCTAGCCATCAATTATCTTTACTTGTTTATATATATAGATTATTTTATAAATATGACCTATGTAGTCTCTAGTCGGTCCTCTCACACCTCACCCCTCTGCCAGTCTTTACATTGGCTTCCTGTATCCTATAGGAGTCCATTCAAAGTGCTAACCCATACATTTAAAGCACTGAACAATTCTAGCTCCCTCCGCTCTGCCCGTGACCACCTCCTGACCGCTGCTCACACCCGTACGGCCATCTAGCGTTTGCTGGACTTCTCGCGGGTGACTCCTTTCCTATGGAACAGCCTACCTACCCCCATCAGACTCACCTTAAAACCCATGTCTTTAGGAAAGCTTATGGCCTCCCAGAGTAACCTCTACCTTACATATCTGTCTCTTGCTCTCTCCTATAGGGCAGTGCTTTACTCTCTCCTCCAGCTCTGCTTCACTCCCATCCTATTTGATTGCTATTTCCTGTCCTAACGTTTCTTATACCCCACCTCTGATAGACTGTAAGCTCATTTGAGCAGGGTCCTCTTCAACAGATTGTTCCTTGTAGTTTTCTTGTAATTGTCCTATTTATAGTTCCATCCCTCCTCTCTTAATATTGTAAAGCACTACAAGATCATTGCGACCGCTGGGGTTAATGCATCTCTTGTCTGCCTCGGTATTCCACAGCCTGTCAGAGCAAGCACATGTCCTGCAGGAACTTCTAATCCACCCTCTGTACTTCCATGGTCAGTGTGAAGTGCAGGGAGATGGATCAGTGATGATCTGCTTCTCCCTGTAAAAAAATAAAAGTTTAAGTTAAATCCCACTCCTTCCTTTCCCCTGCTTTAATAAAATTAACCTCTTCCATGCCAACTGATCACTGACTACAGTGAATAATTGGCAGGGACTACATTTTACTGTCATCTGATTATAATTTTTTTACCCTTGAGGGTTAATTATTTTTTTAACCCGGAGGAGTTAAATGTATTTTATTAATTAATTTAAATCTATTTAGCTAGCTGGGGTGGGTGGAAGTTAGTGGGGAATTGGGGAATTTTGTGTTAGGCTAGTTAGGGGTTAATGTTAAAAAAGTTTAAAAAAAAAAAGCTTTAAAAAGTAAAAAAAGTTTTAATTTTTTTTAAATAATGTTTAAAAAAGTAAAAATAATTCCACCCCCCTTTACCCAGTCCTAATAAAAATTAACCCTTTCCCTGCCAGTTGATCACTGCCTAAAGTGATCAAAATACAGATCACAGTATTATATTGTGATCTGATTTTTTTTAACCCCTGAAGGTTGACTTTTATTTATTTTTTAACCCTCAGGGGTTCAATTTATTTAATTAATTAATTAATTAATTAAAATATTTTTAAATTATATATTTTGCTAGCTGGGGTGGGTGGGAGTTATGGGAAATTGAGTTATTTATTGTTAGTGATGCTTGCTGTTATTTAAAGATTAACGGGAAAAAAATGTAAAAACAAGTTTTAAAAAGTAAAAAGTTTTAAGAAAGTTTTAAAAAGTAAAAAAGTTTAAAAACAAGTTTTAAAAAGTAATTTTTTAAAAAAAGAATAAAGAAATACATAAAAAAATGCCTTTTACCACTACACCTGGAACAAACTAGCGGAAAAATTATCCCATGCAAAGGTTCAAAATATGCCTTTTGAAATACCCCAGGGTGTATTCTTTAAAAAGTGGTATTCATTTGTGGAGCATTTTGAATAACAAACCAGCTAAACTACTCCAAAATGAAACATGGACACAGCGTAAAACTTTAGGAAAAACTTAAATGGCTGCGTCTCAAATGTGCCCATTCACCATCCACATATACCTGGCAAAGGTACATACGGGGGTATTGTTGTACTCAGACGACAAAGCTTAGCAACATATGAAGTATTATACAGCCATAGCACACATAAGAGTTGCAAAATATACTATGCAAACTCACTTTGTGTGTCAAAAAGGCAGAAAAAATGCTCATTACCACTGCACTTGGTACATGCTGGTGGAATAATGATCCCACGCTAAGTTTCAAAATATGCCTTTTGAAATACCCTGGGATGTCTTCTTTAAGAAATTGTATGCCTTTATGGTGTAGTTGGAATATGTAGCCTGCTTAAGTGCTCCAAAGTGGGACAGGGATGCATAAAAAAAACCCTCTAAGAAAATTCACACTTAAAACCTGAACTTGTCACATCTCTTTTACAGCACTGTAACTTCATAAAATAGTGTCTAGATTATACATTGGGCATATTGTTTTACTCAGAAGATGTAACTGAGCATAATTTGGGGGATTTTATGACAGTGGCACATATCAAGTGTAAGAAATACTCAGCCAAAATGCTATATGTATGTAAAAATTAAATTTTTTCCCCTAACCACAAACATTGGCATAAATTGGTGAAATAATGGTGCAGGTTAAGGCACAATATACACCATTTAAGATATCCTAGGGTGTCTGCTTTATCAAATGAGGTTATTTGAACAGTCAAACTGCTGTAATACCCCAAAATGAGACATAGGCCCATCAAATACATCTATAAAAATTCTAACTATAGAAACCGAAATAGCCTTGTCTCTGATATAACATTGTAGATTCACAGAATAGTGCCATATCAGAGTGCCATAGTTTGGGGGTATCATTATACTCAGCAGATGTAGTTGAACACAATATGGGGTTCGTTGCAGGAATAGCACAAACCAGATTTACGAAATACATATTACAAAAACCTTGTTATATGTGTATATGCCAAAAAAAGAGATAAACACAATTTTACTCCAATATTTAGCAGAGATTGGCGATGAAATGGCTACGTAAAAAGTGTAAAAATAACCTTGGTAAATAGCCTGTGATATATACTTTATATAAATATATGCTTTTCTGTGGCAATTTTGTTTTCTGTAAAGGCTAGTAAACCTACAAGACAAACATACCAACTTCTAAATTAGTTTCACATAGAAATTATATTTTAGTCCTTGTATTTTGTGTCCTGTAACTTTCAAAATAAGCTGAAATACTACACATATTATGTAGCCTATAAATCAAGACACATAAATTAATTTATTTTGAATTACTTTTTGACAAGCTGGACATATTATGCACACGCTATTATTGTCAAAACTGTGGGGAAAACAAATGTTTTGTTTTGGTTTTTTTCCAATTTTTTGGTATTTCTTTTATAATTAATGAGAATTTATCTATGTATATGTGACATCAAATTAAAGCCATTTTTACCCTTTAAAAAACGGTGTATACAGGTGATACTCGAAAAATTAGAATATCGTGCAAAAGTTCATTTATTTCAGTAATGCAACGTAAAAGGGGAAACTAATATATGAGTAAACGTATTACATGCAAAGTAAGATAGTTCAAGCCGTGATTTGTCATAAGTGCGATGATTATGGCTGACATCTCATGAAAACCCCAAATCCACAATTTCAGTAAATTAGAATATTGTGAAAAAGTGCAATATTCTAGGCTCACAGTGTCCCACTCTAATCAGCTAAGTAAGCCGTAACACCTGCAAAGGGTTTCTGAGCCTTTAAACGTTCTCTCAGTCTTGTTCAGTAGGAATCACAATCATGGGGAAGGAAGACTGCTGACCTGACAGTTGTGCAGAAAACCATCATT
Source organism: Pelobates cultripes (assembly GCA_933207985.1). NCBI lineage: Eukaryota > Metazoa > Chordata > Amphibia > Anura > Pelobatidae > Pelobates > Pelobates cultripes. The sequence goes on from OW240913.1 coordinate 99,021,107, forward strand.
GACACCCTCCATAAGAAGGGAAAGCCTCAAAAGGTAATTGCGAAGGAAGATGGATGTTCCCAAAGTGCTGTATCAAAGCACATTAATAGAAAGTTATGTGGAAGGGAAAAGTGTGGAGGGAAAAGTGTGGAAGAAAAAGGTGCAAAAGCAGCAGGGATGACCGCAGTCTGGAGAGGATTGTCAGAAAAAAAACATTCAAACGTGTTGGGGACTTTTACAAGGAGTGGACTGAGGCTGGAGTCAGTGCATCAAGAGCCACCATACACAGACGGATACTGGACATGGGCTTCAGATGTTGTATTTCTCTTGTCAAGCCGCTCCTGAACAACAAACAACATCAGACGCGTCTTACCTGGGAAAAAACAGACCTGGTCTGTTGCTCAGTGGTCTGTGATCTGTGATCTGTAATACTGTGATCTGTATTTTGATCACTTTAGGCAGTGATCAACTGGCAGGGAAGGGGTTAATTTTTATTAGGACTGGGTAAAGGGGGGTGGAATTATTTTTACTTTTTTAAACGTTATTAAAAAAAAAATTCTGATGAGAGCAATTTTTGCATCTTATTTGGAAACCAAGGACCCAGAGTCTGGAGGAAGAATGGAGAGACACACACTGCAAGATGGTTGAAGTCCAGTGTGAAGTTTCCACAGTCTGCGTTGATTTGGGGAGCAGGTTTAAAATAAAACCCAAACTGTTCCCTTCTCACTATCCCTAATACCAATGTACTTGTATAAATAACAGTGGATTTACGTATCACTGTAATGGCCATTGAAGTGTAAGATCAGCTACCAATATCAAGGCAAACCTTTTAGGTGAGTACTACTCTAAACATTAACCTTCCTGCTTTTTGCATAAAGGCCCAATCTCTAATGAGACATACATGGGTATTCTTTGAAACCATACCTACATCTTGCAATCCATGTGTAAGGTAGAGTCTTATTATTGTTCTATGAAGAGCTAAATGAGTATGTTGATTGTCAAGAATGCACTCTACTTCAAGAGTGTGCGTGACGTAGTTGTGGTGGTGAAGGGATTAAAGTTCACTATTTGTCTGCACTATACTGGAAATAATTATAAAATCCCTTTTAACACCACCCACACTTAATCATAATAATATAAATATTACTATTTTAATGCTGCCACCACCAAGACAATTTATAAATGGGGTGCCTTGGTCCCCCAGGTAACTTAATAATAAAAAACCACCAAGTACAATTTAGCACAATATCTAATTAGTCTCTTCAGGTAGCATGATTCTTAACCAGACAAAGGCAGAACTTAATAAAGGAATATTTATTATGAGCAAAAAATAGTCACAGTGCATACAAAAAATAGATGATAAACAAATTACTAACAACAGATAAAAACAAAAGGGATAAAATAACAGAAGCCCTAATCACTTACTCCTTAGGTTTTCAACATAAAGCTTCTGCCCAGGGGGTCTCTGGCAAGGAAAATGGTGACTCACTCAAAATTAGATTTTGGCCCCACTCAAGTACAATACACACTTCAGTATCATTAGATATATACCCTGTGGTTTATCAAGCCCCGCCTAGAGGAGGCAATAAGGCGTACCTATTGTAACTATAAGTGACCACCCCCTTGGGTTCCAGACCAACGTCAATCCAAATGGAAACATTTGGTTCTATCTCCTCTCATGTACTTGCCACATGAATAATAATCGCATCTATGAATTTGTTACCATATTTCCATTCCATAGATATGTTACACTCCTTGCTTGTGACCCAATATAGCGGACATCACAATCCCTTCCCCTTTGATTAAGTTATGCAAATCATGGTTTAGGCTTGATTAGAAGATTGTGCTTGTCCCATTCTAAATATAAAAAAATAAGGCTTAATTATGAATCTGTGGGCAAGTATTAATGTTTCTTTTGGATATGATACTGGAACACAAGGCTACTGACCATTAACATATCTAAGAGGGAACCTAGACATATGGGAAATTAGAAAGTTAATTTATATTTAAACCAGACTTCAAGGCCACTTATGTGTGACTTCTCACACCTTACAGAGTAGCTCTGTTGGGGGTCCCAGCTTCAAAGAAGAAATTAGGCTGTAAACCTTCTGCCCTCCCATACAATCAAATTAACCCCTTTTGGAATTGACAATACCACCTCTACCAAGCAGCCAGTTCATCTATGCACTACACAAATTAAAATAAATGACAGTATTCCTTAATGCAACAATGAATTATGCACCTTTGCCGTGACATTGATCATGTGAGAGAGTACTCCTTTAATGCATGATGATACCTTACTGGCATCTAAAATTACCTGCCTGCATTTATCTATATTCAATGACCTGACCAATTTACAAATATATCTAAATCCTTCTGAATTAAAAGTATGCGTATCTCTGTAGTCTACCCAGCTCTATGCCTGGTTATGTGTATTGTATGCATATCTCTGTATTATGCTCTGTATTGTGCTCAGCTCTGTGTATTGTATTGGTATCTACTTATTGTACTGGATTATTTGTATTATATGTGTACCTCTTTATTGTACCTGGCTCTGTGTATTGTATGGCAATCTCTGTTTTGTACATTGTATTGTGTTCTGTTAATTGGATTGGTATCTCTATATTGTGCCTAGCTTTGGATATTGTATAGATATATTATAACTAGCTCTGTGCAGGACCAGTACAAGGATTGTTTGTTAAGCAGGCAAAAATGCATTTTGTCACCCCAAAAAATTTGCCTGTGTCTTTCTTTACCCCGCCAATTTGTGCCTTCATGGTAATTGCAGATCATGTGCCAATTTCAGCAGGAAAGAAAGGATAATTTTGTCACTGACAGTCTCCCAGGGGATGAGTGAAGCAGCAATGGAATAAGACTCACTACTAGAGAAAAAGCTATTTTTTTTAGAGGGTGCTCATCAAATGTGTGGGTATTATATTAATATTTGTGTATAGATTAGAAACATAAAATATATACACATCAATATAAGCATATAATAGATACAGGTCTACTCCACTCCCTGAGGTGCTTTATGGGTGAGGATTAACTTAGTTTAACCCCAGTTTATAAAAGTGCTGATTTCTGTGATAAGCTGGCACTTTCAAAATTAACTTGGGAACACCCCCCTGGCTGTCACTTAAACAGCCACAGAGGTTTGCAGCCTCCTTCTGTTATGAGCTAATGCAAGTGGCAGACACACTCTACTTGAGCGTGCCTGACTGCTCCTCCTATACAGACCTCAGACCAGCAAATTAGCTACACAGACCTCAGACCAGATGTGCACATGTGCATGACCAGTTCTCAATGAGAAGCCTCTGATTTTCCAATGAAGAGAATGAAAATATCTTCCAGGAAAAAAGGGGAGGGCTTGCAAAGATACAGAGCTTGCAAGCTCTTTTAAAATATACTCCCAATGAATACATGCATAAAAAATGCATGCATGTATTCATTTGGGGTATATCTACTAAATTGTAATTTATTTATTTTTTGCTCAATTGCGCAGTGAAGAGTTTTATTCATATATTAGACATATGTTGAGATATACCATTGTAATATACATATACATACAGAAATATTTTTTGATTAAAACTTGACAAATGGACACAAAAACACAATCTCATTTACATTGACACACAAACGCACACATACCAACACACCCTCATCATTGATACACAGTCTGGCACACAAACAAACATATTGACACACTCATTAATGACACACAGTCTGACACACAAGCAGACATACTGACACACATACCAGTATATACACCTCCCCAATGTGATCACAACAAAAAATGAGTAATATTACCAATATAGAACTTGACTGTAATGTAAACAGCGTAGAACTTGATTGGGGTATAAACTAAAATAGAAGAAAATAAGACAACAACATAGTGCAAACTGTATGATGATAAATGAGTAATAGATAGGTGTATGACTCTCACTCACATTCTCCAGAGCCGTGCCAGGCTCTGTAAGACAGGCTCAGGGGTGCCAATAACTGACTAACGATCCAGGTGATCCAAATAGATGAGACTCCAAAAATTAAATGCAAAATATATTTATTGAATAAAAACATATAAAAGTGTATACACTACTGGGCGCTATGGGGGTGGAACCCAAAACAAACAATGATATATATAAAACAAAATTGGAATTCCACTTACCCCTATCTGTATAGTAGCCCAGAGTGTCAAAAATACACATAAAATAGCAAATAACAAATGCAGAAGATTGAAGCAGACGCGTTTCGGCTAACAGCCTTCCTCCAGTGCTTCACACTTACCTATGACACACAGTCTGACACACAGATATACATACTGACAAACACACACTCATCATGGACACACAGTCTGACACACCAACACACAAACTGACACACACTCACCATTGACACACAGTCATTGACACACACAAACACACTCATCATGGACACACAGTCTGACACAAACACACACTCATTCCAGTGCTTCTGGAGGAAGGCTGTTAGCCGAAACGCGTCTGCTTCAATCTTCTCAATCTTCTGCATTTGTTATTTGCTATTTTATGTGTATTTTTGACACTCTGGGCTACTATACAGATAGGGGTAAGTGGAATTCCAATTTTGTTTTATATATATCATTGTTTGTTTTGGGTTCCACCCCCATAGCGCCCAGTAGTGTATACACTTTTATATATTTTTATTCAATAAATATATTTTGCATTTAATTTTTGGAGTCTCATCTATTTGGATCACCTGGATCGTTAGCCAGTTATTGGCACCCCTGAGCCTGTCTTACAGAGCCTGGCACGGCTCTGGAGAATGTGAGTGAGAGTCATACACCTATCTATTACTCATTTATCATCATACAGTTTGCACTATGTTGTTGTCTTATTTTCTTCTATTTTAGTTTATACCCCAATCAAGTTCTACGCTGTTTACATTACAGTCAAGTTCTATATTGGTAATATTACTAATTTTTTGTTGTGATCACATTGGGGAGGTGTATATACTGGTATTTGTTTCTTTTTATTGTATTATGTAAATCTGGTGCACAAGGGAAGCACTAGGGTACCGGTTACACCATTTATTGTATATTTTCACCATATACAGAACTGTCACAATTTCAGTGAAGCGCCTATCTTTTTTTCTGTTATACTGACACACATACACACACGCACACTCATCATTGACACTCAGTCTGACACACAAACATACAAACTGACACACACTTACCTATGACACACAGTCTGACACACAGATATACATACTGACAAACACACACTCATCATGGACACACAGTCTGACACACCAACACACAAACTGACACACACTCACCATTGACACACAGTCATTGACACACACAAACACACTCATCATGGACACACAGTCTGACACAAACACACACTCATCATGGACACATAAACACAAACTCATTGACACACACATATACTGACACACACATGCATGAACACATTTACTGTTACACACTTTCTCTGACTGACTTAATGATACACACTGCCCTTTTTTAGTAGCCACCATTGTTCATTGATGGGTAATGTAGACTGATCCTTCATCACAGCCATTCACAGAAGTTAGGCTGCCATATCTGACATCATGTATCCCAGCGGCTTTAGCCCTGTGCATTGCAAGAAGCAACTGGCTTCTGTCACTCCTCGCTCCTCCTACACCTCACAGCAGCATGGTAACAGCCCCAGGTAACATCAACCTACTGGGACATTTATCTGAATCCCGGTGTGCTCAGAATGACATCTAAGCACCTCCTTTCTGTCGGTTACCCAGACTTTGTGCCCCCCCAGCCGTGCCGCCTTATGGAAGTGCCAGCCCTAGCTCTGATTATTATATGGGTAGTTCTGTATTGAAAATGGACTGCTATTCAGGTTAAAGGGATTCTATAGTGCCAGGAAAACAACCTGGCACTATAGAATCCTACAGTGCCCACCTCCCGCTCGAACCCCAATTCCACATCGCTGGGTCATGCTCCGCTATGTATAGCGTGAGGACATCCAGCATCGTTTAGACGACCAAAAGTCGTCTAAGCACCCGGAAGTCCCTCTAAAACATATTTAACACATTCTCAGCAAGCATAGTGTACATAAACAAACACGTACACACACAAAAACACACTATATATTCTCGGCACACTCACTGTATGATTATTATAGTCTGAGGCCCCAATATGTGACTGTGTATTTACAGTACAACATTTCATTATGGTGTACTCCCCCCAAAATTTGTGCTAAATATAATTTTTCAGTTGAGTAGAACATTTGTTTCTTAATATGCAGACAGCCATTAGATGAGGACTTAACCCTTCAAGGTAATTATTGCAATTATTCAGAAACTTCTATAGTAGGTTTAGTGACATGGGACATTGCACTCCGACCGCTTCAATGAGCTCGAGTGGTCTGGTTGCCTACAGTGTCCCTTTAAGTGGACAGATGCCACAGGCTACAGAGTTAAAGGGCAGGGTGACATTTCACCAGGATCTTAAAAAGTCACCATTCTCCACTGTCACCATTCTCCACTGTATATATGATATCAAGGGCACTTGAGCAGCTGAGAGTGCACTTTGTTATATTTTCATTAAGGTTTTTTTTTTTTTCAAAAGTCCAGAAAAAAACAGTAAAAGATCTGTGACAATCTCTGTTATCCTAATAATCTGATACCTGAATCTAGCACAAAATTATTGAATGACAGCATAATTCGTAATTAGCTATTACTAATCAAGAAGAAAATTCCACATTGGCTACAGAGCAGTTAATACTAAGTAAGCATGACAATACATAGGGATAGGGGTTTGCATGCACCAGAGCATGATTAAAATCACTGGTCCTAAAACTACAGTTATTATAATTACAAGTATTTCTATAGTGGCAACATATCCCATAGTGCTGTACAATAGGTAAAACAAGACAAACACATTTGACATACAGAAACAGTAGGTAAGGGTAACATTGCTAAAATTAGCAACCTATTTGGTTAATATATCAAGATGAACTAGAATGGATTGATATTTTCAGTGGTGTTATAAATATGAAGACACCTATTACAGAAGCACTATGAAAATATGCATAAAATCAGCATGAATATCATCCAGGTAATATCAGTAAGCCTTTCTTGGAATATATGCTACAGTGTCATTTTTAAACCAGGCAGTGTTCAATGGTGATCACAGAAAACTGTGAAGTTGCCAATTGTCTAACAGTCTCCATAGTTCCAACTCATCAAAGGGCAATTAATCTTAGCTGTCAGATAAACATTGCAGCCAGAATTTAAGTAATGGAGTGCAAGGTCAAACTATTCACAACCAAACGCTCAGGTTAATTTGGGAGTACACACATATTAAGAAACAATTGTTCTGCTCCACTGGAAAATTATATTTGGCACAAGTTTTTTTAAATTTTTTGGTACACCGCAATGAGATGTTGTACTGTAAATATATAGTAACATATTGGGGCCTCAGACTATAATAATCATAATAAAAATGTATATTCTTTGTACAGTGAGTGTGCCGAGAATAAATAGTGTGCGTTTGTGTGTGTATGTGTTTGTTTATGTACACTATGCTTGCTAAGAATGTGTTATATATGTTTTAAAGTGTCTTTGTGGCCTGCTATACATTGGGAGAACAATTTGGTGGCTTCATATAAGGATTTCTGAACATATTAAAAATATAAAAAAAGCATTGGAGACGCATAGTGTCTCACTGCATTTTAAACTATTCAACAATCAGAATCTGAAAGGCTGAGTGAAACCAGTTAAAAAATAATGGAGGGGAGGGGATTTTAACAAAAAAAAAAAATGGCACAGAATAAATTACATTTTTTTTAACACTCCAACTCCACATGGACTAAATCATGACTTTGAAATATGCCATGTTTAAGAATAAAACTTATTTTCAATAGATATGAGCTCAATTATCAATGAGTCAATAAGGAACAAGCAAAACAACTGAAAGAGAGTTTCATGTTGGATTATTCATAACTTTTTAGCATCAATCACTCGAATATTTATATTTTAAGATAAATTATTCACAGTTGTTCTATACTTTAAACCATTTCAATATGATGTGTTTAATATGTACTATGTATTAACATCCAAAAAACATTTTGCCTATTTATAATGTGTTATTTGCAATGAAGAGATTAGTTGTTTTAGGGAAACTGTCAAAGGGGACATGGTATGCACAATGTGTTCCAAGAAAGAATAAGACAACAAAGGACTTTGCAGTCAAAGCGGTGGAACTCATCATGTGTTCCAAAGAGGGATCAGGATGAAATGGAAGTGACTCAATGAGTTTGTGAAACCGGAAATGCAGTATAGAGTCAACGGAACGAAGAGGCGGACCGGAAGCCACCAGGAGAATGATATTGTGGCAATCAGAAGAGGTTAGAAATGAGAAAAGGAGAGTTAAATAATACACAAGCTGAAGAAGCCTGTTTGGGCTAAACACTTTTTGGACTTTGGACTATTTGAACTCTTTTATATTTGGGATTTTCATACTTGTATTTTTATCTTGATTTTATATTGGTTTGTATAAATAAAATTATTTTTAACAGGAACCTGTGGAGTGTATCCTCCTTAATAACATCTACATCTACCTACATGGTGAATATGCTATACTAAATCCAGGACCATGTCAATATGTTCGGTTACTTATATACAAGTATTTACACCATATAATTTTACGCTAGGTTGCTTTCCTTACTTTTATAGTAACTGAAACAACTTCCACCCACTCTACAGAAGAGAGATCAGGATTACCCTTACAAATTATACTGTCCCTAAAACTTGAGCCAAGTATAAAGTGGCTGTAATTTTGTGAGTGCTAGCAATTACATTTTTGTTTATTTATTGATGTATTGATACATCTGCCCTATTGACTCTCCATTCTTCTCCTTTTGTAGGTAACCATTGTATTCAGTTTCCGAGAAGTATGTATTGTTTACTCTACCTATTTTTATTGTTGTTTAACAAATATTGTAAAGAATTGCCCCGGACTGACAAAGAAGGGGGAACATGACTGCTGCCAGAGATAAGGGGATTGGACAATATGGATACAACTGTTAAAAAGTCGGGAATAGATATATAAGGGCTTAATTGGTGGAGACTTACCAGTGCAGGGATCCTGACTTTAATGGACAGCTGGCAGTGTACTAAAAAAAAAAAAGATTAAATTAATACCTTACGTTAAATCAGGAAGCTTCAGGGCAACGGTGCTGCTGCCGATGGCTGTTTCCCACGATGCTATGGTTGCCTTGCTGCAGGCGTACCTCGAATCGCATGGAGCGGGTTCTCTGGAAGACATACTGACTGTTGTCGAGAGAGGGCCTCGTCCGGATGTGGCTCCAAGTCCCACGGAGATGGCGGGTGCATCAGGTGGTGGTCGGCGGGCCAGACGTTCAAGGCCACCAACGTGCTTATCTCCAAGCCCAGTTCGTAGGAGCGGGGACGGGCGGAGAAGTCAGAGGAGGCTGAGGTAGAGGGCCGGTGACATCCCCCCAGGCTACGAGTAGGAGGCAAAGGGTGGTCAGTGGCTCTGGTGCTCAGGCCCAAGATGGCAGACTTATGGAAGATTGAGTAGTCCTCCATCTATTCTGGCTCGGTCAGAACTGATGCAAGTACGTTGGGCACGAAGCAGGACATTGTCGGAAGTGACGTCTGGAGTCAGGGACGTGGCAAGGCCGGAAGTACGCCAGCTACCCAGAAGTCGTTGGACTTCACGACACGGGCTGCGTACATGACGTCAGCACGGTGCGCCATGATGGCGTCACAGGCCTCGGCAGCGAGATCCGAAAGAAGGATGGATGCTGGCGGTCTAGAGACCAGATTGGTGTCAGGAGGCCTCAACAGAGCCAGCAGAGCTGGAGGAGCCAGGAGCAATTAATCGTCTGCATTTTGGGCAGGGCAGTGGGGAAGTTTTGTGCTTGCTTAGGCTCTTGACAGGCAGGTTACCTGGGGGTATGGGTCCCCGGGCTGGGGATCATTGCAGGCCTTCTCCAGTCAGGTCACAGAGGGTGGTAGGGTTGAGAGGTCAGAGGTTTATCGTCTACCCATCCCTGGTTGTGAAGTGTCCCCCTTAGGATTGCACGTGTCTCCAGACATCCAGGACAGGATCATTAGGGGTGAGTATGGTGATCTTTTTTCCCAGGTTCCCCCAAACAAAGAGTCTGTGGATAGACCACAGCGAGGGGAACAGCAGGAGGTGGAGAAGGGTAAGGCTGTCCCCCGTACTTTCAGTAATTGGCTTCAGGACTTTAATATATTTGTAAGTATTTTAGTGTGTCGCTTCCCTGAATGGGCCCCCTCCTTGTTTGGCTATTTCAACCTAATTTGAGGGGCGTACAAAGTGTATGGTGGCAGTGCTGGTTTAGGTACGACCAGCAATTCCGCCAGAAGATGGCAGCTTGTCCCGGTATGGTTTTGGGGTTCAGGATGGCAGCCTAAGGCTGCTGCTCATGACCCTGTGTAGCCCGTCTCCCTTTCAAGGGTCTGCCGGCGTGCCCATTGGTATATCGGCCAGAAATAGGAAGGGCATGTGTTCAATGAAAGCCATTGCAAGTGGTTCAGCTCCTGCAGATATCGGCATGAGTGTGCACATTGCAGAGGTGCGCATCCTGCAGTGCACTTTTTAAAGAATGGCAAGCCCAGTCCGGCAAGCCCAGGACATCCCTAAACAGGGTGATGCCGACGTGTTGTTTGACTGGTTTACAATTGTTTTTTGGATCCCGTTCATAGGGTTGGAGGAGATTCTGTTTGCAGATATTCTTCAGTCGATTCAGGGTGAGGAGGATATCCTCCAGGAAAAATTGGACGGCGAGGTTCGGCGGGCTCAAATTGCGGGTCCTTTTGATTCCCCCCTTTCCCAATTTGAGTGTTTCTCCACTGGGTTTGGTACCCAAGAAAGAGGCTGGGTCCTTTCACTTAATTCAGCACCTGTCATACCCATTTAGTGTGTTGGTCAACGACGACATAGACAAGGTGGTTTGTAGGGTTTGCTATGCATCATTTGACAGGGCGTTGGAGCTAGTTTGGTGGGCAGGGGCCGGGACCTGGTTGGCCAAACCCGACATTGAGTCGGATTTTCGGTTGTTGCTGATACACCCTGCTTGTTGTTACTTATTGGGTTGTTTTATTTCTGGATTTTTTCTACTATAATATGTGCCTGCCTATGGGTTGTGCCATTTCTTGTTACTACTTCAAACTGTTTGCTTCCTTTTTGGAGTGGGTGACGGCCCTCAGGGTGGGTCTGAGGTCTCTTACTCACTATTTGGACGATTTTCTTATCGTCGGGTCACAGAATTCACAGCTTTGTGTTTCCTTGTTGAGCGCTTTTCGTTAGGTGGCTGCCAATTTGGGGGTTCCAATAGTGGAACACAAGACAGTCGGTCCGGTGTCAGTGTTGTCCTTTTTGGGAATAGAAATCAACACAATTAGGATGATTTTTCAGCTCCAAGATTATTAGCTGGTGATTTCGTTGCGCCTCGTGAATCTGGTCAAGGGGTTCAGGAAGGTCCAGCTGCGCCAGATGCAGGTGTTGTTGGGTCACCTAGTATTCGCGTGTCGGATTCATCCCATGGGTAGTGCTTTTTGTCGCCGGTTGTCATTGTCGACAGTGGGTGTGTGGGAGCTGTTTCATTATATTTGGGTAACGCGGTGCTTACAGGCCAATCTTTAGGTCTGGAGTTCCTTTCTTGGTTGCTACAATGGTCACTCATGTTGGCTGTGGGAGGCAGTTGGAGCTTATATGGAACTTGACCTTTCTGTAATTGTTTCCCATTGTTGTCTCCTTGGAGTTGTGGAGTGAGGAGCTTAGGAATCGAACAGTGGTCTTTCACATGGACACATGGACAACATGAGTGTTGTCCATCTGATCACCCCATTATCGTTCTCCATAATGGGTGTGTTTTATTGAGGCAACAGGTTGTTGATTTAGTCAGTGTAATACTCTCATGAGAAAATTATTTGGAACTCAACTGCAGGAGAAAAAACAAATTGGATACTGTCAGTTTAAGAAAATATATTTTATTTAAATAAAGAACTTTAACCTTCACAGTCTTCTGCAGCAATAATGTTTTAAAATAATAATGCATAAAGAATGGAAATCTTGGTTTAGTATAACTTTACAAGAAAAATAGTAATTGATTGCAAATGAAAATAAGGAATGCGTAATTAGCAACAAGCAGTAAAGTCCCTTAAACTTAAATTTGACAGAGCAGGTGATTCCTGTTGTACAAAAAAACATTATTTTAACTTGAAGAAATAAACTTGATAACAAAATGTTCTGGTATGCAAAGTGGTTGTAGTCATTAGACTTAAATAATAATAATTAAAATTTGAGTAATTTGGCAAATGACATTCAAAAGAGATAGCAAGGCAAATCCCAGAGGGTAGACTTTAGTATTCCATATCCTTCTCATATATATTAAGGTAAGAACCAATTAATAATTGCAATCACTGGAGAACTTATCTTTCCTTTCATGAATGATGGGAGTTGAAGTCCTTTCCAGTGTAGAATGAAATGCGGTTCCCTGAAGTAAGTGAAGAGAGACAGGAATCCGAAGTTGAGTCTGTCCTTGAGAGGGAGAGTGGAGTAGAGCGAAGCCAGGATCAAAGCCAGAGGTTCAGTACACAGGAAATCAGGTTAGCAGAGTTCTGCAGCAAAGCGGCAACAATGGAGCAGTAGCGAGAGCACATCAAACCACAAAAATTGATTGAGCACTTTAGATGCGGTCGCGTTTTCCTTTTGAAGGGAAGCGCGTGACGTCAGACGCATGGGTGGAGACTGATCGCGAAACCCGGAAGTCATACGGGTAATGCCGATTGGGATGAATTCAACATGGAGGAGTCCCAAGACAATATGGAGGAATCCTGACAGTCAGCAGTCAAGAACCACCCTGGACTGACAAGGAAGGTGGGACATGACTGCTGCCAGAGATAAGGGGTTGGGACAATATGGACTTACAGTCAGCTAGGAAAAATGCTGGGATCCTGACTTCCCCTCCCTCCCGTGTTAGCCTGGTCAGGAATGTTGGTCAGTGTCTGTGTGTGCTTTGGTTTTGTTTCTCTTCTTGTTTTGTCACAGCGTGCGGGAGTCCTGGGCAGTGCAGTCATAAGCAGAAGAAGGTGCCGAGGTGGCTTGGTGAGTCGCAGTCTGTTGAGAGCTGATGGCGAGTGCAGGTTGCTACGGACTCATGGTTTAATGGGATACATCTGTCTTTTGGTGAAGCACCCCAACAGCCGACAGGGCTAAGAAGTTGCTGGCACTTGTGTCATCCATGGTGTCCCGCGCCGTCCCGGTCCCACCGTCCGTCCTCTCGTCTCGGGCGTTGTGGGTCGCTGGCGGGCGTTGCGCGCATGCGCCTCTGGGGGCGCGCGGGCATCTGGGAGAGCGCCCGGGGACGTGCACACGGTAGCCGGCAGGGATATCGTGGACTCCAAATTTAAAGAGATAGTGGCCTATTGCCACTATCTATTTATACCTCCTTCAATTCTGTCCCTGCCTATCAGCATTCACATTGCCCTATATTAACCTCCTCCTGACATCACTTCCTTGCCCTGTCGTGGTTTATTCTAGCCCGAGAGTGCGTTCTTAGTAGTTGTCTTTTCTCTGGTTCCTGACTTCGGCTTGTTTATTGGTTATTCTTATTTCTGGCTCCCTGACCTTGGCTCTGTCTATTTCATTTTCCCGTATCTCTGTATTCCTGACCTTGGCGTGTTTGACTATTTTTATCTCTCATTCCTACGTTCCTAAGTCCGGTCACTTTAAGGTCCGGTAATACGTCTATCTGTGTTCGCCTTTATTGTTCTCTGGTTTGCGTGTTGGGGAGTATAACCTTGACAACTTGTTAATGAATAAAGCTGTGGCCGTTACCCTTACCCAATATGGTAACTCAACTGTCCTCAGAAAATTAGTTTATTACTCCTGCTCTGGGTTACATAACATACATTCTCAGTGCAGGTGGTCATAGGATACATTGCTGTGAAAAATAGCCAGATAAAATTAATTTAAAACGTAGAAAAACATAGATGGCAGAGACATTTCTTAAGGCACACTTATTCTTATTTTATACTTCCCACAACATCCACACACTGGACAGTTAAACCAGGGATTCTCAAAATGACACATGTCCAATAAATAAAGAAAAAAAAATAACAAATTGCTAGTTTGTTAACGGAACAATATAGTGCTAGGAATACAAAGCTGTATTCTCTGGGTAATTGCTTGCCTCTTAAAAAAAGTTCAACTGAGCTAAACTACCAAGAAGTAGTGTTATCTGGATGACAGCCAGGGGGTAACAAGGTTAATTTATAAAAATAAAAATGTATGTAAAATGAAAAAAAAAGAAGACACACTCTTCACACAATACATTTCAGCAGTCTAAAGTGCTTTAGGTGTTTTGAGAGTTCCTTTAAGGTGTCAGAGTATTCCTAGCACCTCATATTGTGCAAAAATATGTCCGCAAATACATTGTTTGATATATTTTCATTTTCTATGGAATTCTGATTTTTATAATCATGCTTTCAGTTTTTACCACTTAATCATGTTTTTGGGGATTATTTGGATTACAATCAGTATTTTCTCACCTGAGCCCTATGCAAGGTGTAATATTCAGTTACCATATGTGGCAGCCACCCTGAGAGAAGAGGGATTTCCGCCGCCAGAGATGTCCTTCCCCCTAGTATGAGCAATGCTGTAGTATTCCCAGTACTCCAAGTGGTAATAAAGCAGGTATAGCTGTTCCCTACAATCACGAGACAAGGCTCTGTGTTGAGGGTGAATTTGAACTGTTTTAATGGCAGCCACAACCGGCCTTATATGCAAGTCCTCATGCAAGGGACAAAAAAGTAAATCTACACTGTATAAAACACTAGTATTTTATACAGTGTAGATTTACTTTTTTGTCTCTACACTAGTATTTTATACAGTGTAGATTTACTTTTTTGTCTCTACACTAGTATTTTATACAGTGTAGATTTACTTTTTTGTCCATATTATATTGGTGTATGTGAGGTACACTGTTGGGTGTTTGGCACGTTTCCTTTTGTCTTGGTTGGGAGATTATATAGTACCTCCTTCCCTTTTTTTTCCTCATGCAAGGGGTTTCTTATTACATATTCCCGGGGCATTCCCCACTGGACCTTAGAGGGGACTGTAACAAAGTACACATTGTAATTACATTAACTCTCAGGTCCAGGACATACATAGCAAAAACACCCTAATATATACACTTAGCAATTAGGTACCCCCTGAAATCCTATATTCCTGGATAGCCTGGATCTGAGCACCCAACATGTCTGAAAAAGCGCTCAGATCTCACAAACGCAGCCGAAACCCCACTGGGGTATAGTTTAGACCGACCGCACACGAGGCGCATGCCCAAAAGAGTTCCATGAATTCAAGCAGAATGGTCTGTCTCTTCAGGAGTACAAAACATAATAAAATAACAAAGATAACTGTTCGTGCGTACATTGGTTGTGTGCCCCTCGTTCGGGAGTTTGCTCCCACCGAACACTGCTCTTCACAGACAGATGGAACCGAACACCTGTGGGGGTAGAAATCCCAGCGGTGTTTGCACCATTGAGTGCCCAATAATAGTTCCAAAGACTCGACGACCAAACACCGCTGTAGGCATTCTGAGAACAAGATGATCCCGTGTAGCCACCAGCCAACCGCTTAGAATGTTATGGTAATTGTGGTTTGTGAAGGTGTAAATGAGGTCAAGTAGGTCAACTGTTGTGGGTGGTCTGTTCATTCGGTACTTTGTTCAGTATACGAGCCAAATGGGGGTAATTTGTTCACTGATGTTCATATACCGGACCATTCAATATAAAACAATAATTCAGGGACAGGGTGATCTGTCACACCATAGTATTCAGAAGATTCATTAAGCACTTAACAACATTTTGCATTGTTTGAAATAGCTACCAGGACAGCAGAGATGGTGCTACTGTTCTAGCTGCAGATGTCCCTACACTAGCTGTCAGGGAAGACTACCCCTCTGGCTGTCACCCTGCCGCATTTACCCGCACAGTCACCCTGTCACACTTGCCCTTTCACAGTCATTCTGTCACATTCACTCTGTCACAGTCACCCTGTAACACCCTGTAATACTCAATCTGTCACAGCAATTCTAATATGCACACAGTCACCAATCACACACACAGTACAGTCTAGCAGTTTCCCCACAACATACACTCCCAGAGAGAGAGAGGCAGACTCAAACACAGATATGCATTCCAGTCACAGTCATAGATAAACATATACACAGATATACAATCACAGATGCAAAGGCACACTCTCAGGCACATACACATTTACACAATGTCAGATTTGAGCACACAGATGTTCAATCTATCTCCAAATGCTGTCATTTCCATCTCAAAAACATTGTGCGCATGCGCCCCTACTTAAAGCTAGATGTGACTAAGGTGTTGGTCCATTCCACTGTCCTTTCTCACCTTGACTACTGTAATCCACTTCTCAATGGTCTTACGTGCTCCCAACTTGCGCCATTATAGTCCATAATGAATGCGGCAGCGAGGCTCATCTTCCTGTCTGCCCGCACCTCCCATGCCTCATCCTTCTGTCAGTCCCTGCATTGGCTTCCTATAAAATATAGAGCTCAATTTAAAATTCTGGTTCTTGCTTTCAAATCTCTACATAATGCTGCTCCCACCTATCTATCCTCCCTTATACACAAGTATGTCCCGTCTAGGCCCTTACGATCTGCTGAAGACTTACGTCTATCTTCTGTCCGTACTCCCACCTCTGATGCTCGCCTTCAAGATTTCTCGAGGGCTGCACTGTCCTGTGGAACTCGCTTCCCTTCTCCGTTAGATGCTCACCCAGTCTCCACTCCATCAAAAAATCGTTAAAACCCACTTCATAAAAGCGTATCAATTAAATTGTTAATCGCTCCTGACTGATTCCTCTTATGCAACTGTCACTAGTCTAATACTATCCTTACCTTTTTGTGTCATTTTACCCCACTCCCTCTAGCATGTAAGCTCATTGAGCAGGGCCCTCAACCCCTCTGTTCCTGTTTGTCCAACTTGTCTGGTTACAAATACATGTCTGTTCGTCCACCCATTGTAAAGCGCTGCGGAATTTGATGGCGCTATATAAAAACCATAATAATAATATATAAAACCAGACAAAAATTATGATTGTATATATGTATCTGTCAATATGTGCATCTTTGCAGTGTGTGGTGTGTCTCTCTATACATTAAAGTGTTTGTGTGTGTATGTGTATGCATGTGCCAGAGGGTAAATGTACCCTAGTGCCATGGAAATGTCATGGTATTTGTAATGTGGCAAATAATGTAGATACGTCAATTTTTTTGTAAGCGCAGTTGATTTTTTGATGACCTAATAAATACACCATTTGCCCAATTTTTTGAGACCTGTCAGTGCTCCCTATATTTATATATTGGATGAAAAAGGGATGCACTCTGTGGTCTTTAGAAACAATCACTGGTATTTAATGTCCAATACAATTACATATATCTGATCGGACATATGTAATTGTATTGGACATTAAATACCAGTGATTATTTCTAAAGACCACAGAGTGCATCTCTTTTTCATCCATTATCTATACCCAGCATAGGATTGCACCAGGGCATATTTTTCTATATTTATACTACATGAAAGGGTGACTGCCACTATATATATATATATATATATATATATATATATATATATATATATATATATATATATATATATATATATATATATATATATATATATATATATGAATATATATATATATATATATATATATATAATAAAAAATAACAAAAGCCCTGCACTCCTACTTACTGAAAAGTATTCAGACCCGGTGCTCGATTGCACTATTAAACATATAATCGAAATAATCAGCACTACCAGGATTTGTAAAAAAGAGATAATTCTTTACCCCAGAGGTCGACGTTTCAGCTCCACTTGGGAGCTGTCCTGATGAAAGCTCCCGAGTGGAGCTGAAACGTCGACCTGTGGAGTAAAGAATTATCTCTTTTTTACAAATCCTGGGAGTGCTGATTATTTCGGTTCTATATATATATATATATATATATATAGCAAATCACGCTTTAACCGCTTCACTGCCGGGCGCATAAACCAGAGCTCCACATGACACAATATCCAGAAAGGAATGGCTGCTCACCGGTCTTAAAAAATGAAAATGTATTTAATTTAATTAAAAATAGTGACCAACATTTCAGTACCCGTTCGGGACTTTGATCAGGGTCAAAAATTGGGTTGTCCTGTTATTTTTTACCCTGAAGAAAGTCCCAAACGAGGACTGAAACGTTGGTCACTATTTTTAATTCAATTAAATACATTTAAATTTTTTAAGACCGGTGAGCAGCCATTCCTTTCTGGATATTATATATATCCGCTCAGGGGTGGGGGCCAGGGGAGAGGACATTAGGTCCCCCACTTATTAGTGTTTAGGGCCCCCACCCACCACTCAGGTGTGGGGGCCGGGGGGGAGGACAATAGGTCCCCCCATCATTTTACTTTAGGGACCCCACCCGCTGCTCAGGGGTGGGGGCCGGGGGGGTCCCTAAAGTAAAATGATGGGGGGACCTATTGTTTTTTTTTTTGTTTTTTTTTTAACAGTGAACAGTCTCTATAGCAGTATAGTGAGTGAGGGCAAAATGTACTAATACTAAGTAATTTTTACTTAGTATTAGTAAATTTGGCTGAAAGACCAATTTAGGTCTTTTAGCTTTTTTGTAGATAACTCCCTAATACCGTGGGAATTAGGGAGTTATCTACTATCTAAGACCCGAAGTGCCGAAGTCCCGAAGTTCCGAAATTCCAAAGTTCCGAAGTGTCGAAGTGCCGAAGTTGTCGAAGTTCCGAAGTGCTGAAGTTCCAAAGTTGCCGAAGTTCCACAGTGTCGAAGTGCCAAATTGCCAAAGTCCCGAATTTCAGAATGCCGAGCTGAGCCGAACCGAAAATTTTCCCCATGCATATGCCTAAAATAGAGGAGATGAGCCTCTGAGGAGGTAGAGGAGCCACGGTCTGGTTAAGCCGCCATATTGGACCTAGGCCTATGTAGCAACAGGCCGCCGATGTTGCGGGATCCCTCCCCATAAGGGCTTTAAGCACTCTCATTTTCTTCCCCATAATTACCAGAAGGTGTGAGGAAAGGCATGTGTGTCTGTGGGTAGTGGTAAAACAGTATTTCTCCGTCTGTATAGTCTCAGTTGTGCTGGAGTTCACACGCCATACGACCGATCTTCTGCCTGCCTTAATCATGCCCCATGTCTGTGTTTTTGAGGTAGAGTAAACCTTGTCAGAGTTAGGTGTTCACATACTTACAGGATAATTTTTTTAGCATCATCAAACTCTTAATTTTGCTATAGACCATCCATCTGATTTAAGGACATTTTGTTTATTTCTTGATACAAGTTAATAGTTTTTCAGCATTTGAACCTGGGTACAAATTAACTCCTGCTCAATGATAAAAACCACCAATTTACCTTTTCTAATTAGTCACTAAATTGAGAATTGTTGGGAATTCGAAATGAATTTCAAATTTAAAGGACAACTGTCACCTCAAAACTATTTTAATATAATTCTTCTTATATCAAGAAAATCCCTACCTGTAGTACATGAAAGGATCCTTCGTCAGGTAGTGTTAAAAAACAAACAATTAGTCTCCATGATCGTCCCTGCTTCACTGCCTGCACAGCAGGTTTTCAAACACCGTCTGACTCAAAGTGCATGTATATGGTTGAAGCATCTGAAGCATCTGTAATATACTAAAGGTAGGGATGAGTTTTTACCCAATTGTAGTACATATTTAATTTTTTTTTTAAATACATTTTTATTTAAATTTGATGAAAGGATTATTATGTTAAAAAAAATTGTTTTAAGGTGACATGTGTTCTTCACGGCCAAAATATCTTAACAAGAAGTATAGCTGACTTGTAGAGTTTTTCAAATTCAGCATTTCCTTTGAATTTACTTTTAAATCTCACCACTGATTTCATACGGGATGTTTTTATGGAATTCCAAATTTATTTTTGTTTCCTGTTTAATAAAAACTTTACATTACACATTTGCTGTGTTTACTAATTTAGCCATTTTTTATACAGACTTCAGTTGTTACATTTGTGTATTGATTCCTCACTTTACTGTCAAAATAGACTATACACAAGGGATTGTAGATTTCAGTTCTTCTCAACAAACACTAGGGGCAAAAGTGGAAATAATTAACACAGAGACACAATAAATTATACATAATTATCATAATACGTAAGAACAGTACTTTCATTAAAATCAATTATGATTTTAAGATGTACAAGAAAGCAAATAGATTTTTTTTCTATATAAAAAATTAATAGACACAAAAGGACATATATTTATCTTTTTTTTTCAAAAGCATAACAAAAAAAAAACATTGAGACATACATCAAAATTTCAGAACATTGCGTTTGGGTCTCTCTTTTATGGCAGTGCTGCACACTGTCTGCAAATATTAATCAATTGTGAGGTTATATAGACATGTAATATTCATTTAAATTGTAAAATATATTATCCACTATATTTTTACTTTGTGTCTTATCTAAAGTATCCCTGAAGGCTACATAGATAGTGAAGGGTGTCTTGTTATAAAATTATATTCTATGCCAAATCGTAGATTATTAATATTACTATGTAATATCTCACATAATAATTGTCTCCTGGCAAGTTCTTCATCCATGTCTTGACATTTACTATAAAAATTAATATTAATGACATGAATTATGTTGTGTCCTTCATTAAAAAAAAAACATAATTATAAAGCACTTTTTTTAGAATTACTTGAAACAAAATGTATATTTTTTCTTTTGTTAGAGAAATGATATTTCAATGTTATTGGTTTAAATCATGCTACTAAATCAGCTGTCTTTATACTTACTCTTAAAGCAAAGACAATGTTCAGGAAAGGACTGGCAATTTGTGGCCTGAGGGGCAAATACATTGAAAGGCCCTTTTAACACACAAAACTCATATATGTCCTTGCGGTTGGTCCTGCCCACGTTGAAAATGTGATATATGGGTTCAACAAATGGAAACTGCTACATTTGCAAGTTGTAACATCATATATTGATGAAACATCATTAATGTGTGTGCATCATGAGGAAGCATTCACATGGATCTATGTATACCTAAGAGAAACAAACTCCAATTTCATGGCTCTGTTGTCACTCATATAGGTTAAAATAATGGTCCAGCACACCTTCTGAAGCACAGCAATAATTTTTACTACCAGAAGCATGTAAGAAAAATGAGCATTTTAGCCAATAAATTGACCTTCGTCAAAATTAATGTGAAACACAATGAGGCATGTTTAAATAGTGTGAGCCCTATTAGCCACATAATACGTGTGGAATAAAAAAAGGTCACATGACCAAGTTACCAACTGCAATGCAAACATAGTGCACTGCATGTATAACTCACATACTTGAATATTAAAAAGTTGTCGGACCTCAACAATGTCCAGATTGTGTAAATCAGGCACTGACAAGTCTGAATGTTGTCAGACAGCTGAAACCTGGACCGAATGAATTAAACTTGGACCCAGAGGCTTCAACTCTAGGCCCACATTTAAAAAGAAAAAAAATCTAAACTAGCTGTCTGATGGCAGTGGTAGCAACCAGCAGGCAAATAGCTCTCAAAAAAAACCATGAAAAAAGTATAAATTAATAAATATCTTATGGGAATCAATAATGGAGTAAATGGGGGTCAAAATCCAATTGGGGTCAATAAGACCTTCATATTACTATAATGGAGGTTTTGTATGGGAACATACCTCCTAAATGTTTAAAAATAGTGATTGGCCAGTCATAGCTGCCCAGCTGTTAAAAAAGCCTCTAACCCATATGAAATAATGTGAGTGATTGGGACTACTTTATATATTCATGTGGTAGAACGTAGTGCTACCCCCTGGCCTCCACCGATGGACAAAGGGTGGGGGCCCTAGAATTAATAACAAAGAGTATTCTCATGGCCCTCAGACCTAGTGTATCCCTGTGGGTCTCACCAATGGGCAATGGGAGGGGGCCCTAATATAAATAACAAAGAGCACAATAAGCTACTGTCCTTCTCCGGCCCAATGCATGGATGACATATATAAATAATAATGGGAAGACCCTAATTAATTATAACATTGGAGGGGTGGACATGCCATTGTGGTGGACACAGCATTCCTTACCCTCCCCGCCCCCGCCCGTCCCCTGGATGGCTATGGGTTCCCAATCCACCAGCAACACCAACTAAAATACATTTTTAAAAGTCCCTACCTACTCCATTTGACTAATAATTGTGAGGAGTGCAATAAATCTAAAACTTGTTATACAAAAAATATATATATATATATATATATATAAAATCAAAAGTCTTTCTTCTTTCTTCTCATTTTCTAATTTGGGTTCATAAGATCCAAAAAAGGCCACATTAAAATAACCAATACATTTCTAATGGTTCAAATATGGATGTTAGAGATTTTTCCAAACGTTTCTGAACTAATGTTATAGAATTTATCGGTCAGACTGACCTAATTCTGACCACATTTGACTTTGTTAAATCTGCCGGTTGCTAAATGTGGTCCGAATTCATTTGCACCAGATTTTGACAATTTGGAGAAAACCCAGTGTTTAGTTAGTTAATAACCCTGTATATATCACTTGTATTTCATGTTGCCATTGTAAAAATTCCCTTAGATTGAAATAACAAAAAGAAAGAAATTAAGCACGCATATATGTAGTTATGCATGTATGCATTTGTGTTTTCTAAATATAAAATTAACAGCATATTTGCTGTTGTGAGTAAACCTTATTCATTTCAGAATGCAAGGACTTTTTTACTTTATAGCTTGGCTTAACACATTTAAATGTGCTTCAATCGAAGCAAACATTATCTATGTCTAAATTAATTAAGTAACCTTAAACAACCTTATTTCATTGCTAACTATTGGAGTTTACATCATATTTAAATCTACACCACTAATTACAACTTACTGACAACCATTCTCTTCAGGGAGTTTAATTTGAGCAGTGAACTGTCAATAGTAGATTTGTAAACGATTGATGTGATTCAAGACCTAATAGACATCATGGCTGTCACCTTTGGGTAATTTGTTTTGCATCCAAAAATATTTTAAACTGATTACTAGGTTTAAGACAAATACAGCATTATTTATTTATTGTCAAATGCATGTTATACAGTGCCCTCCACTAATTATGGTATCCTTGGTAAATATTAGCAAAGATGGCTTTGAAAAATTGTCTTTATCGTTTAACGTTTTGATCTTTTGTTTAAAAAATACACAAAATTACTCTGCTCTCATGGATATCAAACAATGCCAAACACAACACAGGTTTATAAAGAGAAAGTCTTTGTTAAATATTTGGTACCCTTGTAAATTCATAAGAGAAAAATGTGTTTGAAGTATAATCCCATGATAATTTTTCACATCCTTCTTTGCTCATATTTTCCAAGGGTGCCATCATTAGTGGAGGGCACTTTATTTACTTAGGAGAGAATACAAATTTGTAATGCTTATCCTTTCGTAATAACTGTAAATTCATCATGAGAGGTAAAAACCATTATACCCATGGGTTTCTCTTCAACCGAGATTTTAAATTACTGGTACTGGAATTAGATTAGAAATACCAAATGCCTGTTTCATTTGAAGGTGAAAGGGATACTGTAGAGCCAGGAAAACAAACCCATTTTTCAGCCACTTACCTGAATCCAGCGCCAATGTTCTTCGGTGCTGGATCAGGCTCTGTGCGTGAATTAGACCTCCCCATAGGAAAGCATTATGGAATGCTCTACTATGGGGAAAGGACGTGAGGACATCCAGTGTCAGATAACGGATCAAAAGTCTGTTTAGATTCTGGAAGCTCTCTAGTGGCTGTCTGGTAGACAGCCACTGTGGGCACACTTTTCTGGAACTGCAATTTTTAACACAGCAGCACTAAGTGCAAAAGGGACACAGCACCCAGACCACTTCAATGAGCTGAAGTGGTCTGAATGCCTACAGTGTCCCTTTAAATTGCATGCTCTTTACCCTGCTGCCTCAATAAGCAAAAGCATTTGAAGGTGATGGGTTACTTAGCAAGAGCATGTCATCAGTGTTTGCGCTGTTAATGGACCACAGTTCACGACTGGGTCCATTCAATCACGGCAGCATTGGAAGGAAGTGAGGGCCAGTCACTTTCTCACAGATAATAGACCAAGCCGCACAGAAGGGAGAGAAAAATAGGTAAAGAGGAGGGGGACACAGACTGCAAGGGCCAGCCCTTGACTCTCAACAGCCTTGGCCAGCACCCAATAGGCAGGAAACTGGAGGCTGGCTAAAATGTTTAAAATTGTGCCTGTTTGTGTGTCAGTTTGTATCTGTATGTATGTCCGTATGTGTGTCTGTATGTGTGTCTGTGTTTTTATTTGTTTTTTTGTGTGTCCATGTATCTGTATGTGTGCTGTTGTGTGTTTCTGTGTGTATGTATGTGTGTTAGTGTTTGTACCTGTGTGTCTGTGTATCTGTATGTGTCAGTGTTTCTGTATGTCTGTGTATCTGTATGTGTGCTATTATGTGTTTCTGTGTATCTGCATATCTGTGTATCTGTATGTGAGTCATTGTGTGTTTCTGTATGTCTGCTTGTTTGTCTGTTTATGTATCTGTATGCCTACATGTGGGTCAGAGTGTGTGTCTGTGTGCCAGTGTGTGTTTCTGTGTGTCCATGTATCTGTATGTGTGCCAATGTTTGTATCTGTGTATCTACATGTAAGTCATTGTTTATGTCTATGTGTCTGTATATATGCATGCATGTCAGTGTTTGCATCTATGCTTCTATGTATCTGTTTTTGTGTCAGTGTTTGTATCTGTGTGATATATGTGTGAAGAAAATAGAGATACAGCTGTATGATCTAGAAGAGATACATCAACAAAACATAGGGTGATATTGTCATACAAAATTGAAAAAAATTTATTTTTATTGTACCAAAAAGCACAAGAGGTGTTAAATAATATATATTAAAAGTGTATCATAGAGTCCAGGTCCTACGTGTTTCATTCATAAGTTAATGAACTTCATCAGGGTCCTCAAATGATATAAAACAAATACAATAAAATCTCAGTATATAATAAAAATCACCTGAATTCCTCCCTCCCTTTAAAAAGGAAATGTTCTTCCTGTTCATTGGTGGCTAGGTGGGTGTTGTGACGAGAGCAATCTCGCCACATTGCATTGGAGAAGCCTGGTTGCTCGCCTGCTACCTTTGGACTATGGCCCCATGTTAAAAGACATCTTTTTCCCTGCAGAAAAGACTTATTCGTGCTTTTCTGCCTGGTGTTCGGTAGATTCAATCTACCGAACAACCGCACGAATGACTAGACCACCTGGGAGCTGGAGTGTGCCGGCAATTACCCTCCCTTAACCGCAGCTTAATTGACGAATGCTGGGTGGCCGCCATTCGTATCTCGAACATGAGGTCGCGGCCATTTTAAAAACGCGAACCCACAGCGGTGTTCGACGCTTAATTCATGGAACTAAAATCGGACATAGTTTTGCGCGAACACCGCTGAAGCCGCCGACCTCCCATCTTGTTCTGTGAAAGTGCACGAACGGCCCAGTGTTCGGTAGTTTTACTTCAATATGTTATACCCCAGATAGGAATCCCATGGAGTCCATTCGCATGAGAACTGACTGTGTAAAGACTTTGGCTCCATGGTGATTACTCTGTATTCGTGTGGTCTGAGCACCATTCGCTTAATAATGTGCGCTCAGACCTGAGCTATCTGGGGATATGTTAAATGTATAGTTTTAATGTAACATGTCCTTCATGGTGTATTTTAACAGTAATTCATGTTTTAGTATCCCCACGTGCATAATGGCGATTTGTCTTTGTCTTGGGAGATAATTTAATTACTTCTCAATTATCTCCAAGGCAGAGGGGAGGAAGCCAGGATGCATTGTGGGAATATAATGTGACTGTGTGTCCTATTTGTCTACTTGTCTGTCTTTTGTCACAGTCTCCCATTTGGTCCCCTAGGGGAGTGTCCACCAGGTGGGAGACCTGCATAAATACTGGGCAGGTAGCCCTCATTAAACAGACCACTGCTTGACCCTCAACACGGAGCCTTGTCTCGTCTTTGGGGGGATTTACTGAATGCTGATAGAGACTGATTGCTAGGAGTGTAAGCCGCTTGGATGCTTTTCCTATTCGTCTGCTAGCAGCGATTTGTATGGTTCCAGTTCGTGTGTTTGGAGTGCTATATTGGATGCTGTTCGGGAGTTTGGAGCATTCCCTTATTGGCGGTTCGTGAGTTTGGTGTTTTACAGTAGCTGTGCCTGCATCTCTGAGAAGGGGACGATCGCCTAAACGGTTTTTACCCCTTGTGTGCAAAACGGTCCGTTACAGGTGTCCTCCCTGTCCTTCCAGCTGCACAATCAGTAGTTGCCAATCACTTCTCCTGTCTTCGTACACACCATCCTTCCCAGCTGTAGATATGATTTGTATCTATGTGTCTGTGTATCTGGATGTGTGCCAGTATACATATCTGTGTGTCTGTGTATGTGCATGTTTGTCAGTATGTATATCTGTGTGTATGTGTATCAGTGTGCATGACAGTGTATGTGTATATGTTTGTACATATACACATACACTTCCAACACTACAAAAAATACACCCCTGTTTTCAAGCGTCAACACCACATACAAACATAGCTCTGTATTAAAACACCATAATTGCATATAAACACAGCCCTGGATTCAAAACACAACACTACACACAAATGCACGCCTGCACTCAATTGCCAACACTACACATAAAAATACCCCTACATTCACTAACATACTCCATGCCAAAAATGGTTACATTCAAACACAAAATGCAACTCTGCAAGGATGGACAAATGGTAGATCACCAGCTGGCAAGGCAATGTGGGAGTTCTATGACATATGGGGATCTATCATTTGAACCCTCTTGTGAAAGAGGGGGCTCAACACAATTTGTGCATCTGGCCCCACTGATTAGAGACACTCCAAGTACAATAGTCACTAGTAGCAATCTATTGTGTATGTGTACCTGGATGGCTCAGTGCCCTATGCCTCCCCAATTTATGTCCTAGGCAAATCATTTAGCAGTCTTACAATAGTATTTTAAAAATATTAAAATCAAGAATTTTAACCCATTAAGGACCGGGGACGTATGAGGTACATCCAACAAAAAATGGTCATTAAGGACCGCGGACGTACCTCATACATCTGTGGTAAA